>JAOXYM010000006.1:11702046-11714194 GCA_028567055.1 Leptatherina wallacei | reverse complement strand
ACACACACACACACACACACACACACACACACACACACACACACACACACACACACACACACACACACAGACTGAATCAGATCTCAAAAGAATTAAAACATTTATTTGTTATTACAGAATATTCTCTGGTTGTTCTCTTGATAAATTTTTCTTTTGGTTTGTTTATTTCTGTCAGGTCTGCCCCAGATGCTGCCCCACCAGGTGCTCCAGGAGCTCCCGGTCCAGATGGAGCCCCAGGCGGCGGACCTCCCGCCCCACCCAATACCAGCAGCAACCGCCGGCTACAACAGCAACAGGCCCAGGTTGAGGAGGTGAGCTGGACCAAGCATAATTGAGATTCTGGGCTGGAATTTGACATTGCATGCACAACATCAGTAGTGTCAAAGCTAAGTTATATAATGCCTGGATTTATATAATATGTGCAATGCTTTTCTGGCCCTTTTTCTCTTCTTTGTGTAGTTTATATAAAAGATCATATGAAAGACCAAATTTGTTGTTGTTTACAAATGAATTACAACTATACCATAATTGTCATCGGTGATTCTGGTCACCCTCTCCCCTTAACATTTATACTAAATGCCATCTCATTGTTGTTTCTAGGTGGTGGATATCATGCGGGTGAATGTGGACAAGGTTTTGGAAAGGGACCAGAAGCTTTCAGAGCTGGATGACAGAGCAGACGCTCTCCAGGCTGGAGCCTCTCAGTTTGAAAGCTGCGCAGCCAAGCTAAAAAACAAGTACTGGTGGAAGAACTGCAAGGTGGGCACATTAGTCTGGGTCCATTACACAGATTGTTAACAGAGAAACTAACAATGCTCTCTGAGTTACAGTGAAGCATATGCCTGTTAGTATGCGGTGTGCTGCACAGAGGAACAGTTCAAGAATAAAGCATTAAGATGACATACCTGTCTGTTAATGAGCTGCTGTGGAAGCCTGCAGTAATGCTTCAGGGCATAAAGGGGAGTGGAGGCTGCTGTTGTAGAGGTTTCACTACAAACTCTGAAATATTAAAGCGATTATATAACTAAACTGCAGGAAAGGCAAACAGCTTAACATTCATTGTTTTTTTTGTTTTGTTTTTTGTCATTCAAGTTAGTTTCTGTTTTGTTTGAGAGAAAATAATGATATATTCTATGTTTCCTTTTTTCAGATGATGATCATGATGGGTATCATTGGAGTCATTGTGGTTGGAATAATATTCTGTAAGTAGATGGGCTTTATCTCCACTGGCTTTGATCTCATTTTATGTTTACACATTTGCATTGTGGTAACAAAGATAATGTGAATGAGTTTCATTATTTATAGGCTATGGATGTTTTACTATTTTCTAAAAGGAAATTAAGATAAAGATATTCTTCAGACACATTAACACAACATGTATGACACCTCATTCCTCACTCAAACAAGAAGAGCTCAGTGTGTTCTGTACTTATTTTGCCAGATGCATAAAACTAATGACTTGCATTTTCTCCTTCATTTGCAGTGTACTTCTTCCACTGAGCTCCACCCATCATTACAGATGGACATAGACTTGAGGACGATATAAGAGGCAAGAGAAAAAAAACAAAAACAAAAAATCCAAATGCCACTCCTCCCCTTTTATCAACCCTCTCCTTCCTCTTCACACAGTCTTCCATCAAACCATCTTGCACTTAAACATGACGGTAGTTTTCATAGGTGTTTCTGCTCCCTTTGTCCCCTATCCCCCCTCCTTCTTGCTGCTTTCTTCATCTGTTTCTCCATGAGGTCTCACTCACTCGCTCCTGTCTCTGCACCTCATGAATTATTGAAGGCTGCAGCTGGCAGAGTGAAGGAAGAAGAGATCAAGAAGAAGGATGGAGAGAGAAATTCCAGATGATTTGTGAGGACATGGGGCTAAGCCCACCTGAGATAAGGGGGGGAGTGCACAGATGGCGATTGAACAAGAGTTTGCAGTCTTTCTACTATAAATACACCAAAGCTTGTTCATATTACCATTTTTGAGAGACCTACATTTGTAAATTGATACTGACATGTCCTAACTAACACACACTCTTTGTCATTACTGCTTCTGTCATTGCTACTTACTAACACATGTTAGATTAAAATTATTATCATTTTTGTTGTATGCGTGTGTGTAATTGTGATCCAAAAGCACTGTAGCTAATAGCTTTTTTTCAAGTTTACTTGATAAGCTTTTACCAGTACCCCTCCCCATTTCCTGTTTAACTTACTCTCACTTGACAAGAGAGGAGAAATGCAAAAAAACAACATTTAATTAAAAAAAGGGCAGAGACTGTGTGAGAGTTTAGGAAAGGAGGAGGGAATTCAGGGAAAGATGGTTGGAGTATTGCAACAATTTCCCCACGAACAAGTGAAACTTAATTCATAACTGATGAGCAGTTATCAGTGAAGTAGTCTTGTAAATATACTTCATTTTTACCTGGGTTTTTGTACCACAGGCGGAATAGTGGCAGCATTATGCTTATTGGCATAGTAATAGGTGAGCAGCCAGACAAACACACAACGGAGCAACTAACAGACAATCTACTGTACGTATGAACTGACTGCAAGGCCCCAGATGAAAGTATCTTCACTCTGACTTGGACAGATTCACAGCCATAGACAGATGAATGTGTAGTGCCACGTTTCAGACAAACTTGTTTTGAGAGTTCTTGAGTCAACGTGTGTGTTGTTTAAGTTGATCTGATTTTCAGAGAGCAGAAAAATGGGAGCAAGGACCGGATAAGAAAACTCTGAGCCACCTGGCCATCCCATCCCCTGCTGACTCACATAAAAAAACGGCTCATCTGTCACCTGCAGTACCATAACGACCAGTTTGAGGTGTTTGTTTCTTACCTGCATGGCAAACAGTGTCCATAGTTTTGCCTATTTGTGTGACCTGTGTATCTGCCATTTCTGAATCTTACTGCCGATTGTACATTTTCTTTAGTTAGTGGTTCAAGGACCTGTGTATAATATCTTTATGATCAGATACTTACTGCTTATGCAATATGCAATGCAACAATGCTCACAAGTTTGCCAAATTTTGTCAAAACCACTTGCTTCTGAGAGAAAAAAAATAATATTCAGAGACTGCAAACAACTATAGTGAACCTTTGAAATGATATGTAGTGTCATTATAGTAGAACACATACACATCTGTCAGTTTACACTCCTGAAATATCTTCAGGTTTTGGGAGGGCTGGTGGTTACAAATGGAGCTCATTTAACTTTCTTTGGACTGATTTTGAAAGATGAAACTGTATGCATAACTGTAGTGCTAAGCCAAAATTATCTGAGGATATTGTGCAACAATATTATCAGGTAATTGTTAAGAGATAAGAGAACATGTTTTGTGACCTGAAAAAAAAAACAGTAAGAGATGCAAATAAATTTGCAAAACCAACTGCATGTTTACCACTTTTGCTGATGCCAATAAAGAAATCATAAACTGAACTACATCCTGACTCTTTTTTATCATATTGGGAAACATTCAGTTGTCAGAAAACACTTTCAATAATTTAATCAGGGGGATAACAGTTTTCCTATTGCAGTAAAAAAATTCTGACTCTCAATACATCTTATATAAGAGAAAATCAAAGACATAAATTCAGTTTGGTAAGAGTTTTCTTTTTTTTCTGGATCATTTTCTTCAGTAAATAAATGGAACAATATAATAGTATTGTCTTAAATTAATTTTCTCTATTTTATTTTCAGGATTTGATGTAGTAATATAATCATTTCTGTCATATTCAATCATTTTCAAGCATCAGTGTAAAGCATGAAATGTCTACATATTTCTACCATAACCAATGTTGCTGAGTTACAAAATACTTCATTGTCAAAGGTAAATAATAAGTAAAAATTTAAAACAAGAACATTTGCCCTGTCTCTAAGGCTGGAAAACTCATCCAGTTCCACATTCTGTATTGCTTCTATGTGCATCCTTGCATTGAGGCTGCATGTCACACTGTGTCATCTATTGAAACCCAAGAGTTTTGACTGCACCACATAACCATCTATTCAAGGTGATACAAATGTTTTGTGCATAATTTGAAACATTCAGGTATGATTAAGTCTAGCTTTGGATGGCTTTCAAAATTTCGAGATCTCCAACTTAATTTCTGATGTTTTCAGCTAAATTTACTTGCTGCAAAAAAATTGGCTTTTATAAGGATGTCTGGATTAGTTGGTCTGAGGTATAGGCGTCATGAGCTGCTCCAGTAAAAGAGGTCAGTGCCCCGGTGTAATCTCCACTTTAGTCTGATTTCTCTATTTACAATAATTATTTACTGAACCCCCTCTCACCCCTTTAAAATGGCAGACAATGATTTAGTCCACACCTGCACCTGTTTCAACTGACTTACATAATAATGATCGGACAGCAACAGGAGTCGGGGAAAAGTCATGTCTTTCCTCAAGAAAGGGAAATCAGGCAATCAAAAAAGAAAAGAAAGCAGAGTAAGAGAAAATGTAGAGAGAAGCATGTTGCTTCCTGATGTCTTTGAGAAGAAAGGCAAGCAGCACACCTGAACACACAGTGTGAGCTTAAAGCAGTAACACATTAGGATTCATTTATGGACAACACAGATTCATTATTATCATCAAAGTTATCAACAACAATCATTTGACTCTGAATATTTTATCCCTTTCTTACTTTACAGTTCAAAAAGTAAAAAGTTTAAGTTGACACAGAAATGACACAAATTTACCAGTTCATACAACAGCAAAGTAGCACAAATTAACACAAAAGCTTCAAGGAGAAATAAAAGGATTATAAATATGTTCACATTTCTGTTAATTCCAGCAAAATAATTAATCATTTTAGATATTACTAATATGTGTAAGACTTCTTCAAATTTATAGGTTTCTGTGATGGATGATAGTTGGACAGGAATTGGAGAACACATATAGACTTTGTTATGCAAAACAACTCTCCCTTAAAAAAAAACTGGTAAATCATTTAAACACATGTTTCAGACTGGTCTTTTCTACCTGGAAAAGTGTAATTATTATGTTGTATATCCACCACAAAAGTTGAGAAAATTTAGTAGATATACTGTAATGAAACTCCAGTTACTCATTTTCTTTTGACACTTTTTTTCTTTTTTTGTCCTTTTATTGCCGACTAGTAGCTTGAGATCTAATGACAGTATTTGAGCCTGGAAATCACCATCATATGGGGTACAAAAATACAACTTCCAAACTTGTTTTGTGCAACACTAATCATTACAAAATGTACAAAGCAATCATTATCATAGAATAGTTATTATATTCTGTTCTTTCCCCACAAAAGTGTTTTACTGTTCAGAAAGAGGCCACAAGAATAAAAAAAAAAAACATGTAATTGGTAATAAGTTAAAGACCTCCAATGACAAACTCAAACTATTCTGGGCTCAGTTTCAAATCAAGGTCCTCCTAATTAACCTATTTCATGACTTGATGGAAGAAAAGTACAGTAATGATCAGGAAACCCAGGATCCACCAATAGGAATCTGCAGAATGACAAACAACACACAGCAGTTGTGAATTTGTGAACATTTCTGAAAACCATGCTTGCAACATAAGATGCAACATACAGTTCTTAGTGTGTGATAGAAAAACTGGAAAAATAAACACAAACTCTTACTTTGTTTCTAAAATGAATGTGGGCGACTGGAAAAAAGAAAAGTGCATTTTTCTTATTTGAGGGGCAAGTTAATACTAAACTCCTTTAAGGTGACACTAATAGCAAGTTGTGATGAAAGTGTTGTGATATTGATGGCTCTCTGACAAGAATTTCTTTCTTTCTTTCTTTTTTTCCTCCAAAAATCCTTCTTTGAAAAGTTCATTCATACATCTATCTGGATGGCATATGATGCTTCAGCCTGTAGCTAATTAGCTTTCCTCAGGTTATGTTTTATAGATTTTAGGTGTTACTTAGTTTTGTACTTTAACAGATTAAACAAATCATATCCTTCTCTGTGGCTACAGACACATACCCGGTTCAGGACTTTCTACCACTAGACTGAGGTGCAGTGGAGCTTCCAGGGCTTGGTGGGACACCATGCAAGTGATTTTGGTCCCTGGGGAGACAGTGGGGGGCACTGTAAGGTGAGACGATAGAGAGTACGTCCCATCTCCATGCTGTCTGTGGCTTGACAGGGAGCCCTGATCTTTAAAGAGCTTGGGCTCTGTGTCTGTTGGTGAAAGGGAAAACCACTCCATCTAGAAGAGAGAAGGACAGAAAATGGTTCAATATAGAATTAATCTATGTAATCTAGCAATCTTTAGCTGTATAGTTAGTGTGAGATAGACAGCAGAAAACATTAACAAATGCAGAGGACTTTTCTGATATGAGTAATGAGATTTAATAATCCAAGCTACAGTTGCAGGCTTGAATTAAAAATATCTAAATGTTCAAATGTCCTATTATCCTTAGACAAACTTTTCCTAAAAGTAGGAAAATCAAAATCCTACTCATGTAAAGTTTTTCTTCTCTTTCAAATGACTAAATGACTTGTGGCTGAGGACCTGGTCCATGGTTTTAAGAACTGTAAAGAAACAGTCTGCAGTATTTTATCCCTGCAATAATTGTTTGTTTTTTTTGTTTGTTTTTGCTTGCTTGCTTCAGAAACATAACTTAAAAACATTAACTAAAAAATTACGGGAAACATAAAGGTTTATTTTGTGACAGAGTAAAATAATTCATTTCCATTACCAAGTCCCCATCAAGCAGTGACCCTTGACCTTTGGGAATGAAATGAAATAAAATTGCATATTTTAGTAATCCCCAAAGTAAAATTCTGAAGGATTTCATAAGAAAAAGAATTTAAATAAGGAAGTAAAAAAGCTCTTGTCCTAAATCTCTGATCAATTTTGGAACAATTTTCAGAAAATATCCTAATTTAAAAGGAAATTTATGTCTTTGTGTCAACCCTCAATTTACTTATTATTAAGGGGTTAATAATGGAGCAGTTTGTCAGGATACACATTAGGTGGCAGTAATTGTCCAGTCAGAGTGGCAGAGGAACACAGTGAAATGAAATAGCTGAATAAAAACAAAATAGAAATACAATCAAGCTTTATATAAAGGAAGAAAACGTTAAATAATTAAAAACATGGCAGAACTGGTAAAAGAGGACAGTGAACAATAGAAACTTGGGTTTTTTGAAGAACTAAGATTACACCTGTATTCTCTTGGTGAAGCTCTGTTGACAGTCCTGTGTGTATTTGTAAGTCATGTGATTTATGTGCCTTATCATTCACAAACATGTTTTCAATTAGATTTCCCACCTAAAAACACATTTTAACAATATTTGGATTTTCAACAAAAAGATATGTTAAATGTTTCCATTGAGCTTTATTCAAAGCAACATTTGAAAATGTGCATGAAAATCAGCTGATTGGAAACACAACTACAAATGTATTTACATAAATAACTGTACATGTTAATTATGTTGTGTTGTGTATAATACTAAATTCTTGATATGCATCTGTGTTTGTCAGTATTTTGGTGCAGAACAAATAATGGGTTTCACTGAAAACAACTCCCTTTTGGTGGTTAAAAATTACCATATGCAGAGAGAATGAAAGAAAAAAAGTAAAGTTGGGATAAAACAAAAAAAAAGGCTACAGAGCTTAAAATCGCTGCAACGCTCCATAAAGCTGAGGGAAGCTGCAGACTCACATTTACTATACCATTACAAAATGAAACACTCATGACACAGAAGTTTGTGAAGGTCTATAAAGCACAGTTACTAACCTGACAGTCCAGCGGATAGTATTTATTACAGTGGCAGCTTAAAGTTTGGGGGGACTTTGTCTTCAAAACCAACTTCTCCTCTGACAGTGAAACATGCGGCGGCTCTATAAAAAAGATGAACACAAAGAGAATCGAGATAAGAAATGAAACATGCCGATTAAGAATTGGCAAATCAAATTAGCCAGAAACTTACGGATAATTTGGAGCTGAATGACCTGCTGGGCATGGAAATGACCAATACTGACTGTACAGATGTAGGTGCCCTCATCGACAGCTTTCAGCCCACTCAGAGTCATAGAAACGTTCCCCTCACTGACAACCAGGCCAACATCCATGCTTGAGCCCTTCCGCTCACCATGAACTGATGAAAAATAACAGTAGTGTTCGGTTAGATGCGGTTCGCCGCTAGATGTCCCTGTATTTTACAAATCAGACCCTTAAGATTGAATCCAATCACTTTATATTGATGGATGTAATATTTGTTCTCTATTTACTCAAGTTAGTTTTTGTTTGCATAATACAAAATGCAATGGGGGGATTAAAATGAAAAAGATTTCCCTCAGACTGAAATCACAAAAAATATAAACACGACGACCTCACTAAAGATCAGTACAATCACTCATAAACCTACTGGAGGGCATGATTAGAGTTTAAATCCTCCTTAAAAGTTTGCATAAAACTGATTCTGTTCATAACTTTTAATGGACAGAGTCTCCAAATCTGAGACCATGGTCCTCCACCTGAAAAAGGTGTGGAGTGTCCAAACTCGGTCGGAAATTAGATCATTCCCCACATGGAGGAAGCTGAGTATCTCAGGGTTTTGTTCACGAGTAGGAGTAACGGAGCGGGATACTGTCAGGTTATATCTGCAGTGATGTGGGCTTTGCATCAGTCTGTCATTGTGAAAAAGAAGCTGAGCTGAAGGGTAAAGCTCTTGATTTACTAGTAGACCTATGTTCGTATCCTCACCCATGGTCCTGAGCTGTGGGTAGTGACTGAAATAATAATAATAATAATAATAATAAGTCAAAATAAGTTTTATCCACAGAGTGTCAGGGATCTCCCTAAGAGATAGGGTGACAAACTCGGTCATCCAGGAGGGGCTCAAATTAGAGCCACTGCTCCACCACATGGAGAGGGGCCTAACAAGATTACCAGACGAGGTGGCTTAGGTGTGTGGTTCGGATGCCTCCTGGACACTTCCCTGGTAAGGTGTTGTGGACATATCCCACCGGAAGGAGACCCCGGACAAAACACAGGACATGCTTGAGGAACTAAGTCGCTATGAGCTTTAAGAAGTGACCAGGAAGAGGGAAGTCTAGGCCTCTCTGCTTAGGCTGCCCAAGCAACCCAATCCCAGATAAGCAGTGTTGGATGGATGGATGGATGGATGGATGGATGGATGGATGGATGGATGGATGGATATGTTACAGCACTTCACTCATGATAACACTCACCCACTGTGCTTTCTTGTGTATCATCCAGCTTTGTCTTTATTTCTAGGACTTTCCAGCCTTTTCCTCTGTGCTGCAGTCGCCATTCAACACCCACTTCCTGCGCTAATGGGACCTCTTCTTGCTTAAATCCACAGTTGAGGAGAACATCGCCTCTCAGAGGGGCAGATACAGAATTTATTTGGGAAAACACCAGGAATATAACTACAATAAAAAAAAAGGCAGAGACAGGAAAAATAATGTATTAGGAAAGATGAGTTTGACAAAAAAAACAACCAAATAAATATTATTTTTGTTCTTGTAAGATGGGATAATAAACTCACCTTTAGTCAGCAGAGTCCCTGACTGGCTGAGAGGCAGACTGAGTTTGTTTTGTATCAGCTGTGACTGATCCTTTTCTTCCGTCAAAGTCTGCAGAATCAGAGAAGTGCTGAACTCAAGACCCTCCACACCGAGGGACACCATAAAAAAGGCTGGATCTGAACTTTCCTGGAGTCCCTGAGGAGAGTAGCGACTTATTTCACACATCACCTCCTGCTCATTGCAGTCTGCATGGAGCAACACGCCTGCGTTGGGGATCTCAGGTGAAGACACTGCCACAGTATAACAAGACATGCTCAACACAGCTTTTGCTTAAATCACACTAAACCTTGTACATAAAGAAAGCAGGGAAAACCTTTGGTCTCAAATAGGATGAGGTCCGGATCAGGGATTGAGGGCGGGACAAACGGAGTGAGGGTTTCCAGTGATTCGTCAGGACCTACTGCAATATCTCGAAGAACCAGTGTGGCTGGTGTCCGGGTGAAAAGAGCCCCGCCTCCCATTCCACCAAGTCCTACTCCCTCCTCTACCAGAGTGCAAGAAAGTACTACATCTGCAAGTCCATCAGCTGAGAAATAAAATAAAAAACACATACTTTTAGACATTTACAGAGTTATAGTACAGGTGCTTTCAATTTCAATCCTACTGAAACTATTTCAACATAATCAGTTAAACTCACAGAAGTAGACTATGAGCGTAATGCTACAATTTTTAGTAAATTCATAAAAATGTGTCAGAAATTGAATGTGCAATTATTTCATTTACAAAAATAGAGGGAAGGTTCTAATATTTTCAAGTACATTAAAATGTTCATTTAGCCTGTTATTCAATTATTATTAATAATGTTATATACCACCAAAGTATTGTAAGTCAAATTAAAATGTCACTTAGTTGGATTACAAAGAAATTAAATTGACAAAAACTTAACTTCTATTTCAACAGAAGGCTTACCTTGCATTAGGAACTTCTTTAAATACAAAATATGGGTGATCAGAAGGTCACTTTTGGCTTTATGACCATTATTAAATGCTTTATAAAGATGCCAGTATGAATAACCTTACCATAGACACATGTCATGAAGTATCCAAACAAAAGTTCCTTGATCATAATCATCTGTCAGCAGATGTTCGACGTTTTTGTTAATAAAAAGTTTGAAACGATCAAATAAAATAAAATAAAATAATTGTTACGAATGCACTACGGCACTTTCACTTTTGATTTCAAAAGCTAGAGAGACCCATCATTTTAGTGCTCTCCTTTTTCGATGAGGGAGCTTTTTTAAAGCCCCTTTTTTCTCTATAAATAACAATTACTTACTGCACAAATTTAAAACTAATCCACTATAAACGTAAAATTGTGCTGGTGCAGGAAGTGCGTCGGTCGGGGTCTGGAGCATGCGCAGAATGCAGCAACGGAGCAGCAAAAATGAAAGTGGACAGAAGGGATCGTCCAATGAGAGAGTAGCAAGGGGGAAGTCATAGATCACTATGGAAACAAGCACCGATAGTCTTCCTTCAGTTAAATTGTAAGGTTCAGTTGAGCTGCGTGATATTTATGTAAAACTAATAATATGCTATTATCATTATTATTACTCTGAGCTCAAGCTGCAGGACTGAAAAAACTACATGTATTTACACTGTCAAATGTTTAGAAAGATAGGCTTATGTACAGAGTGTAAAAGGTTCTAATGAGATGAATTTTGGACACCACAAGCTACTATGTCACCAAAGGCCACAGTTGTTTGTTATCACAAAGTTTCTGTGGAGAAAATCTATTTATCTATAACACCCTGGCAAGAAGTTACTGACTGAATATTGAATAAACATAGACAAAGACTTCTTGATTTTTGTTGTTCATAACATCAGTGTGGTCTGATTTCCATTTTCCATCTGCGACACAGGTAAAGGTCACTGAAGACAGATGGAAAAAAATATAGCATCAATGTTTAATTAGCCAATACTAAAGTATTGTATATTCATGACATGCAGTCTCATTATAAATGGTTATTTTGTTATGAAATGTACAAAGCCCAATTCCAATGAAGTTGGGACGTTGTGTTAAATGTAAATAAAAACAGAATACAATGATTTGCAAATCCTTTTCAACCTATATTCGATTGAATACACTACAAAGACAAGATATGTAATGTTCAAACTGGTAAACTTTGTTATTATTTTTCAAATATTAGCTCATTTGGAATTTGCTGCCTGCAACATGTTCCAAAAAAGCTGGGACAGGTGGCAAAAAAGAATGCTCATCAAACACCTATTTGGAACATCCCACAGGTGAACAGGCTAATTGGGAACAGTGGGTGCCATGATTGGGTATAAAAGGAGCTTCCCTGAAATGCTCAGTCATTCACAAGCAAGGACAGGGCGAGGTTCACCACTTTGTGAACAACTGCGTGAGCAAATAGTCAACCAGTTTAAGAACAACGTTTCTCAATGTACAATTGCAAGGAATTTAGGGATTTCATCATCTACGGTCCATAATATCATCAAAAGGTTCAGAGACATATATATTAACAACACCGTTACAAATCCTTAGTGGAAATAGCTTATAGTAGAGACGTGTCTTTTCATTTCCAGAGACAAACCTTTGTTTATTCATAAACAGTGACTCACCTTCAGGCAACTGCCTCATTCCC
>JAOXYM010000006.1:11634381-11663606 GCA_028567055.1 Leptatherina wallacei | reverse complement strand
TTGGATTAGTTTAATTAAAATACACCCACAATACAAAGACTTATTGGTGTATATGCTTCCTTTGATCATGCTGCCTTAATAATAATATCAACAACAACAACAATAATAATCATAATATTGTTGATACTAGAATAATGCATTGCATTTATAGGTACCTTTCAGACCCATCACATAAATAAACAATGAGAAGGAATAGATATTAAAACAATCAAGTGAGAACCCACGGCACAAATTTTAATGGTAACACTTTACAATAATGGTACAAATCATATACTTAACTAATGCTTAACTCGTGATGAATTAATGCAATATGTAATGCATGATCTATCATTAATTACTGCTGCTGATCATGAACTAATGATGATCACATTGTGGATTTAGGTGATTACTTCACACTTAATAGATAATCAATTGATGGATATTAGTTCATTATTAATTCATTGATATGTCAACAAGTTTTCCAGTTTACAGCAAAATTATAGTAAAGTAAGTAAAGTCACATCAAATTCAACATGAAGTAACTAGTAGTTCATGTCTGAGTTATTGTAAATGTTCAACAAGTTGTGCCCCTTTTTAAAAAAAAAAACATATGAAAATAAACTTGGATCCAAATAGAGTGGAATAAATTTTATTTTCAAAATATCAGTCTGTTTACAAAGAAAAGCTGGTTTAGCTGTTGCAGTAAAATATTCACAATTTTTAAAACAAAAAATTAGTGAAAAGAAAAAGCAGAAAATCTCCTATTATGATGATTGAGGCTGTGTGGCAGTCGCAAATACTACATTTTGCTATAAACTAGCAAATTTGTTGACATGTCAATGAGTTAATAATGAACTAATGTTCATAAATTGGTGATCTATTAAGTAATCACCTAAATCCACATTGAGATCATTATTAGTTCATGATCAGCAGCAGTAATTAATGATAGATCATGCATTACATAAAACATTAATTCATCATGAGTTAAGCATTAGTTACGTATGATTTGTACTATTATTGTAAATTGTTACCATTTTAGTTGATGCAATTCTGTCCTGTATAAGTATTTGAAGGGGTTGAGATCTTCCATCCTTGCAGTTGTCACGTCAACAAACTTGTCCGGCTTGGCTGCGCTGCGTTTATAGCTTGCCCCCCCGACGACTCACGAGTTCTCATCTGACCATGAAGTGAGACAGTAGATAGACGCAGTCAATCCGAATGGACCCATTCATTGTATGAAACTGTTAGTAGCCTGTTTTCAGGTAGATTGTTGCAAGGAGTTACTATTTCAGATTTATTATAAAGGAAGAAATGTGCAAAAAAAAATTACATTATATGAGACATATAAAAAATACAATACTGGAAGAAATATGTCACTTTTATTTTTGAAAAAAATGCATATCCATATTTCTTTATCAGTTCAGAATAACCACTAAAGTTAACATGAAAACATTTAATGCAAACAGCAAATTCACATATCAGAAATATAAAAGAAAAAAAACAGATGTTTTTGTTTTGTCTTTGTTTGATTGATTGATGTTTGCTATTTTTGTTTTTTCACATGTGCTTTGCTCCCCAGGGCCACAAATGTCTTCATGTGTGTTTAGATAAGGGATAGGAGAACAATCACCTTGTTAATTTCCATGCGTGAACAATGGAAGTAACTTCCAGATATGAACAAAAGTTAAACCAGTATAAATTTTATAGATTATTCAAACCTCAAAGATTTTCATTTTGAAGACGTTGTCAGTGGTGTAACATTTATTTCTGTAATCCTGTAAAGTGCTTGAAAAGGAAAATCTGAAAATGTTTTTAATGAAAAACCCACAAAATCTTCATCTCCTTCTCAGAATAGATCCCAACTTTTAAAAGTAAAGAAATTATTTTTTGGTCATTGCCTAAGTCCAACAACAATCATTGAACATGAAGTGGCTGATGAGAGGTAGCTCCTGGCAGAGCAATATGTCATAAACATTATGGATGTTTTTACAAAGAAATATCACAGTTCAGTGAGTGTACATACATTTTACCTTTATTTCTTTTTGTGTTGAAAAACTTCTTTTATAAAAGAGTGCCTGCATAAATACAACATGATTGAACATGTGGGTTCCTTCTATCTTTTCTTCACAGAGCCACTTTTCTTGTCCGACTTCGACTTTTTCAGATCCTTCTTTCCTTTTGACAGATTCTCGTAAACATCCTCCGTGTTTCTGGAAAGACAGAAAACCAAAGCTGATAAGGAATTTGCTTTAAACACCAGCAGTCATTGATTAGATATAGATCTGAGTAAATGGGGGACTGACTAATGAGAGGAGCTGCTGTATGAGAGAAATAAAAACAAACTGATCACTCAAAGCTGCCAGCCAACTAGTCAGAGCTCCAACTGAGTTCGAGTTTAGTGTTACTGGTTAAACCAGCCGGCGTCTGTGTGCACTTTTAATTCTTTAATTGGATAATTAGAACATTGCTCACTTTGTAGCATGAATAGTTCCCCTGCTGAGAGGCCACAAAAACTGTCTTGAGTTTATTTGTACGCAGTGAAATATATTGTTTCATTGGTTTTTTTCCCAGCCTTATTAGCGCAAAAGGGCTTTGTTAACTTTGAATCATGGTATGTGAAAACTGCTGTATCATGCAGTATTTCTCTACTGGAATTTTACAGAGTGTGAAACAATTATCATTTACGGCTTTCAAAAGGAAGATGGTGCAACTATCTGGTAGAGTGGGTAGAAGATAACATTAATCAGGCAGGGATGTGCCGATTGAAATATGTAATCACATTGCTTTATTGGAAATGTATGATCAAGTGTTTTTGGATCTTGAATAAAGAAATAAATATCTTTGTTTCCGTTATTTTTGATCAGTGTTTTTCCAAGATGGCTCTTTAAATATCTCTCATATCATGAACTTTAATACCAAATCCCTGAATTCAGCTTTAAAAGAGGAACTCCACCAAAATTGTCTTACAGATGCTGTAGAGCATGGCCATGATTTAATTTTTTAAAAAGGAAGAAAATAAAGTGGAGGCTCTAGAAAAGCAATGTAACTTGAATAACATCTTGCAAGTCAGAATATTTCTCTTATACATTAATTTAATTAGTTAATTAGCACCGTCCCCTCACAGCAAGAAGGCTCCTAGTTTACACCTCAGCTGGGGCCTTTCTATGTGGAGTTTGCATTTGTTGGCTCTCTAGGGTTCTCCACAGTCCTAAAACATGTTTGTGAGGTTAATTGGTGTCTCTAAATTCTACCTTGGAGTGAGTGTGAAAGTAAATGGTTTTTTGTCTCTATGTTGGCCCTGTGATGGACTGGCAACCTTGTAAGGTGTACCTTGCCTCTCGCCTAGTAGCCGCTGTGTTGGCCTTCAGCCTCCCTGCGACCCTGCATTGGAATAGGTGGGTATAGATGATGGATGGATGTAATTAAAGTCTGTTTTATTCAAGCCTTTCACACGATATAATATTTAATATGGTGTTCATCCCTGCATTGGCACAACCGTAGCAGTGAATTTCACATCAGCTATAAGTACAGAAATTGTAATGATGGTGACAGAATTGGCAACAGCAGCTGAGAGTACAGTGGAGAAACCTAGGAGGCACCTAAGAAGGTTCTGATGTGCCAGATGAAAAATAAATTTTACATTCATACACCGGTGAGACTGACAAGGAGAAATAACAAGCATAATGACAAAAAGGTGAATAAAAGCAAAAGTTAATAATGAAGATGTGCACTGAACCCTGATTTTCCTCATTTTTAAATGTTAAATTAGTTATAAATAACTACATGATGAGCTTCAAATAATATAAAAACGCCTTTATATTCAAACTGGTCATTAATGCCTCCTGAACTTGGACAACTGCCTGTAGTCTGGTCCCATGAGCACATCAGAATGTGGCAGGGTCAAGGAGGGCCCAGGCAGGGTCTTGAACCCACAACCTCCTGGGTGACAGTCATGCATGCTGACCAGTTAGCCAAAGGGATATCTCTGTGGCCAAGTAGCCGGGCAGATGATCAATCGGAAGCATAGTGACAGGACCACACTGTCACATGGACCCACATCCTTGTGGTGTCGTGGCTAAAGTGGAAATTAAATCATAATTACACAGCCCACTGTATCTTCTACAGTTATTAAAGCAAATTTCCTCTTGCTGTGGCATCATTTTAAGACGCGGTTCATCTACGGAGGGAGTGCTGCATCGGATCCTCCAGGTGAGTCCGATAAGTTTTATTAACCAGGCGGACAAAACTGTGATTTCTTAATGAAACTTATCATTATATTAAAAAGACACAGTTGTAATGAATTTTAATTATTAAATACTACATTCTGCAGGTGGATCAGGGAGTTAAGGTGACTTAAACATTTATGAGGTGATGTTGCGGTTAAAGGAACAGATCTGGCTTGTGTGCAGTCTATTGAACCGATGCTGTTAGGAAGACCAGCAATCTGACTCTACTGCCACTTGTTCGTTAATGAATCAAATGGATGAAAAACAGTTTCCCTGAGGGAAATTATAACATTAGGATGCAATCTCAAAATTATCTTAAAATAACAAAATGGAATTTATCAAAAGTTATTTAAAAATCTGACAAAAAACATTACAGTAACTTTATTGTAGTATTTTAATGAACTGAACAGCAGATAACATCACAAGTTCAAACGTGTAGGCACTCAGATGTTCCTAAGAGTCCTCCAGAGCATTCATACGAAGATACGAAGATTTTGGTGAATGCCACAATTTTCGTAATAAGTGCGTAAGTAGGACTTTAGAACAAATTTCTTTGTCAGAACCGTTGGTGAATGAGACACATTGCTCTGAAGAGGGAGTCAGGGGGCAAGTCCACACTGCACATTCAGAGAGCTAAATTGAATAGCAACAGAGAAATTATTCATTTTCTCCTCCATACTAAAGTTGTCACTAGAATGGAATAGAAGAATTTTTATGGGCTGCGGCTCTGATCAGAACTGACACAAAGATAGCAATGGATGTGCACACTCAGGTCTCCAACTGCATTAAAAGCACATTTTTAACCAGCAGAGTAAGGTGCCAGAAATCAGTCATTTTTAACAGGTGCATGAGCTTTGAAAATGCTTGCATATATGTGCTAATTACTACGTAAAAAGGGCATTAGATAAAACTGAAGCCATACATGGACAATGACTAACTTAAGTGACACAATTCACGCTGAACTGTTGCAATTTCTTTTGATTTCAGATCCTCACACTTGCCAGAGGGTGGGGCTGCCTGTGTGCAACAACTAAACTAGAGATCTGTTGGCCACCCACTAAATGTTTAATCAATGTGAAAAGTAAGTAATAAAGAAAGTAAAATGATTCCTGAAATGGTATGAGAATTAGTAAAAGAGAAACTTCTGTTCTTTCATTATTATACATTAATGGTTCAAACTGTGGGACCAGCACATAGTTGACGTCCATGTGGTTGAGCTTGGTGGCCTAGTAATTACAAGGTACATCCGGTACAACACTCATGATTGACTCTTGGATTCACAGCAGGTCAAAAACCTCTTTCTCAAACAATGTCCTCTCTGATGCACTTAGCTGTTAAATACTGTTTGATAAAAGCAATGATGCAGCAAAATGTATATATTTGAAAAGAATTATTTCTATTGTCTTGAACAGGATAAGTCAATACAAATCACTGTGGTGACATGGTTTAACTACTACTCAAACAGTGCTTGTTTTGAATGAAATTGCCACTGAAGTCATGTGGAAAAGATATGTGGGAATATATTTGTATTGTGGTCAGCAGAAAAAAAAAACATTAAAATCCAGCTGCAACTACAGCTCATCCTCCCACAGTTCCCCCGACACTGTCTACATATAAGCTCCTCCTCTACAAAATGCTGATGTAAGCCTTGAGATAAGGAGGAAGTTGTCTTTCTTAAGGAAAATAAAGCATCAGTGTGACATTTAGAAGAGTGGTGTGAATGTATTAGGGACATCCAGTTTGTGCAAATGCAAGCTCACTCACTTTGACACCTTCCTGCTCGCTGGTTGGTGTTTGAGTTGCAGATTTCCATATTCAGTGTCAGTTTCCTAAGGAAAAGACAAACAGATGTTTCACAAATATCTGGGACAGAGTTAGTCAAAAACAGAGAGGCCGTATTGCTGGTTTTGGTTTTCATGGTCGATTGTTATGTCTCCCTGGGTCAACGTTCATCTTTCACAAGCCACTCTGATAACATATCGTTGTGCTGGCATTGAACCAGGTGGCTTGAGGGTTCAAAACAACCTCTAAAAAAACATTTGACACATATTTCTAATTGTTTGCTTCCTTATATAATGGTTTTAGCCTCTTACCATGTAGGCATAGTCTTTGGCTTTGGTGGTCTGTATGTACTGGGATACAGCCAGGTAGATGAATTTGTACTGAGCCTCAGTTTGCACCATACCAGAGCGCTGCTCTCGCACCATCTGGATATATTTTGGGATGTCAATATCGCAGTCTAGACCTACAGGGAAAAGAGTGGTGAGATAAGAAGTCAGTGTAACAGAGGAAAATAAACCATGTATATATACTCAAAATATCTCCAAAATGTGTTATTTTGAAACCATTTTTTTACCTATTGTGTCAATGGTCTCGAGAATCATGTCAACCACCACAATCGTGCCTGTCCGTCCAATTCCAGCACTGTACAAATTCATAGTTCATATGTTCATTTAAAAATAAATAAATAGATGCAGTAAAACATCAAGTGAACATTCATGAGGTGTCTTATAGTCATGTTGGCGCTGCAATGCTGCTAAAATCAGTATAAAACTGTGTTAAACAGGAATAAAGCCGGAATCTGTCATAAACCATATGTTTGTTATATGTCAGCCTCAGGGTGGCACTCATGACCTCCTCCATTAATGCAAAAATACATCAATGTTTGCTGGTCTGATAGCATCAGGGAAATTAAGTCCAATCCACAAAGACCCTGCAGCCCACAGGGCCTAAAAGATCAGTGGCTAATATTTTGCTACCAGAACCTTCAACATGTTCTTTTGTTTACATACCAAATTTTCAGAGCTCTTTTGGCAGCATGAGGGGAACCTATTTGATATTATACAGATTATTTAGGGAGCATAATTACCTATGGCCCGTATTTAATGAGAGTATCATGCTTGATTTTGTTTTTTTGTGGCATGTATAAGCCTCAAGAACTAATCAGCAGGTAATGCAGGTTATCTCAGAATCAGCCTAGCTGATTTGCTGATCAATATATCAGCTTCTTACTGCAAATCAATATGAGAGGGACTTAATGATATAATATTAGCTTTTGGGAAAGGTGTTTCAAAGGGTTGTGAGATTATTTGATAATTTACAAAAACAAAAACAGCCTGTTCAAGTAAGTTTTTGGTTGGGTTTTTTCATGTAAACAGTTTTTTAGGCTAAAATAATGGAAATGGGGAACATCAATCTGATGGCAACACATTCAATCTCTGACAAGCAGGTTAGAGAAATTCTACAGAAAAAATCAAAGAAGCACTGTGTAACAGAAAGTGTTGGAAATCTTATTAGCGTTGTAAGGCTTTACATTCGGATCATATAATTGGTATAATGCCAACTTTTAAATAAGCACAAGTCACTCCAGTATCCCTTATAGTACTTTGTAAAAATTCCAATGGGATAAACTTTTAGTTGATTTAAAGCCTTTTGTTCAGTCACTCCTGTTCCAGTCTTAATTGAAAAATGTGCCGATTTGAATCTTAAACCTTTAAATTTTGTCACTTAATGAAGGATTATGAATCTTGTGCTTTGTAACAAAAAGAGCTACTATAATATTTTTGTAATACTGCACCAAAACAAATACAGATGTTCATTAGAGGATTACTGACAGCAGCATAAGCACCATGACACATTAGGACTTTGGCTGTTGTTTACCTGCAGTGAATAATCATGGGGCCGGCTTTAGGATATTCAGCCTGTTTAGCGTTTACTTGGGTGAGGAAGCTGAGGACACCTCCTGGTTCCTCAGGCACACCATGGTCAGGCCAGCTGAGGTACTGGTAGTGCCATATGGCACGAGAAAGTTTTGGCTAAGAATGAGAGAAAAATAACTCAGCACATAAAAAAAATCCAAGAGAAATATTCACATATCATAAATATTCAGAAGTATTTACATGAAAATTAGCAGGCATGAGGTCAGAGGTTGATGTATCATAGCTACCTGGTTCACCGGATAGATCTCCAAAACTCGGACTTTGTAGTCAGTAGCTTCCCTCTCCGACTCACAGGTCACCACATAGGGGCCCACCTCCTTGGATCCTTTAGGCTCTGGCCAGTATGGAACACATTTATTCTGCAGAAAATTCAAGAAAAACTCTAAATAAATAAAATTTGTTTTAATGTATGAAGGTGCAAGACAATTGGAACCTCTTCTACTTCTGTTACATGTTTTGTAGTTTAATGCATTCTTAAATTTCATAAATATGTTTTCAGTACCTCTGCACTGTAGCAAATTGCCAACACTTGCCGTAAAAGCAATGAAGTTCACTAAATTCAAGCCAGCTTTATAGAAGTGAAGAGTTGCTCGAAAGTATTTTAGTCAAAAAATTGTTATGGTTTCATAAGGCTTAGCATTCAGTCTGCTTTTCATGATAGATGTGTATTTTCTGTTCTCTGGCAGGCTTAAGGAAACATGGAACAAGAGGAGAGGCAAAAAGGCAAATCTTCTAATTCTAATTTTTAAGTAAGAGGTCACTATGAGAGGCTTAGATATGGTATTTGTTTACATGAATATCTATTTTCAAGCTGGATTCTGACAATTTATCTGACATTTTAATAAACAGAGCTGCATTACAGCAAGATTATATTTCTGTTATCCCGTTCAGACCTAGTGTGGCATGCAGCTTTACTGAGGGTGCCACAGGTCTGAATAGTTAGAGCATTTTCATTTTTTTTCAGTTCTTCTCTCAGTGGAAATTACATCAAAGAAGTTTAGTGATGAACAGATATTTTGAGTGGTTTTTGTCATTTTGAGAGTTTCATGCCAGCATACCCGTAAATTCCACATCAGCATTTGTGATAGCCATTTTGATACCAACCCGTCCTTTCTCGACTTCTCTTGTTGTCATGACGATCACACAAGTGTTCTCCTGCCATACCATCTGCCAGAAATCATTGACTGTTGTTGCTAGGCATCCCTGAGTGGCAATGTAAACTTTCTGTTCCCCAGCCTCCCACAGTTTGTTCTGCGAACAAAGAACAAAGTAGCAAATCAATACACCAACCTGATCAACACGGCAACTCCGACAGTTCTCCATCATGTTTTGATTTGCTGCTGCAAGGCCGGAGACTTTGGGGACTTACTTTCACATAATTGGCGTTGATGTAATCTGAGCCAACAGCATTAGGATCAGCATCTTGCAGGATGACTCTGGTGTCATTGACTTGTGAGGGGAAACAAGTGGATAGAGTGAAGAAATGGTGAGAAAGCGGGAGAACATTTGATCGCAGTTAACAATACTATGGGGAATTTTATTCAGAGGATAATAACAAGAAGGGGATAAAAAGAAACTCACAGGGAAGGATGTTCTTGTATCTGTTTTTGCTTTTGTTTTCTGGTCTTTGGCCTTCTTCTCTGCTCTTTTTCACCTTTGCCTCCAACTTTTGAAGAGTCTGTCAGGAAGGAGAGGTGGCAGTTGTGTGTTCCAGTTCTACACCAGATACCAGTACTATACATTACACATACATTACTATTAAGACAGGCACAAATATACTAACATATTTTAGTTTCCCAAATACATGGACCAATACTTTAGTCTTTCATAAAGACAAAACTTATAAAGCTTTACTCCATGATGGCCACCAGAACTCAGACCACTATTTAATCAGATAAGAAGAAGTGGGAAGTATCTAAATACTTATACTTGACATGTTATTCCTGTTTAAAGCTACTCCATATTTCGGCCTGATTGTATTTCAGAGGGAAATATTGTATTTTCTACTCAGTTACATGAATTTGAGTGCTTTAATGACTAAGATAAATAGTTTTAGAGTCCAATGTAAAAATGAAAGCCGTTGTTTCCAACATTTCTAGCTTTTATCATTAAGTTGTTAGAGTTGTTTCAGATTTCTATAAGCTTCTAAGAGCTCAAAGACATAACTCTTCCCTCTTAAACATCTCAGACGATTTTATAAAAAGCAAACAAAATAAAACAAAAAAAAACCAAACATTCAAATGGTTAAATATCTGAACTGGAATCAAACGATAGCAAAAATATGTCCAAAAATAAAGAAGAGATTTGATCTGTGTCCATTTTCATAGCACCATCCATAAAACTGTATAACCAGAAAAGTAGGCCAAAGACTAACATGGAGATTTGAGCTCATTAAGGCTGAATGATTAATCATTCATTGATGTCATATGTGGTAGATAGATTATGAGGGACAAAACAGAGCTGGAGTATATTACTTTGTATTACTGCTTTGGTACTTTTATTTTAGTAAAGGGTCTAGATACTTCCTCAGTCACCTTTGTCAAGAGACGGAGAATTAACTAACAATCATATTATTGATTTATGGTCAGTCTTCAGTTTTCCCAGCTGTATTTGTTGCATTTTCTTACCTTTTTTTCTTACGTTATTAAATATGAGGACGTTTTATAAAGTTGGCTGATCAAAACAAGCTATTTCAAAACATTACATTGGGGTCATATTCTAAAATGATGAAAATAGATAAATGGATAAAACTCTCAGATAAATCAGAAAGCCCCGTTGTAATGAATCCTTTTTCATTCTTCATTTATTCATTAATTGACAGTCCACTACTATTTATCTTAAGGATATACTGTATTAGTAGTTAATCAATTTCCTTGAATTAAAAACAAGATGAATACTAATGTGAATATTTATGAACCAAATTCTGTTGTTAGTCATTGTGTAATATGGCTTTTGTGCAGTTTTTTTCTCCACTAGATGGTAGCATTCCCCCCTCTAAAGTTATTAAATGAGTTAAGAGAAAAAATGTTGATGGACTTTTCAGTCTTTTTCTAATAAGATGTTTGATGTTTGATTTGCTTTTGCCCACTTCAGAACAGTCATGTGCTTCTTTCACCAATAATTAAGCACAATAATTATGAAACACTGACATAAATATATAGAGGTGGATTAAATCTTACATCAAATTCCTCCCAGAAGCCTGCCTTGCTCTTCTCCCGCTCGCCTTCCTGCTGCTTCTCTGTGGTTTGATCCAATTGTTTCACTCTGCTGTCGATATCTGCTGCATTCACTCTGGTCGAGTAATACGGCTACCGGGGCAGACAGGCACAGAAAAGTCCGGAAAGTTTTCATAATAGATTAAAGGAAACCCAGTACACATTACACAACACCATCATAAAGACAAACGCAAACATGTGAGTAATATTTTCTATCTGTGGGATGCGTCGCTCATCTTTTACATTTATATCCAGAGTTGAGTTTCTTTTCTCCACAGTTCACTAACAGTCAGTTTGTTAAGATAGTGATGAGAAATATGATGTGGACCTCTTCTTTGTGTGATATGTTTTATCTTTGATATCAGTGTGAAGAATCCCAGTTCACCTGTTTGAGATAAACCCAGTTTCCAGAGATCTCCTCGATGCCTTTGCGTTTGTAGAACTCCACTAAATCTGTCAGTGTCTCGAACGAATCTGAGCCCCCAACTGTATACCTGTCATTCTGGACACACAAAAATACATTTATTTCATGATTTACACACACAGATATAAGAGACATATTTTGTGATACAAAAAAAAAAGAGAAAAACTAAAAAGCTCCAAAAATCTTTTGAAGAAGTGAAAGTCCCTTTAAACAAAATGACAGACTATAAATCATTTTTCTAAATATGTTTGAATGAAAGTGACCATATAAAATAGAACATTGCCCTAAAAAAAAAAAGAGTATTTCCTTGCATGCAGCCAACATTTGTAAAAGTGGCTATAAAAGTTGTTTCCTAAGCATGAATGCATCGAAACAAAGTCAGCAGGTTTGAGCTTAGTATGACTGGGAAACTTATCTGATCTCATCTGCATGCATATTAGACGGCCTTTATGACCCTTTCCGTAATCTCACATTGATCTTTTACACCCGGGCAGTGTGCAGAACAATGCCTTCCATTTAAATAAAGACTAAATAGTGTTTCATGTACAGCCAACCACAGCTAAACATAACGTGCAAAGGCCCTAATGGTGACTGAATAGATAACAAAAAACATGAAAATGAGCCAGGCCTCTGACATGTTTTTGTAAATAGCATCTGCTTATAAATTACACAAACACCCAATAATGTTGGATGATATTTTTTTTAAATTATTATTAGTTTTTTTTACACTCACATCTAGAAAATAAAAGGCTGTAAATGTTTTTTGTTTTGTTTTTGTACCCAAAAAACTGTTACTGAACATATGAAAGTCAAAATAGCAGCAACAGTCTGTTATTGCACAAGACAGGGAAATGAGAGTTTATTTCAGAGTGTAATGCACAACTCTGGAAATATCCCTGAGTTCTTTTCGTGATGTGAGCCCTTTTTAGAGTCTACACTTTCTGTATATTTACCCCCCGAAAAAAGAGAGAAAAAAAAGAAACAACTGTCATGCCATACATGCATTAAGGACAGGCACCAACCTGACACATAATCTTGATGTGAGAGACCCTCTTTCCTCCAGTTTTGCTCTTTTCATCCGTTAAAACAGAGAGGACAAAGTCTCCGGGTTTGGAGAGCGACTCTCTGACCAGGAAGGTCCCCGGCTCATCCCGTGCAGTGAGGAGCTTTTCTGCATTTGAGCCGGACAGGTGACCGTGGTACCACCTTAGACACAAGTACACAGATGATTCATAATGTGCTAAATATAACAAATTTTGAAAGATAGTTAATGGCCTGTGTTTAACTGAGTTTGTTTGAGGTCACATACCCTGCACTAGTACAAATGAGCACACAGCATCCTTTATTTTCTGCAGATTTTTTGAGTTGTACATGCATTCTACGAGAGTACACCTTGGCTTTCTTATGCATGTAGCATCTGAAAAGCAATCATTTCCCCTGCCTTCGACAGACTTTGCGAGCTGTGAACCGTTGGGGCTGTGACAGCAGTAAACGACAACCATTAGTCTATTCTAGGCTGAGCAGTTGTCAGAAAGAAAATTACGTGGTTTGCTGGACATGTTGTGCACCAGTACAGTACAGTACAGCGAAAGCCACAACGCAAATAAGACATTAGATAAAGAGTTAAAAACAGCTAAACAGCATACACAGGTATTGCTAGTATAAGTATGTCACATTTATTTATGTCCACCACAGTTACCCTGTTTGTGTGCATGTGTGAACACATGCTCCGTAAGGTTGAGTGTGACTTAATTTTAGGCACAGTTCTCGATTTTTCTCTTCTAAACTTCCTGTATTGTGGTCGGAAAATTTCTGATGACAGATTTCGTGGCTGAACAGGACAAAGTATTTTTAGCCTCTCCCCCTTTCGGTATGCAACATCCACATATACCCCTCCCTCAACCCCCCTCAAAGAACTATGTGCATGCCTTTAATACTGTGATTAATTTGAGGCTCAAATCAAAGTTAATGCTGTTAGAAAAGTAGAAAATAAGAGCCCATCTGATTATTTGCTGCAAAAAGAAGCTGTGACACTGAAAGGGTGCAGACTGTGCCAAGAAATTACTGGTGCAGGACTGTACGGTTGGTGGACAAGTTGAACTCAACATGCGTAAGAGGGAAAATTAATCAATGTGTGTCTTTTATTCAAAACCAGTTTACAACAAGGTGACCTGGTGAGGTGCATGTAATTGCTTCACTGCAGTGACAGAGAGTTTGGGTTAGATGAGGAAGACACCAAGTGAGCAAGAACATGATGGAGTGTGCAATAGAGGAAGACAGCAAGGTCTGGCCATTGCTTTCAAAAGTGTCAAAACTTAAAGTTTCCAACCGCAGCAACAAAAGGGAAGTTCGATAACCGACAGAGAGGTAGAAGGACAAGGGGGGCAGAGGGTATGGCTTCCAGCTTTAGTAAAGTGCTGTCACGCTCACAAATAGAAGAAAGTAGTGTCCTCCTTGACTGATGAGAGTGGAACTGTACAAGTCTGTCGCTAGCGCTTGGACATCAGTGTACTTTAAGCATCCCACAGCTGCTCAGTGTTTCCAGCTGGAGGAAAACTCCTAAAGTTAAATACTACCAATGTACAACATTGGAAGATCAGCATCAACCCTCAGTTTTGACAAACAGCAAATAGATTATGATTTTTTTCTGACGTGCAGCTGCAGTGGAAAAGATTCTTTGATGTGCATGCAGACAAACTATCTTTATTATCTAGTAACTATATTTAGTCACCATAGAAACATAAGTGTAAAAGCTATTACCATCAAGAACAAAACAACAGGGGGAAAAAAGATGGTAATACCACAACTGGATTATGTTCATGTACAAATTTGGATTAAAAACTTACTTATAAGGTCACAAGGAACAATTTAAGTATTAATGCCAAAGAATTACTTTAGTTAGAATGTATAATATCCCCATTGTAATTTACGCAAATATAAAGTATTCCTGGTTAAAAGCCAAATTCATCCAGTTGATAAGCAGATGCTCTATATGCAACTTAAACTAAAAGAAATGTATTCAGCTTTATATAATATCTAAACGCAATAATCGGATCTAATAGTTTCCATGTGAAAGATGCACACGTTTCTCCTCTGTAATCGTGATCACTTTCTTCAGTATGTAAAATTTTGAAGTTCATCCCTTAAAATGTCAATATTTTAATTTTTTGGTAAAAATAATGACAAAGTGATTTTCCAAAATATATCTTACCTTATCAATGAAAGAACTGCAAATTTTAAGTGAACAGTAATACACTGCAACCTTAGCTTAGTTTATCTACTAACAAATCTTCAAAACTCCATGAGCATCAAATTTCAAATGTAAAATCTACAGAAATGCAGTGCAAGGATTTACAACAATATTTCCCTCAAAAAAACTGGGCATGAATTGCTGCAGAAAATCTAAAAATTAAGCAGATATTTCAGTCTGTAGATGCTCTTTTGTGACTCTGCAAACATATGATCAAAAATACTTCTGCAGTGGTTGCATTGTCTGTGTGTCATGTGAAGTCCAAACCAAAGACAGGATATATATTGGCAGGTTTTGTTAAAGCTTTATGAGTCAAAATCTGATTTTGCCACATGTCTGAACTGGAACGTACATTATGTTTTTCTGATGAGATGACAAGCAGGCAGGAAATTCTATGACATCCGTTCTCATTTTTCATTAACAGAAAAAATTAATCATTACAGAGGTAAAGTTTGACCACACTAATGTGATAACTATGATATCTGAAAAAATGTAATAGCATGTTCATAAAACATAAAATTTATATAATTGCTTGCAGGTTTTTGTATAAGTATGACTGGTCTCCTCTGTCGGATAATTAAGGTTTGACAATGAGAAGATTTTTTTTTAAATTATTGTTCTTGTGCCAAAAGAGGAAAGCCATGCGCCTCTAAAATGAGAGGACAGTGCTGTATGACCTAGGATAATAACTTTTACAAAAAGAGAAAAGAGAAAAGCACATTTTTGGCAGCTCAATCGTTATTTACTTATTCATAGTGAGTTTATACAGCTTCATTTTGGACAAGTATTAATTTAACATTGCAGTGATATTTTGTCAGCTGAAGTGCATTCATGTTTTGTAAGTTGTGCACAGCCACTGCTTGAGCAGTTATTTACCAGTGGCACAACACTGAAAAAAAACTAACTGATGCCAAAATTAACTCATGGAAAATCAACTAATTGACAATCTATCATTTGCTTGAAATGCACTAAGTTTTCAACTTAGCTGAGTAAAATGAAGTTACTCAAAAGGGAATGAGTTTTCCCTGCTTTTCCAAACAGCAAGTGCTCTGACCCTGACCGCTGTATTCTGCAGGTAAGACTCTACTTAAGTAAATCACACAGCAAACTAGAGGGAAAAAAAGAAGAAAAGAAGAAAAAAAGGAGGAAAACTACAAAAATCTGTGCCAAAATTTGAAACCAAATGTGCATCTCAGACAAATGTGACAAAGAAACTTCAAACCTCCAGAGTTCATATGTTCCAGTGTGCAGAGCAGGCAAACTAAATTAATGAATCTATGTTGATCACAGGTTGTTTTTTTTTTCAAGGGGAGATGTAATAAGTTAGATTTAACTTATTCTAAAGAGAAAAAATTTGATTCCCATTCTTTTTTCATACAGTACCAGTCAAAAGTATGGACACAGTTTCCCATTAAATCTAATTTAACTTTCCCATTAAATCTAATGGGAAAGTGTGACCAAACTTCTGACTGGTAGTGTAAAACATGTCGGAGGAAGATCCTAAATAAAAACTTAATTTATATCAATCTTTCCATCAGGAATGAGTGTATACATAGTTTACACATGAAATTGTTTAAAAAGATGCAGCTGCGATAAAGTGCTTGAGTAAATGCTTTTCTACTTCCCACTTCAAATGATGTCGAGACTTCTCACTTGTAATTTAAAAGCAGCAGCAGTTTTGCAGGTGTATAAAATTAGCCTCAACAGCTCAAAGGGGGCTGGTGTATTTTTTTACTTTGACTTGCTGTGACAAACAAAGATGCTGTTCCACCATATTTATTTAAAAGTGGCCTTCCCTCAGAGGAAAGATCAAAGCAAAGTGTAATATCAAACCAACAAATTATCCTTGCAACATAATTGGTAGTTAAAAGGAAATGTAGCTGGTCAGAGCAGACTATATTTCACTTAACCACCTAACCAGACCTAACCCCAAGGTGCAGGCACGGGCCCTACAGAGAAGACTGTAAATGTATAAAACATTAATCTGCTAAAGAACTGAATGGTGGATGTAAAAATGAGACATAAGGGAGCACAAACCTCTCCGTGGTGGGGTCAGAGCAGTTTAGGGGATATTTGAGCTCAATGATGGTGCCATCCTTGTCCTGAAGGATGCCGTTCTCTGCTGTGTAGTACTCCACCAGCTCTGACAGGGTTGCGAACTTCTCCCCTCCATACAGGTCATAGTAGTCTCCTGTGTTTTGGATACGGATGTGGGTCACTAGCTCATCCACCCTAGACAGAAGAAAACAGCACGTGTGATTTTTTTGTCTCAACATTAAAATGCCTTATAACAGAATGTATGAAGCTTTACCAACACAATACACAAGTTAACACATTCTCACAAACATTTTTTTTTTGCTCGTTTCCTTGCTTGTTAGTTAACCCTATTTAATATTGAAGAAGTTTTTATATAGTGATAGAGTTTGTCTGTGAGGCATGTGAATTCAGTGTCTTTTTCTCCTTGGCTTTGAACAAAGGTCAAGATGAAAAAGAGCACTGTGACCATTTGCTACCTGAGGAGTAATCTCATTACTGGCTACCCGTGTAATAAAACTCTTTTGTAGGATATCTTTTACCATAGAAAACTCATAACTTATAAAGGAGTTTTGGGATGTAAAAGTAACACTTCGAATGAGCAACAAGGTTTCAGCCCAGCATATGTGTCTTTAATAGTGAACAATAAATTTATATATATATTATATATATATATGTACCTGAAAAAGTAATTCACTTTACCCATTGCAGTCACAGCTAGCCAGTGACAAGAAAACCCAAGATGTTTTTTTTCTTTTTCTTTTAACAGCAATAGGGCAGGTGAAATATAAAACTCAATCACTTCTTTTTGCATTTAGATTCGACTTTTATCTCTTACAGATTTATGTTGTGTGAGTCATTAGCTCTCTGAACTTTTTCCTTCAAGCATTCTGGATTATAAAACTCACCCACACAGCTGTTGCCTAAATGACCCGTTTATGTGCACACATATTCCCGTAAGTTATATAGCTACAAAAAATATAATCAAAATAGGAAAAAATCTGTAAGTAACGAAATGCAACTTAACTGAATAAGTTTCTAGATGTAATGCCTCATAATTCTTTTATTTTTTTACCCCACTTTCAGCAACAGGCTGCCGTACCGAGTATAAAACTTGATCTTACAACCAAGCAATCTACATTAGTTGGGTCTAAAGACCAAGGGTTTCAGATCTCCACATATCAGATTCATCTGTTGTTAAATAAAATGCGGCAGGTGCAACACCACTGAATTGAGCCCTTTTTAAAAAAATGTGCACCGCATTTTAAACCCAATAAAAAGGATAAGCATTTATCTGCAACGTTGTGAAAAGAAATAACATTTCATTCTAATTGGAGTTTTTAGTGTCTGCAGAGTTCAGCGGAAAATCTTTGTTTCCATTAACCCGGAGTATTTAAATGTTCAGCACATCTCTTCATCTTCGCAATAATCAGTGACTTGTAAGGCTGCGGAAAAATGAATGATGTAAATGGACAAGTTGTAAATGTAAATTCTTTTGTTGCACTGACCTGTCCAGGTGTGTGTATATATTTACATCAATAAAAAAGGAGCTGTGGAGTCAAGGAACATGTTTAAAGAGAGAATATTTTGTACTTTTGTAATCTTAAATTCTTACCTGACAGAGAGGGAAAAGTCTCCAACATTTTTCTTGCTGGGTCGAGCCAAAAAACTGCCATGAACACCCCGAGACTTGAGAATTTCCTCGGCCTGCAGGCCTGTGATATCTCTGTGGAACCACCTGCATCAGAACATACACGATATGAGTATGGCTACATCCAGTGCACAGCTGGATTATAACCAGCAGTTGATAACAATGAACACGTACACCTATAAAAAAAAAAAAAACTTTAAACTTCCTCATACAGTTATAAACATGCACGGTAATGCAATGACACAAATACAACAAAAATTTGGTTAGAAATAGTTCCACAAGTTTTTCCTTTATTTCGAAACATTGAGAAATAAAAACAACACACTGCAGAAAAGAAAGATTTTTGTTCGGTGAGATAACGGTAAGCTTTATGTTTGAAGAGTTTGATTTCCCTTTTCTCGTTTTTTGTGGCATCTGGTCGCCTCTGTCAAGCATTTGTTACTATTTTTAGATGCTTTTAGACAATATTTATCTTCAATATCACGGAGAGAAATGGATGCCATGTGTTTTATTTGTCCTGCTCAATCGGTAGCAGATTTTTTTTTAAATATAAATCATTAAAACTCTCTCTTTTATGTTAAAACCCAGATAAATTAATAGAAAAAAACTATACTACTGATTTAATTGGGGAAAATAGCCCCTGATTATACGCTGTATGAAACTATTGCTCGAAAATCTTAAAATAATTTGTCTTAAAACCCACTCAACAACTATAATGTAATTGTTTCCACAAAGACTAAACATATTATTCCATATAGCTTTTTCATTTTTTAAAGTTATTAGGAGGAACAACCAGTTCAACAAATAAACATCCAGAGGTTTAATTAACTTTATTCATCGTTACTGTCGTCACCTGCAACCCAGCGGCTTGCTTTTAACTTAAACGTGTTTGACTTAATTACTACGTTTATTCCAGTATGCATGGTAGGGCATGTGTAGCTGCTAAAGAAAAAGCAGCTACACACCCTCACTGCAAAGGTGTGGTTATAAAAGTAAATTAAAAATGGAAACGTTGCACTTGATAACAGAGTTGATGCACATATTGTGCCCATCAAACTGAGTTTGTGCTTTAAACACAGACACATAAGTCAGCTTTTTACACAAGAACTCAGCTGAGAAACTGTCACAGTGACAAAGAAGTGACAGCTCAAGGCACGACTTTAAACGAACCCGACACTGAAACAAGTAAAAGATACAAACACATTATCCTACTCGAACCCTAAACTTAAACATCAGTTCTCTAACACATTGTCGAGCACTCAAGATGTCACATGATGAGCAGAAGGAGTTGACAGCTGGCGAAAGACAGAGAAGGAGGAATGGAAACAGAGAAGTTGTCATCGTGCCTTGCACAAAACAAAGAACATAACCAGACTGACTAACGGCGCACTGGAGCGTCCAGCAGAGGTTTGACTCACCGAACCATGATGTCTCCACACTTTTTCTGGGACCAAAGAGAAGACAAGCGTTTGGTGAAGAGTCACTTGAACCTGTGCCACACATACAGACTCAAAGCTTAAGTTTTTTGGATCGGTAAGACTGTGAAAGACAGACAGGGTGGTCTCTTCCTTGTACTTCCTCACTTTTTATGCATGCTTAAATAAAAGATATGTCACTGACATACTTGTACACTTGCTCTTTCACATGATAACTCCACCTCTGACGAACAAATTTCATGATCTAATATCAAAACTATCACCTCTATCTCACTGCATTATAGCATATTAACAAAACAACCATCAACCCACACCGTCCTCCTCTCTGACACTTCCCTTCTAAACAATCCTCTTCCCCCCAGATCCTCTCCACCCCTGTATGGAAGCAGGTAAACACTTACTCTCCTCAGCTGCTCCTGAAAACTGACACTCAGCGAGATGTTCACACGGTATTCGTCCGTTTCACCTCCCCTGTGTCGTTCTCTCTCTCTCTCTCTCTCTTTCTCTCTCTCTCCCCTTCCTTCCTTTTTACGTCTCCTTTCACAAAATAGTGAAAACGAGATAGGAACCAAATTAGCTGACAGGCCGGAATTCCTCCAGCAAACTTGAGATGTTGCTTCTTTTTTTTTTTTATTGACAACCACAACAATAGCGTGTCAGTCTGACAGAAAAGACGGTTTCAACAGCATAATTTCAGTTTTGAGTGCAGCTCTCAATTCCATAAAGCAGCAGAGATGGTTCAAACAGCTCCATTCACTGGTGAATCAGCTATTCCACTGTGGTGACAGGAATAAAACATCCAAAAAGTAAACAGTTTGAACTTTTTTTTGCCTTTGTGTGCAATACCCCACTTCATCTCACAGCGTATTTGCAGCGATTCCCCCCTCTGCCTCCCCACCTCTCTGCTCCTGTTGTCTGTTCTTTACTTCCAGGTGTGTATGAGTGTGCGCACAAGCACACAAAGGTCAAAGTCACAGAGCGCTTCCTCATTTGTAGTTCTACCTTCCCCCACACTATAAGTGTGGCCGTGTGGGTGCACTTCACTTTCAGCTGGTAAAGCATATGAAATATGTTCGCTTTCATTAAAATAATGGAGCTGATATCTAAAACTGCTGCTTAACACTTATATAAAGCAGATAGTCTGCACCAATTCTTGCAAAAACATGTTAATGTCTTACATGCTGTAGCATGTAAGAAATCTATTGAAGCATTAAATCTGCTCCTCCTACAGTGAAAAAAAACACACTGAGGTCCTCACGAGATCAAAGGTTGGGCTACACAAACTGCTTCAGAAAAACAAAGATTTTATGACCTTTGCAACATACAAGACACTAGAGAAGCATATCTGTATTTACTTCAAATCCCCTTTTCATGCCAGTGAACTGCTGACTGTGAAAGTTTTAGTAAAAAAGTAAAATGTTGGTTTATTACTGGTTCAAAAAGTTAAAAAAAATAAAAAATAGCTCAAGAATTGAAAAAGTGGAGATGACACCAGTACACAGTAGCCTCACCCCACCCCCTGCGCACAGACAGACACACACACACACACACACACACAGCCCTGCAGGTGTCGTCGTGGTTAACGCCAGCCATTGCAGTTTACATTATTTTCCTCTCACATTCATGACATGGTGGTGCATCTCATCTCACGCTGCACGACAAATGCAGAGACGTACTAAACTAATCACACATTCAGTTCTTTTCTTTTCCTTTCTTCACAGTCGCAGAGCAGCAACAAAGATAATTCCCAGCTTTGCGCAACTCTTTGAGAACTGCAATGCATTACTGTGTTACAACACATGAAAGTTTTCTATAGAGATTTTAATGTATGGACAGTTCTGCAATTAAGACAATGTTGAAAGTCTCAAACATTGTGCAAAGTGACTAAGTTCATTCACTGAAGCACTTTATACAAGTAGTTTACTTGGAGTTTTTTTTTTTATTTGATGCTACTTTATACTTTTAGGGGAAAATATATAACTTTCTGCTCTAATGCATTTTCTTGAAGGTTGAATTACTTTAATGATTCACCATTTATATGATGTAAAATACTGTATAACAAGCTTTAAGAAGACAACATAATGTTGAAGACAAAAAACTGTTGTGAAAAACGGCACCAAATAACAAATTTATGCTTTGAACTTCTTCTATGGTTTCTTCTTTCTGACTGCATTAATCATCCCATCACCTTTCAGATTTATGTGTAAAATAAAACTGTATGTAAAGTTGTTTAAAGTAGTTTAACCTCCAGTAGTTACAACAGTAAAATGCTGCTTACATGCTGATGCTTCAGTATTAATAACCCGTTAACTAGCAATAAACCAGTAATATAACTTGATTACTATACATAAAAATTTGCTTCTGCTTCTGACACATAAAAATTGGCTCATTCTTTCATTTTGGGGGATTTCAAAAAAAATTATATTTGCTTTTGGGAAAAAAATTGTTTAGACATCTCTACACACTGAAATTTTATTTTAAAACAGTTTGGGTATTTAGGCAAAATAATCCTTTATGCAGGTGTTTGACCTGTCTAGGAGCAGTAAACGCAATCATATACGGAGATGTTTCCATGCCACAAACATCCTACCAGTGACTCTTTTTATATTTATATATATATTTATTATATGTATATTTATTTTTATATTTTTATTTTATTTTGCACTACCGAAGTTTTCAGCAATTATTACTTTTACATAAGATGCATACAAATGTAATAAATAAATTTATATTAATTTTATGATTTTAAATTCCAGGCATTTAAGTCCATCCAACTAGAAAAACCGGCATTCCCACATGGATATCTACGTTGCTTTATTTCAGTTTTGTGGTTTTTGAAAAGATAAACCGGATACATTAACTACATTTCCTTGAATGGGAACATGAAGTGCAGAAGTCAAGAAAGGAAACAGTAAAATCTTAAATATGTTTCAGTTTGGGAATTACTTAAAGAATATTTACCCTCTAGATGTGGATTTGCGTCTGCTTTCCCTAATCCTCGGCTCATGGCCCAATTTAGTTAAGTTTAATTACGTTTTCACTACTTTGAGATGCTAAAATGAAAATAAACAGTCTGGAGGAAGGAATCCACAATAGAGAGAAGAAAGACATTCTAGAAATTAAAGGATTAATAGAAATAAGACAGCATCATTGGAAAAAGCCAGATAATGGCAAAACATAATGGTGACAAAATGTCAGCAAGTAAATTTAGCTGAACTGAAGAATAAGTCAAAAGCTCAACTCACCCACAAAACATTGTGTGGACTCTTTTCTCCTGGTAGCACTTGGGATAAGTGGGGGAAAATGAGTTGAGTCCACCCTCTTGTCAGCTGCTGCGCGAGGACACATTCAGAGTTTCTCCACCATTTATCACAAACTGCTTGAAAAAGTTAAAGTATATGAATATAAGTTGATGGATTTCTAAGTTCAGGTTAGCTGTATTTTTCCTTACTATCTGCACTCTTAACACACAGGCTGGCTCATTCTTTGCCTCCAACTCTCTTAAGATAAGATATCAAGACTCAGCCCAGTCAGTCCTCCCGCCCTGTAATTTTCACCAATTTTTCTTAATTACCCCTCTATCTTTGAGAGAAAATGTGTGTGTTCCTGTCCCCTTCTTGCCCATTTTCTTTCTCTCCCGATCTGTTCCACAAGCAGTGGCTCTCTTTCGTTCATCTTATTTGCTTCTATGGAAATTTCACATCATCTTTTTTTTTTTAAAAAGGCTTGCATGCAAAGTATGTTGTACTCTTTGTGCAAAGTTTGTGTTTGGTGGGAACATTCACACCATCCTAAACAACTATCAGCAGCCAACAAATTACTTACCCAAGCGAGGATCATTGGTTTTCTTAACACTGCAAGCTTCAATAACATTATTAACCATTAATAACATTGTTTAACAGGGTGAACATGGTTTACATTCCTCCTTCAGACATCCAGAGAACTGCTGAGTCCATGCGCAGGACAAGAATTTTCTTTTCTTTTAATATGTCACCCATTTGAACAAGATGAACGTCTTCACCACGTTTCATGACAATCCACACTGTAGTCTTAGAGATGTTATGCTAAAAAAAACTAAAACAAAATAATAATAGAAAAACTAAAAGGAGAAAGACGAAAGATCGAGGAACTGTTGACTTTTTATTGTAGTCAATAAAAACAAACAGCAACAATAAAAACAACAAGGTGGTAACAATAATAATATTTCATGATGGAGAACAACATAACAATAGACAGTAAGAAATTAAATAAGATTGCCATCATTCTCAAAACCGTCCCCTGTACCTTTGGAGCTATTTTGTTTGTGTATTTCAGGAAACTTCCCAGGGAGCAAATCTGTGATGCAGTTAGGAATGTCAAGGTGCTGGTTTGGGTGTGTGCATGAATAGCTGATCCCAGATCAGGTCACCTGACAGGGCAGGTAAAGGTTCAGACACAAGAAGAGGTAATAGATCAGACTGACTGATGCAGAAGTTTGTCAGTGGCGGGGCACTCTGCAGTAGAGACGCACATTAATATGCCCTGTTTCATACACACATACGTCCAGGAAAACACACAGACACACACACACATTCTGTTGACACACACATACAGGTGAAGACAATAAACATAAGGGCTTCTAACAAAATGTTAGTCATTTCACGGATTCCTAAAGGTGAAAATGAGCACAATAAAATCCCTTGAATTCACTGATAATCCAAAAGTCACTACAAAGCGCCAGTATACTCCAAACATGCTGCCTTTGCTCTGGTCTGTCCTCTGCGTCATTATACATAATGTTACTTACACACATTTGACCCTGCTGTCAGGACAGGTCAGAGGAGCTGCCTGCAGTTCAGTGCTTACAACACAAGAGTTGAATCTGACCCCAGAAGAAGGAGAAACGTTTGTATTCAGTCTGTTACAAAGAGAGAAATGATTCTTCTGGATAATCCATCATTAATCTACAGTTGCAGTCTTTCCAAAACAAAGTCCAGCAGTACAGCTGATGCTCATCTGAGTCCGGAGAGGAGTCGTCGGCGCAGAGCAAGGAGGACTAACCTGACTGTGCTATACATGGTAGTTGAGGGGGAGGACGTCTGCTACATGGCGGTGAGGTGTGCGACTAGCCTCAGTTGGTGAGAAATGTGCGAGGGGGACTGGTCAGCGTGGCACCTGCAGCTGCTGTGAGGTCTGCGACTGGTTCTGAGCCGTGACCTCCGGGCCCCTGCTGGCCAATCGGCTGAGGATGTTCCTCTCAGACATCTGCAGCCGCACAGCCACAGGGGGTATTCTGGCGATGGTCGCCGGGAGACGAGTGACGTCAGCTTTCATGTCGCTCAGCAGTTCCTCAAGCTGTTTGAGAACTGAAGACAAGACAATAATGAGCAACTAGACTGATGTCTAATCTAGATTAACCATGAAAAGTTAACTGTATATATTGAACTTGAAACGTTAAACTCCTCTGATAGACCATTTTAGCATTCTACACTCAAATCCATTTCTGTGACATTATACACTACAATTTTTTGGCATTTAAAATGGTTCCCTTTTTTAAAATATATTCTCAGTAAACATAAAAGCTTTCCCATAATCATTTCTCTTCTTGATCAAACCTAACTGGAAAAAATAGAGAAGTTGGAGGTTGTTTCTGCCCACGTTTCATCACAAGAGATCATTGTGACAAGGACACTCCCGAGTCAATATTCATTTGCAACTGAACAAATGCTGCAAAACATTTACATGGTTGAAATCTCTAAAGTTTCTTGCTCAAACATGAGAGAAACTTTACTTTTAGCTTTAGTATTAACATCAGACATTTGTCAGTGGCAATGTTCATATTCAAATATGAAAAAGGGTTCATCCTTTTTCCTACTGCAAATATAATACTGCTCGTATAGGCCCAGGCTACTGAGGGACCATTCGTGATGGACTGAGCTTCTCAACTCTGCTCTCTCCTCTTTCACTGTCTGCATTTATGCAACTGTTGCACTTTAATAACTTTGGCCCCTTCGCTATCTAAGTTTGTTCTTTTTTGCTGTCTAGTTTGTAGTTTTCTACCTCCTTGTATCTTCTTGTGGGTGTCTTTGACTCTGGAGTTGCATGGTTTCATTTCTTGCTTGGCTAATGCTAAACTAAAGATGCAAGCAAATGTCTCTTAAACATACGCACAGAGGGCTGAGATGAGATGATTCATTGACAGGGGAATATGTCCACACCACCCAGATCTCAACAAGTTGTGCACACGTGTTGAGATGGCCGACTAAGTGACTGAACTTCTTTCATGGATGCAGGTGTAAAAGATGGATCATAATAAACATAAATGTATACACAAGTACGAAAGAATGAAAATGTATGAAATGACCTTGTGAAAGCTTTCAAACATGTACCCCAACAAGGTTCAAGTCCACCCAGAGTCATAATAGATAATCATGATTTGGGAAAACTCTAATTATTGACTCATTCCTCAGTTTTTGTGCAAGACAAATTCTCCACCCTTTTTTTTTTTTAACTTTCTTTAACCTATAAAGGCTACAGTACTTTAAAAATAAAGTACATGAGAACCCTTTCTGTGTACTGTTGATCTTGCATGTTTTTACCTTTATGAAGCACTGCATTAGCAGGCTTGTTTCCAGACATGGACTCCTTGCTGAGGTGCTGATGGGACTCGGCGAGACACTCTACCTCACTGAAGCGGGTGTTGAGCGCCATGGAGGGGTGAGCTGGGTCCTCAGTCATGTTCAGGTAGGCTGCCCTGCGCAGCTGCTCTTCAATCACTAATGCCTGCTCCAATAACTGCAGGCAAAAACAGACCAGAAATAACAGTGAGACATGACCAAAATAACAAAAACAAACACAGACACACAGTTTTGTACACATAATAAATTCAGCCACTCATTTTACCTTGAACCTGCGGGCCAGAAACTTGTTCTTGATCTCCAGGAAGTTTCCTCTGCTCATCTCCCCTTTGAAGGGCTCATTGATGATGGCAAACCGCACATCGTTCTGAACATCTTGCCATCGAGCATAGCCATGTCTGAGAGACATCATGGTCAAGAATAACAATACCGTCTCTGATAAGTCATCTCCTAGGGGACAAGATCTCTCTAAGAAACTTGATCATGGACACTTTTCAACTCCCTTTAAAAATAAAATGCCTTTATATACATTCCCCAGCTGATTTAAAGGACGAGTATCCAGCCCAAGTCAACTGCCGTCGTGTCCTTGGGCAAGACACTTTACCCTCTTTGCCTCCAGTGTTGGCATCACTGGCAAAAACTCAACTGTAAGTCCCTTTGGATAACAGCATCCTCTAAATGACTGTGTACTGTGATGTAAAGTCTCCAAGATGAACCAGGCACATTTTGATGAGGATGTATAAGTTGGCATAAAAAGCTAAATATTACCTCATCTTACTACTTTGTAACACTTTTGTTTGTAAACTTCACTTAGATGGTGAGACACGTTTTTTCTCCCTCTCTTTTTCTCAAAACTTTTTCTGCAAAGTTGTCAGAAAGCTCCTCTCAAACATCCTCTCATACATTAACCTTGAGTTATAAAAAAAGACAATTACCCACAAGAACTGAGTTCAACAATTGCCTGTTTGAAAGGATACTGTATAATTCCAGCCAACAGCCAGTAGTCATGGCGACGATGCCAAATCTCAAACGTTTTCTTAGTAACTGTTGCAGCTCTCTCTTCATTCTGCCACAGAGAGTGAAGCTCTAGGAAGGAAGGCAGACGGGTCAGAATAGACAGAAATGAAACTTGTAAAAGAGAAGGGAAAGGAAGAGGTGTCCACCTGTGAATCCTCCGTCAGCAATGTTGAACATGAACCTCTGCTTGGTGGCTTTCTTTTTCTCTTCGCTGATGTTAACCACAGGTGCAGCTGTTCCTCCTTCCTTAGTGTTCTCTCCATTCTGCAGTTTGCCAGACTCTTCTGTTTTCACGCCGTCCTTCTCTTCTTTTTGCTCTGCCAGAAAAAAGCAACTTGAGTACAATGCAATGACAATTTTATGTCATGAACATGAGCATTAGTAATGACAAAGCTGTAAATCTGCAAATGAAGCATAAACATCATCTTTCAAATGACATCCAAGTCAAAATCTCCATAACTGTCATTGCTGTGTTGAGTGAGCGTGTGCGTTTGTGTACGAGAGTGTGTAAAAACCTTTTTTCTCCTCCGTCGGTGAAGTAGTGTCCATCTTCTCATCCTTGCCTTCTTCAGCTAAAAGAGAAGCACAGTTGAACATTGAAATGGTCAAAGAGGAAATTACCACTAGGGTGATATATTTGGGTTCAGTAAAAACAAAAACAAAGTGTTATACTGGCTTAATGTCAGTAGATGGTCTGTCCTGTTTTTGTGTCGTTGATTTTTGTTTGTTTGGGTTTTTTACCATTCCAGAGTCACAAATGAATACATGTCTTACTTTAGACTTTTTCTATCAGGTTGTCTTGCCTCTCAGAAAAGCCCTTATCTAATTTTTTAATTTATCATCCATCCACATCAGAACATACTGTATGTTGTAGGGCTGCACAATATTGGGAAAACATGCAACGTGCAATAACACTGTTGAAAGTTGTAATGATGATCTGATTTCATAAATAAAATTGGATGTTTTCTCATTTGGAGTTTCACTCACAAAACTATCATGCACAGAAGTCTGTTGTAAATTTTACAGCTTTTGCTTGACTTAATGTGTTAGCTAAAACAACGCTACTATGGTATCATTGTTCTAACTAAGGCTAGATTTCAAAACACTTCGTATAGCTCCATGTGGTTGTACTGTAGGTGGCAGTGGAGATTCGCAGCTTTTCCCTGGTGGTTAGCACAAGTATCCAGCATCTCTTGCAGAGATACTTGTGTTTCTAGTGCATCATCTCTCTTATACCTGAAATAATTCCAAAAACCATATAACCAACACAGTGTTTGCTCCATGTGCTCTATTACGGCATCCATTAGCACCTATATGGAGCAGGCATCCAGGACAGTAAGAGTCCATTTGATTCACCAATGAGGTACACAGAGCATTAATGAACAGCAGGGAACATCACGTCATTACTTAAAATATGCAAATATAGACTACTTTATATTATAGTTTAGGCAGTCATTGTAATAAGTATATTACGCAGGCTAATGTCACAATGAACCTATTTTTTTATATTGTGCAGGCCTAATGTGTTCATCGTGCAAACACAGGGTTTTTACTAAACAGACTATTAAAATCTGTGATGCAAATAGGCCAAGTGGCCTGGAATGTCAGATTATAGGTTAAACAAATGGAAAGTCTCACCTTTGGACTTGTCCTCTTC
>JAOXYM010000006.1:11610218-11634281 GCA_028567055.1 Leptatherina wallacei | reverse complement strand
AAATAGGCCAAGTGGCCTGGAATGTCAGATTATAGGTTAAACAAATGGAAAGTCTCACCTTTGGACTTGTCCTCTTCTGAATCAATCTTGCCCTCCAAGCCTTCACCCTTATTGTTGGGAGAAGTATCCTTTTCTACTGCTTCTGAAGACTTTTCCACTTCTTCTTTATCCTCATTTTCCTTCTCCTTCATTTCATCCCTTTCCTCCTTCTGTTTTTCCTCCTTCTCTGCAGCCGAGTCTTCTTTCTTTTCAAGAACAGGGGATTTTTCATCTGGGATTTCAATTATCTGTGGGAGAGGTAGTCATATTTGATAAAGTTAATCAATTGATATTACAATGGTTCCACTAGAAAGCTGATAAGGAGGTAAGAGCAGAACTTACCTCTGGATCATCTGCCTTCTTAGCCGCTTTACCGTCCTCTGCCTCCTTTTTCAAGTCCTCTTTGTCCTCTGTTTTAGACAAATCCTCTGGGAGGGGAAATAAAGATATTTCTTTCTTGATATGGCATAATCAACATAAACCCTTTCATTTTCCAAAGCTTCAAAATAGTGTCTGTTGGCCAGGAATTGGTTAATGTAGTTTTCCGATGACATCCACAAGGGGGAAGCAGAGTGAGTGAAGCTCATTTTAGGGCCAAACAAACTGCAATGTTTACCAACAAATACATCAGCAGATGACAACTTAATTTTATGTTTATCTAACATCAAAAACTGAGGTCAACCATAAGGAGTTGAGATTAGAGCTAAGAAGAGATTCATGATGTTGTAATTCTGCCTGCTGTCAGTTTATGGCTTAATGAAACAAAAAAAGTCACTATCAAAATATGTTTTTAAATATTGGTACTTATTAACCTCTATTTATACAGGCAGTCCCATCGAGCCGTCTCATTTACAAGAGAGACCTGTTTACCTAATCTAACATGCATGTCTTTGGATCAATGTGAAGTTAGTCTGTTTGTGTGTGTGTACCTGGAACAGGAGTGTTGGGCTGCGTGTCTGCAGGGGTCCCAGTCGAAGGGGTTTTTGGGTCTTCACCTGCCGCCAACGCTGCAGCCTTTTTGTTTTCCTCCAGCTCTGCCATCCACGGCATCGACCACTGACCATTTACATGTTCGAACTCCTGCACCTGTTAATCAGTACTCTCTGTTAGTCTACCTCTCAATCTGTGATTAAACATTTGATTGCTTTAAACCACACTCTTACACAGAATGATATTCAGTAACTTTGCATTGGATAATATCATTGGCATACCTTTTTCCTTATGAGAGACATCACACCGATTCGAGTAAGCACGTGTTGCCTGGAGAGACCCTCACGTGGGACGCCATCAGCAAAAGTCTCAGCTCCATCAGCACCCGGTTCACAAAGGTGACGCATAAACAGAGACACGTAGGCCCTGCAAAGGAGGAGGGGGACACTTGTGAAAACATTTGGAAAATGTTCAAATTTCTAAATGCACTAATTTATCAAGATGAGAGAAAATATTCTAAAATAAAATCAAAATAGAAATAAATAACAGTACAAATTTTCCATTTGTTCCTAAACCGGGATTTTTTTTTTTTTTTTTTTCAATTAATCAACCCATTGGTATCAGACGTTCCGTGGGCAGGACGTGACGAATAAATATGTATTTTACTCAGTCTCCCTTCCAAGTAACTACATGTTATACACCATTGGAAAGCTAAGATTCTTGAGATTTGAATGATGTATACTATTCCAGGCTACAACCACAACTGTAGATTCAGTAAACACTTTTCAAACCAGTTGCAAATGGAATTTATCTTTATCTTATCTAGCCATACTGTACTCCAGTACAGGGTGATACTGCAATGAAAACAGTCCTCTTACATCAGCAAAGGTCCAATAAAAGTAGTCCAGTAAAGTAGCTGGTCACAAAAAGTCTTTTATCCATAAAAAACAGTTTTAGGCACAAATTTAAGGATTTTAAGGGGTTAAATAATTTATCTAATCACAATGTAATACTTGACAGTTTTCTATAATGTTAACAAAATATAAATTTTTGCTCAAAATCAGCCAAGTGTTGAAGTCAGATATGTAGCTGTATCAATAGTAACAGTAAAAGAAAAAGAATTTTAAACACTCACTTGAACTCCTTCTCAGATTTCCCTCGCAGATCCCTAACCAGCCACTGGTTGGTGAAAGCATCCTGGGGCGGCATCCCATAACGCATAACTGCGTTCAAGAAAGCCTTCCTCTGCCGTGCATTGAAGCCCAACACCTGATAGATAATTTCAGAGGTCAAAACAAATTAAATTTTGCATTAAAACAAAAATAAATCAAGTACTTCCATGATTTTTATTCTTTTTTCCCCACAAAGATTTATTCCTCTGCTTTTCACTAACATGCCCCAAAATAAAAGAGGTGACTAGAAGGGACAAGAGAGAAGACGAGTTTTGAAGAGAACTTACCTCAATGTTCCCACCGACTCTGGCCAGCAGTGGAGGCAGTGGTTTGTCCCTGTCATTCCTCAACCCTTTGCGGTTCGGTCTGCGGGCATTTGCTATAAAGAAGGAACAAGTTAGTCCATCAGAAATTAAAATACTTATTCCGAGCAACACAAAACGTGACAATGAAGGTTAAAAATGAAACGGATGATGAAAATGCATGATGATGTACGCGGTTATTGTCCTACAAATTCTCTCAAGATTCCACTTACGGCTCATTGCTGATCCTGCTGAAGCTGTCCCTCTTCAAAAATCTCACCACACTTATACATTAACCACTTCTTAGGAAGGGTAATGCTTTCAGAAAGTGTACAACCAAAGCAGTGCAGAGATATATTTAATTTGATAAAACTAAAGTAACAGCCATAATTTCATTAAACAAAAATACAAATCAGTTCAAAAACTAATGTCATATAAACTCACAAATAAATGATATGCAAACATTTTTATGAACTGATAAAAAATGTTTGAAATGCAAGTAAACCACTAGTTCAGGAACAGTCCATAGTGTTATTAACACAAACTTCATTAACAGTTAATATCAACAAGAAAGTGGACAGTTCAGCTGGCTGAGAAACCTTTGATTTTATTTTTCTTTCCCTTCTTTTTTCCTTTCTTTTTCTTCTTTCTGTGTGTCTTTTCTTGTCTTTCTACACTCAACGCAGATGGTGCAGAGACACTTGTTGTTTGGCGAGTTGTTGTTGAAGTTTTCGATGGGGATATCAATGCTGTCATCTGAATCAAAATAAGCTGCAGGGTGGTTGGAAGGTTGTTAGTAAATGACAAGTGAATGGTGGAGAAAGATTCCTTTCAACTTCTTATCGGTCTGATCAACAGCAGCAGCCTCACTGTCAAGTTGTTCGGCTAAATTTTTCACTCAAACTCATCTATAAGATTAAAATTGAGTTAACGGGAATTTCAACCAAAGTGGTTCCAGTGCTGGTGCTGAGCAAGAGTTTTCTTAAAACAAGCCCTCTAAAGGCGCATTCACACCAGAATAGTCTAGGAGACTCTGTTCAATTGGGCGGGAAATTCTGAAAAAATTTGCACCTTCCGGCTTTTAGTTTGTTTTACTTTCACACTGCACTTCACTCAGAACAAACCACCTGAACATCACGGAGTCACAACAACGGCTTGCTAGGGGCAATATTCCCCTAAACCGCCACTGGCCAAGAAGAAAGAAGAAGATCTGGCTCATCGACTGGTCAGGACGTAAAATGGCTCAGTAAACAAAGAAACAACAATAAATGTACGCAGTCTAGGGGTTTCTGTTTCTAAATGTGGTTTTCACAAGTATCTGTCCAGTATAAGCAGTAGGAGAACCAGAGAGCTATCTAGCATGTTGCACTACGACGTGTCCTACGTCCTCATTGGTTCACTGCATGGTCAGTTTGCTTTCACACTGCAAGCGACCAGCATCAGGGTTCACTTGCAAGTGAACAAAGACCCCTGGTTTTCAAGCTGATCAGAATTCCAGCACCAGAGTGCAAATGTGCATTTACACCACTCCAAACGAACCGTTCTATTGGTGGGAGATGACCAGAGTTTGTTTAAAGTGGACCAAACATCACCAGCGTGAACATAACCAAAGTTTCGATCATCCAAGCTCTGGTTTCAGCATGCAAAATAAACGGTGTAACACAGCATTAACTCTGTGCTGGTCCAGAGAAATCAGGGTCAGGGACAGAGTTATGGAGACCAACTGTGACTGCCATTTTTAAAATTCCAGATCCAGTATAGTATTGAACCTGCATAAGCTAAGAGAGAACAATAAAAAAAAAAAAAAAAAAAAACTGAACAGCAACATGGACATGAAGTCAAAGCAGCAGTTACGGACCATGAGCTCATGCTCCTCTCATTTTCGTGCTATTTAATGTTTTATATCGCCGGTCATGTCTGAACGTTGCTCAATTTGTCATGTGGAGCAGCATTCACAATTACAGTCTAGAGCTGATTTTTTAAACAGTCCTTGCAGCTTCATTTATCAAAATTGTTAGATCTTTCAATAAAGTAAGCTGGATTTTATGCATACAGCTAAAAAAAAGTGTGTAAATCAATATTGCTTCATCATTCATTAATACTGGTTGATGTTTGCAAACACTGCTCGGCAGTGAAGTGTGTTCATAAACACTAACTGTTGCTTCAAACTAGGAGTGTTGAATTTAATCGTTTCTATGATGCATCGCAATGCGGACATGGACGACTCTGCATAGATGCAGCAACAAAACATAATCAATTATAAGTAATTCTGACGCCACATATGTGGCGTGATCTAGCCTACTGCAACAGCTGCAGATAAAGTGTCTCCCAAAAAAGAATCCGTTTTGAAACATTTACTCAGGAAAACTGGAAAACTAAGCAGACATACAGAATATACACCAGTATCTCACTGGAAATACATTCATTGTCTCAGTGAAATCACGAAACATTACACACCAAAATTTATAAAACCCGAGCTTAATGCTAACGTCTATGGAAAATGCTATTGGAAAGCTAGCGGTTAGCATGAGCAAACGGATTTAAGGGATTAAAAAAAACTTTAGCCATCAAATAAATGTTTATTTCAACAATATTCTCTGTGTTCAATTACAAACCAACTATAATACTTACTGGCAAATGTTTTCGGGCCATAAAGGAGAACAAGAAAAACATCTTAACTTCTCAACTGTCTGAACTGACTACGGAAAGACTGAAGGGACAAAACACACTGCTTTACAGCAAGAAATCTTGCCACTAGAGGGCTACTGTACTATTTTTGATAACAGAACATTACAGCATAGTAATGATGTTTCTTTTTTTTCTGGCAATGGAACAATAAAGTTCAATAATGAAGTTGAAAATAACATTGTGTACGTGTTTATGATGTTTGTCAATATCAGGACATTCAGATAGATTTATAAAACAATGAAAAATAAATAAGTAGTTCATAATTATCTGACTGCTTGTATTCATTCATAAAGAAAGTAGCAATGTGCAATAAGAAAGAAAATTGAGGATGCGGCACATAGTGATGCATCGTGGAATGTAATCAAATCGAATCGTGAGACCAGTGCAGAGGCACAGCCCTACTCAAAACTGTGCTTTTAAACTAAACCAGTGGCATTAAGAGATCCATTTGATGTGATGAGTCAAACACTGTATGCAGCTGTTGTTATCAACAGTTTTCTTTACACTGCATTCATCTACATGGACATAACTGTGAGGGGTAAAATAGGTCAAACGTGTACTGGACAGGACAATTAAAAAAATTATTCAAAACCATGACCCTGTTTTGGTTCTCAAGTAGATAAAAAATGCACCATTTCTCAGCTAGAAACAATTTAGAACTGGCTCTAGGACCAGCACTGGGAAGCTTTGGTTGAAAATGGGTGTTGGAGAACACATTGTCACGATATTAATGACTGAGATTTTATCAGCAAAACACATGCATACGCAAACACCATCTCTTAACAGATGTAATCAACACATTGAGCTTTACCTTCAGTACGCTCATCAAAGTCCTCATCACCCTCTTCTGAGGCCACGGAGTAATCTGACTGGTTGTCTGACTGATCCTCCTGCCAGTCTAAACAGAAAAACAAAGAAATTAACAAAAACAATCATCTGAAACTGGTCAATATCCAATTGTAGTTTTTTTCCTGATGCTGTTAAATTTCTTTTTAAAGCTGCTTAACAGTTTCAACTTCAGCATGCATAACACAGTTAAAGCCAAATTAGCACAAAGATATTGGAAAAAGGCAGTTTAGGCAACATTTAGCATGGTTATCAGAAAAAGTAGTAACTAACCAGAAACAAAACATTGAACAAAATATGAACAAATTAGTCACCTTGCTAAATAATTTTGTAAAAATGCTGATTTACATGCTACGAGTATAAAAATGGAAACAGTAGCAGTCTGCTGTTCGTGGTGTGCTGTAACTAAATACAGCAATTTCCAGAAACTCTCAGCATCATGTCTCATGTCCTCTGTGCCCTACTCATATGACATTTTCCAGCAGTGAGAATACACCACCAAAACAGATTTTCATGGTGTGAAGTGCTTTTTGTTAACAGCAAAAAAGGAAAATTGTCAATACATTCTCCTAAAAATCTCCAGTGCTCACAATAAAAAAAGAGCTTACATTAAAATGGAAAACCTGTGATATGTTTTGCTTATTCTTTCATGTTAGCTGTATTAGTGGTGATTTATAGTCAGAGCCGGAAACAGCTGATCATTCATGTGATCATTCAATAGTGAGTCAAACATTGCCCACCAAAGATGTTTCTTTCACTACTTATAAATATGTATTCAAATTAACATCGGAAGAGACGGCAAAAGTTGGAAAATCTTCCTAGGGGTTGTTTTTCAATTTACCACAACAGCAATGAGCCGTCCCTCAACTTTAGCCTGATCATTTTCATAAAGAAGAGTTGTTTTTTTATAGCAGACCTTTATGTTTTAATAAAACTGTTTAAAGTTCCTCTGAGATAAAAGAAAATGCATCATTTAAAACATCACAACTAACATATTTTCTAAACAGAATTATAGGCCACAACATTAAACTAAAACATGCAAGACTTTCATTGTCTCTCTTAAAAGTTGCACCAACGTCACAAACACAAATCCACCAACAGCACTGCACAGCACACACACACAAGAAGAGGTTGCATTATATATTATTGTTCTGTACCCTGTCTTATACCTCGGTCCTCCTGGGAACCGTCATTATAGTTGACTGGCTTTCTAGTTCTTTTGCCTTTGCCCAAGTTTCGGGCAAGGTCTTCCTGCTGCTGCTCATAGTGGTGACGGAGCAGCTTCTCCCAGTAGTCGGGATCAACGCTTTCCTCCTGCTTGATCACCTCGCGCTCCACTTCCTCCTCCTTTAATGATGACAGAATTAATATAAATAAATTCTAGGATGAATAGACAAAAAAACCAGTGGATTCACTTTTAAGTTTAAGAAAACTGTCACAAAAAAAAAAAAAAGATATATCCTCACTACTTGTCAAAAAGCTAAAACACCAAAATCAAACTATACCTCGTCATCTTCATCTTTTACCACATACTGGGCCACTTTAAAGGAGCTGAGGTATTCGTTCATGCTCTGGAGCTCAGTGTCGTCCGTGGCATCCTGGTTTCTGTCGAGCAGACGGTCAATCGCCTGGTCATCGTAGTGGATCACACTGCTGTCATCCTCTTTGTTGTCCCCTGAAGGAGTATCATTAGAAAGGACAGCAGCGAAACAGAACATTTTACTTACTCTCTGAAACTTGTATCATCAGATATATTACCGTTATCCCTTTTCACATTCACAGAAATAAAAAGTCACTTATAGTTTTCAGTTTGACCCCTACTCTGATCCAATGTAAGCTCTTAAGACAGAAATCTGGTTCATAATTTCTTTTTTAAAAAGAAGCATTTTGCAGGTAATTAAAATTGTCTCACCTTCTCCAAGTTCTCCCTTGAACAGTTCTTCAGTCCCAAACTTAAGGATGTCATCAAGTTCCTGCTTTGACATGGAACCTGTTTTAGAGCCGAGGCCAGGTCTTACAACAAGGTGAGTAAGCATCATCTTCTTCTTTGCCACCTGGAAGATGAAAGCAGAGGAAACACAAGCAAGTAGTGAGTATGTGATCACAACATTTTGACGTTAATAAATAGTGTTTCTTTAAAAACAAACCTGTGTGATCCTCTCTTCAACAGAGGCTTTCGTAACAAAGCGATAAATCATCACTTTCCTGTTTTGGCCAATACGATGTGCTCTGCTGAATGCCTGGTAAGCACATGACCTCATCAGCGGTTAAATATATATTCTTATATACATAAACATTATGACATTATTGTGAGGTTAAACCTGTGGTGGGCATACCTGGATGTCATTGTGGGGGTTCCAGTCAGAGTCATAGATAATGACAGTGTCCGCAGATGCCAGGTTAATGCCCAAACCACCAGCTCTGGTAGAGAGGAGGAAAGCAAACTGCTGAGCACCAGGAGCTGTTGGGACAAAGAACAGATTTCAAATTAGACAAAACAAAAAGCACCTCATCTACCCTAACAGGCAAAGAAATACATGTCTGAACACACATCTCACCATTAAAACGATCAATGGCCTCCTGTCTCATGTTGCCAGTCACTCCTCCATCAATTCTCTCATATTTGTATCCCTCGTTTTCCAGGAAGTCTTCCAACAGGTCGAGCATTTTGGTCATCTGGGAGAATACCAAAACCCTGTGGCCTCCTTCCTTCAGCTTTTTCATCATCTTGTGAAGCAGCGTCAGCTTCCCTGAAGCCTTGGTCAAAGAAGTCCCTTCATACATGCCGTTTGGAAGTTTTGGTGCCTCCTGAAATTAGAATAAAATTGCTGCATTAGATACAGCCAAAGATTAGATAAAATTCAGTAATAAAACATTTCATCGTAATGATAACCTACTGTGGCAGCAGCTGGAAAGAGGTAGGGGTGATTGCAGCACTTTTTGAGATCCATAACAACATTTAGAAGAGAGACTTGGTTTCCACCACCACGAGTGTTCAGAGCCTCAAAGTTGCGTGTTAGAATGAACTTGTAGTATTTCCTGAGTAACAAAAAAGCAAACCAATGAAGAGGAAATAAATCTCCGATTTCAGACAAAGGACAATGTGTCTTCATGAGCAGAAATCACTTAAAACATCTGCAAAATTTAAAGAGTGAACAATGATTACAAGAATACTGATCTACATTAGTTTACTTTAGAAGCTACAGCTACATTTTGGTATCACCTACTTCTGCATGGGGCTCAGCTCCACTCGGACAATGAGTTCTGTCTTTGAAGGCATGTGTTTGAAGACATCTGCCTTCAGCCGTCTGAGCATGTGTGGTCCCAGCATGTCATGAAGTTTCTTAATCTGGTCCTCTTTGGCTATGTCGGCAAATTCCTCCAGAAACCCTTCCAAGTTACTGCAGAAAATAAATAAGTGATTTACAAAGTTGCTGTCAATGTTATGATTGCACCGCAAAACTGACCGCAAGAATATTTACATCTGCTGTGGACTCATAATGTATGCAGCTACTCACTTGAATCTCTCTGGAGTCAAGAAGTTCAACAAATGGAAAAGCTCCTCCAAGTTGTTCTGAAGAGGAGTGCCGGTCAGCAGCAGTTTGTGTTGCAGTGGGTAGTTGTTCAACACCCGAAAGAACTAAAATGAGCAAGAAAAAGGGGGGAAAACAACGTTACAATAAATCTTAGACACTGGGTTTCTTTGATAATAAAAGTGAAACAGCAGCATTGAGGAGTTAGTGTTATTTTACCTTGGACTGATTGTTTTTGAGTCTGTGTGCTTCATCAACAACCAGACAAGCCCATTCAATGGAGCCCAGCACAGCCTGGTCAATGGTGATCAACTCATAGGAAGTCAGCAGAACATGGAACTTGACTGTTGAGTCTTTCTGCAAAGTGCAGATAAAAACAGACTTCAGTTACACTGCCAAACCAAGCAAGAAGTGGCAGGAAGATTATGGAAACAAGTCATTTTTCTGAACTGCTAATTAACACAGTTAAAACCTTTCAGCTAACAACATTCTGATAATGGTTTTCTTTCAATGATCTTTACAAAGATCCCAGTTTCTTTGATAATTTTTATCCATTTCCTACCTTCATCTTGGAGGCCTTTTTCCCTACTCTGATGGCATTTCCCTCAAAGGAGAATTCATTCTCTCTGATAACAGCTCGGCTGTCTTTGTCACCAACATAAGTGACCACATACATGTCAGGTGCCCACATTTCAAACTCTCTCTCCCAGTTAATGATGGTGGACAGAGGAGCGCTGACCAGGAAGGGACCTTTGGAGTGACCCTGTGGCAAAAGAAAATAAATTTGTAATCAGAATTGAGATGAGTGATGTTACAGATTTACAACCCGAATGAATTATCTGAAACTACTATTTGTTTTGTCCTGCCTTTAGGATAGAGTTCCTTACTTAGAACTCATCCCCTTTACTGGACAAAGTTAGTTTATGTCACATATCTGAAACCCCAACCACCAACACTGACTGACAGGGGAGGGCAGACTGGACAACATTTAAGTTAACAGTGTCAGTTAAATAAACTGCAGAATAATATACATTTCATTTTGCTGGCCTATACATATATGATTATAGATAAGACAAAGATACATTTAATCTTGTTAATCATACAAAAGTTGCCACATCAAATTACAAAAAAGCTTGCAACTTGAGTTTCTTACCTCCTTATACAATGAGTAGAGGAAGACTGCAGTCTGAACAGTTTTGCCTAAACCCATCTCATCAGCAAGGATAGTATCTGTGGCCTGAGCCCAGGAGAACCTCAGCCAGTTCAACCCCTCCAGCTGATAGGGGTGCAGGGTACCTCCTGTACTGTCCAGATAGTCAGGCTGCCGATCAAACTTTATGGTGGGCTGGAAGGAAGAAACCAAGAAAACATTAAATACACACCTGCCCTACTTTTGTTCAGTCAACAGTATCAATTTATATAGAACCGTTAAATCAATGCTTAATTTCAATCCCCAGAAACAAAAACAGTCACACTCACATCTACGACTGGATTAGCAGGTGGACGCTCTGCCTTTTTGACTTTGACTGGCTTCTTGAGCTTCTTTCCTGGTCGGCCCTCCTCACCCACCATTAGCTCTCTAACAAAGACAATTTACAAAACAATTAACTAAACATACTTGTACAACCTTTGCATTATTTGAGCAAAGGGCATCAGAACATACCATCACAGTCTAGAGCTGAATTTTTGCATACCTGTGATTCCAGTAAGTCTGTTTGTAGGTGTCGAACTCAGGAACGTCCATGTCTTCACTCTCCCAAGTTGACTGGTCGTATGCGAGATCTCTCCATTTGATCAGGTAATGTACGTTGTTCTTCTTATCAACACTAACATGAACATGATGTAAAGCAAAGATGGGAGTTATTATGAAGTAGTGTTTCTGTATATTAGTGTATTCGTTTGTCTCCTACCTGTGGTTAAGGACACGGTGGATCATCAGCCATTCCATCTTGATTCCATAGCGTAAAAAGTCCTCTTCCATGTGGACAAAAAGAGGATCTTTGTGCTTCCTCTTGGTGCTCTTGTCATCATCACCCTCTCCTCCAAAGTCTACAGGCGGTGGTTCATCCATGTCTGTCTTCCTCTGGTAGTTACGGAACATCACCTGGCAATTCAGCTCCAACTGGGGAAGAGCAACAGAAGGATGCAGAGTACCGAGAATGTTTCTTACAAAAAATGAAGGAAAAAGAAAATCTGCGATGCACGTTTGATCAAGGACAGTAAGAAAGAAAACATTATCATCAATAAGTGAAATGTAGTCACTGAGAGCAGTACCTGTAGCTCCTTCACCCAGGAGCAGTGCCAGTAGGACAAATTGCACCATTTGACAAAGAACTCCCTTTCTCTGCGGCCCACCATTGGAGGGGGATCAGGCGCATCGGCAGGCAGGTCAGCAGGCCGAGGAACAGGCATGGGTGCGGGTGGATCCCCCCAGCGCCATGTTAAAACCTTCTGCACTTTGCCCTTCATCGGTGGACACTGTTACAAAAGTTGGAATGAGGTGAAATAATTCAAGAGAGGCTTTAAAGAAAAGCAACATGCAACAGATTTATAATACTGGTTGAAAAATAATAATTATTGTGAAATGAGCTAATTAGAAATTGTAGCAGTTTATCACAGTAGGGAAACTTTTTCTCCATAAAGACAAAAAGGCTCTAAAACAGAACATTTAATTTGCAATCCACATGCACACACACGTGAGCATGTGCTGACTCTGATGTGCCAGTGCACAGTGCTCACCTTGCAGCGGGGGCAGATCCACTCTCCGTTGGGGATCTCTGGGAGAGGAGGGTTGAGGCAGTGGATGTGGTAGGAGGAGGGGCAGGTGTCACAGCAAAGCAGCTCTCCGCCATCCTTACACACACGGCAAAACTCAATGTGATGATCATCTTCCTCCTCCAGCCCATCATCTCTCCTGTCCTCATCTTCTTCCCCTTCAGCCTCGGACAGATCATCCTTTGCCTCCCACTGGATTCCCTCCTTCTCCTAGTGGCAGTATCACAGACAGGAGGAGGTGTTTGTGTACGGAGGAGGGAGGGGGGAGAGAGACAGGGAGGAAGGTATGCGGAACGGAATGAAAGTCAAGAGGGAGGGGGGGGGGGATTCACGAGCGTGGAAAAAGGGGTCGGAGTGTGGATTTCATGCGTGTACATGTTTGTGTGTGGAGTCAGAGGAGGGATGTGAGAAAATGGAGGGTGGGGGAGTCAGATGTGTGGTGAGGAATAAAAGAGGACAGGAACGTGAGCAAAAAGGGTGGGGGGTGTGAGGGGTGGGGGGCAACAGAGAACAAAGAGAGAAGGAGAACACAAAAACTGGTCAAAATTACTGCTGGGTAAAGTCAATTTTGCAACAATCACTCCGGTTAGTGCCATTTTCTGGGAATCCACTCCCGCACAAATACATTTAGACGCGAGTTCAGTTCTTTCCCTGCTGTTCAAAACTTCCATAATCAGACACTGAAGTCCTGGCAGTCTTCTGTGCACAGTTCAGAGGATAGGTACTCACACAGTGTGGACAACTCCACTTGCCCTCAGGTGCCTTCTCCATGTCAGGGTCCAGACAGACCATGTGATAAGCTCTGGGGCAGGTGTCACACAAAATTATCTCTCCTCCCTGCTGGCACACCTCACAATAGTCCTGGTGGTCAGTCTCATAGCCATCTCCATCTTCTGTTTCCACTAAAAAAAAGAAAAGACATTGATTGAAAAGTAGCAGAAGAAATTAGCTACAGGGACCCGACACGTAAGGAAAAAACAGGCCTCACATTTGCCTTGACTTTGATCTTTTTCAGCAGAGTAAAACATCTGCTGTCTGTTCTTTTATCCAGCAAAGAAATGCAGACAACAGAGCAGACATTTTATGGTAAATGGACTGTACTTGTACAGCACTTTTTTAGTCACGTGACCACCTTGACACCACATGTTCATTCACACAACACATTCATACAGCACCTATATTAGAACATATTTGGTGCTTCTCTAAGCATTCATACACCCGATAGGCACATCGGGAGGCAACATAGGGTTCAGTGTCTTGCCCAAGGACACTTTGACATGTAGTCAGGGGAATCGAACTGCTGACCTCCTGTTTAATAGACGACAGCTCTATACACCTGAGCTACAGCCGCCCAATTTTATCAAAGTTAAAACGGTTGCCAACCTTTCTTCTTTTTCTTTGCACTCTTAGGCTTCTTCTTAGGACGGCTGCTGCGGCTAGAGCCATCTGACACTGAGAAATTCCCGTCATCAAAGTCACTGTCAGCATCGGGTTCATCTTCATCACTCTAATCAAGTGACATGGAGAAGGAAAAGAATTAGACAGCAACTTTATGACTATATAGTATGTTATCAATTGTGAGATCCTTGTGATTACATAAGCCAAAAAAAATTAAACAAAATTATGTCTACAACCAAGTGAATGACAAAAATAATATCTCACAGAGGAGCGCTTCCTTTTGCTATTTAGGCCCCCTAGCTTGATTTTTAGTGGAGCCACCTTCTTGGGCTTCTGTTTAGGAGGAGGCTTAGGTGTAGGTTTTGACCTCTTACGAGCATTCGGACCTGAGAAAACAGCAATAAAAATGCATTCTAAATATATACAATCTACATCGAAAAAATATATACAATATAAACCAGGTTATGTTAAATTGTGAACTATATGCTTATTGTCCTTCTTCACCTTTTCCCTCTTTGGTTTTGGCTTTGCGGAGCGGAGGTGCTGGAGGTGCGGCAGGTGTTGGAGCAGCAACAGGAGGGGGAGCTGGAGCAGGAGCAGATGTAGGGGAAGCGGTCTCTGCCGCTCCATCAGTCCCTGAAACCACCATGTTCTCCACAGCTGCAGCCACATTAGCAGCTGCCAAAGCTGCATTAGCAGTGGCACAACCCTACAAAGAGACACAATACAGAGGGAGAACTTCTAATGTCAAACACATGAGGGTTAAACATTATAGATCTAATTTTGATGGCTACAAGTATGATTTGCAATACCTTTAATGGGTTATTTGTGCTGAATTCTCGCCATTTAGCCATCATTAAAGTCATCATCTTGGACACAGCAATTTTGGGGTTCTTCGCTGCAATTAAAGGCCTACAAACATACAGTGGGCAAAAATTACAGGTGTTCTTCATAGTTCTATGGATTAAAGATGTTTATAAACAATTAAATCAATGCTTAATTTGAAACAAGTTTACTCACCTAACAAACTGACTGAAAGCCTTGTAGTTTGTAAGGGAGTTGTAGTCTTCCTGAGTAAAGACATGGTCAATGTCTTTCATGCCCCAGGCTTCCAGCAGCTGGGTGGAGCTTTTAGGCTATGATGGGAGGAGAAAAGTTAAAGAGAAGATCAGAATTACACATCAACTCCACAGAAACTAACTATAATATGCAGAGTCCCTCCGACGCTTTACCTGACAATCATCTTCATCGTCATCATCATCATCTGGGTCTGGATCTTTACGTTTGCTCTTTGAAGTTCCTTTCTCTCCTGCCCCACCTCCTTTCTTTTTGTCTTTGGCAGAGGCTGAGCGTTTCTTCTTTTTCCTCCCAGGGGCATAATCACTTCCTTCGCTCTCTGACCGCATAACTCCCTCATCTGCATCCCTCTCCACTGCCTCAAGTCCAATCATTTGCTCTGGGGAGCTGACTGGCAACTCCTACAAGATAAAGGACCACTTTGCTAATTACACAAAGACATCAGTGCTAACAAGGTTTTATAAATTAGAAATTTACGATACATCTTTTGTATTTTGCCTCTGTAAAGGTTATGCCACTCTATTAGGCTGGGAAATGAAGAGTCATTGTATTCAGCCTCGTTTTTGCACTGTGCTGCACTTGTCCAATCCCAACTAATTTCAGATTAAGCTGAAATAGTCAATTAGTTAATGTAATTTTTAATACAATTCAAATAATAACAAAATATTTTATTAAAATCAGGTTTCAATATCAAATTCATTCATTTGGTGTTTTCCCTTATTTATAGACTAAATGTGGTTTGGTTTTGGGCGTTCATTAGACAAAACAAGCACTCTGAAGATGCTGGCTTAGGCTCTGACTAACTATACATGTCCTATTTGCCAGTTCATCAACATATTCTTAACACCATAAATCTTTTAATTGAAACATGAATAGTCAAACTAGATTATAAGCTAAATAAGTCTTTAGCCCTAACTTTTGAGTATTAGTTTCAACATATCTAAACACAAAAAAGTTAATTGTTACATGAATGGTCAAAGTGTTTTTTTAAGAATTTTTTGTCCTAACTTGAGTATTGGATTTCCCACTCTTTATGTTAAATGGATACCATGACACTTGTTTTCCTTTGCATTTTATCACAACCATTTATTGTAGATGAAATGCACATATCAGTTACAGCCCTGTGACCACCTGCTTACTATGAATAGGTCTTTCTGCAGCCAAAAAGCTCTGACCAGTCAGGCCATGGACAAAGAACACCTGAAGATGTCTTGGAGTGTCGGATACGGGGATGTTACCAACAGATCCTCTGGGCTTTGTGGGATGTGAAGTGCAGTCTTTGTGGATTGGGCTTGAGTCCCACAAATGACATCAAATCATACCAGACTGTTATCTACACAATTTTTTAAAAGCCTGCTGTTGTTCTGTTGGGGGGATGTTGTTGCCATGTGGGGTGAGTGACTGGTCTATAAACCGATAGGTAGGAGGCAAGTGTCAAAGAAAAATCCATGTAAACGTCAGGATGAGGGTTTCCCCAAAAGAACATTGCATTGCAGAAATGAACAGTGCTATTCACTTGACTAGAAAGTGGTTTTAATGTTGTGGCTGACTGGTGTATTGATATAGGAAAAGACAAAAAACAAACAAATCAGATTAATCACCCTTAATTAATCATTATTCAGCTAGAAAAATGCATGGCTTTGAAATGTTTCGAACTATTAGAGAACAACTATTCAGTAATCTGTAGCATACCAATCCCCTATCTGTTGTAGGATTTCTTCTGGTGTGTTGGTTTTAGAAAACAGGAGGCAAAAATCCCCCCCAATCTATATAAGTGAAGCTATGGAGGAGCTTGTTAACAGTTTTAGGCTACTGAAAATCAATATCAAACACAATATAGGTTATCCTACATGCCCACCCCGGTAAAACAGGCCCAAAACAGCTGTACTTCTTTAACAAGTCAAAAGTCTTAATTACTGTGCCAAATTTAGCTCATGCCTGTTTATATTGTTGCCATATAGCAGGTGGTACTGGTATCTCTTGGCATAACAAAAGAAATTTTCCTTCCCCCTTTGCTCCACTGGTAAATCCATTTTGTTTTCAAATCTTGAATATCATATTCATTCCCTATTGATATTTATTTTATTTCTTTCAGCATATCAAGAAGCTAAGACGTCTGTAATTTTGTAATGCAATATTGGTTGCATAATGATAATTAGTCCCATGACAGTTTTAACAAGAATGTTTCTTATATCAGATATGGTAGTAATTTCATAAAACTGGTTCCCTAAGCCACAGCCTTTAAAAAAAAAAAAACATCCATGTGGAGTGGCAAAACTTGGATAGGACAGCAAACTCACCTCTCTGATTGGTTTCTGCCTCTTGCTGCTCCTGCTCTCTCGGTTGCTCTTTTTCGCTTTCTTTTTCTTCTTTGACTTGGGTACCTCGTCTACGTCAGACACAGCATCCTCTGGCTCATCCTCACCTGCCGTAGACACGCTTGCATTAGTGAGAAGCTACACGCGGACAGTAAAGCACCGCTGCTGCAGGCCGGAGGGAAGGAAAAAACAGGAGACCGCGCACGACTGGCAAACGTCCGTGCACGCGCGCACACATATACAACGTGAATGCCACAGCAGCTCAGGTTGAAACTTAAAACTGTTTTCTTGTCGTTAAAACTTTGACAGTTCAAGCCCACACTCGTAAGGACACTCTGGTGGTCGGCGGTATAAGACGGGTTACAAAATAAAAAAGATAACTCTAAACACTTGCTGGCCAAGTTAGCTAACTAATCTATCATGGCGAGTGACGGACGACCCGAACTGACTACTCATGGCTAGCTGCAGCTAACGTTAGCATCGCGTTGAAGGCGAGCTCAAGTTACAGAGATGGACCTTCTTCAGGAGCAGAAAAAAAAGAGAAAAGGCGAGCCTACCGTGTATAAGTGTATGCTCCTCGGCGGCTCCAAAGTCTTCCCTCTCATCCTCGCTGCACGACATTTTCCCCACGTTTTAATTGTATTTCTTGCTGGTCGAATTAATCCCTACTAAACCTTGCTCCTCGGTTGGCGAGGGAGGAGGGAAAATGACGTGGGACTGGTGGTGGAGAATGGACCGGGGGTGTCCAGGAAGGGAGGGGGTGGTAGGAGCTGGGAGAAAAAAAAAAGATAAATAGCACAGGTTGATACATTGCTCATTTTGTTATTATTTATAGAACATGCAATTGTCCACCTGTCCGCTCAAACAAGTTGAATTAAAAAAAGAGAGATTATCTCTGCTTGGACATTATGTTGCTGATTTTCAGGTACATTGTACACAAGGGTGTATGAACTTAAGTGTGACATCTATCGATAGTTTAAAAATAAAGAGAAAATTAGCACTGTCGAGTAAAATCTGTTCATCAAAGAAAAGTTTAAGCGTTGAAATCCCTACCTTCTCACGCTGGAAACTTACTGTAGTGTGCGTGTGGTCCCAGCTCGAGGTGCTCTCTCTCTCTCGGTGCAAGAATTGATACCAATTAGGCTGTTTGGGTATCAGTTGTTGTCATTTGGAATTCATTCATTAAGCCCAGTTGGATATTTCTTGTTTTTAAAAAAAGACAACAGCCGTCATTGACCCAGAACACGCGGCTCCGTCCCCCTCTTCTCTCTCCCCAACCTTACAAGCAACGCTTAGCTAACATCCTCACAAACACACAAAGGGGGCAGACATCCCATAATAATCACCCCCTCCCACACTCACACAGGACTCTGCATAGTTACCTCGCAACGGACAGACCATAATACTCAGCCTGCCCCCACCCCCTCCACAACGCGCGCGCACGCACGTACACTTCCAGTGCTAGACATGCATGCACTAGACTCATAGCACGCACATTCCTTCCCCTTTCCACTAGTAGTCCCAGCCACCTTAGCAACCCCGTTGTCATGGTAACACCCCCTCCCCACTCCTCTAGACAGACCATAATACTCCAGCAGTGGCGGCATACATCCCATAATATGCAGCACCTAAAAAGACAAGAAGGGAAAAAACTGTCAGATGGTCTCCAGGGCACAAGTCCACTGATGACAGACCATAATACTCAGTGAGCATCCACCTGGTAGTAAGACTCCCAAGAAGTCAAAAAGCCCTTACTGTTATTCCTATGTGGTCTTCAGACAGATAGACCAAATGCCCAGCAGTGCCATGTGGAGGTCAAAGAGGCCTGCTGAGCTTGATGCTGGAGCGATCATTAAGTAGACTGAGCCATTCTGTCATAGTGGTGTAATTGTAACTTCAATAGACTGCTCCCAGACTGCCCCAGTTACTACAAACACTGCCATCAGATCATGTGCTTTTAACTTTTTTAGCTTTATCAATGGCCAACAGGTGTGCAACAACACAACAGTGATGGAAGGTCTTAACTGGATCCTGTAGGAAGCAACACAAAAAAAAACCCATCTTCAAGTTTAGCTTGCAATGCAGAAGACTAGAGCTGCTCATGATGATCCCTATTGAGGCAGTAAATAAAGCATAAATCAAACTAGCCACTAAACACAGCTTTGGCTCTGCAGTGTTTATCTTTCGTTACCACGATTTAAAGTAAAATCACTTCATTATGCAAGAAGTCCAAACAAGTGTTCAAGAGGACCCCATGTGAGTTCATTCTTTCTTAATTCAGACTTATTACATTTTAACATCTATGAAACCATTATAGTGGCCCTACTTGGCATCCCTGAATACACCAGAGTAATATTTGCTGGAATACGCCTTGTATAACAACTGGAGTGTAGCACATCTGTGGGCTTGTTACCCATAGCCATAAGCCAACTGGAATAAGTAATGAAAAATGTATATTACACATGCATCTTGGGTCTGATGATGTTTAATGTTTGTCAATTGACAGTTAATTGATTCTTTAAAACATACACGTCACTGCCATTAAAACCTTTTTGAGTTAGCACCACAACCATAACTACTGCAGAAAAGCAGACCCTTCACAGAAATATGATTAGATAAAACACATTTTTGTTGTATATCTGCTGCATCTCATCTCTACTTTGAACCCTAAGCCTATTTTACTCGTCAATGCCTTCTTTTAGGAAATTGACTATATCTCTGCAACCACAAGGTGTATTTGAATACTTTTGATGTCATATTAAAGAGAACACTTGTGAGATTTGACAAAATGTGTAAAATACAGTATATTTTACACATTAGAGCCCTGAAGGCCCCAAATTTGGGGTCTTCAGGGCTCTAAGGTATTTCTCATTTAGACTGTTTTGATTTAAAGAAAAAAATCAAATTAAAAAAGGGGGCTAAATCATGTCATCAACTCAAAAGAGAATATCTTTTTATATGAATGGATTTTTAGAATAAATAAATGTTTTAATCCTTATTCTAACTTAAATAACAGCTAAGAGGGAGCACTTGAAAGCCACTCATCAAATCACACTACATATACAAACACTTATGCACTTGTCAGAACTGTTCACTCATTTCCAACTCTGAATAGCACCTCATAATCACACTTTATCTGATTCAGACATGTGCAGTAATGTGACAGTATGAGCCCATTACTCTACAGGCTTTTTGTTCTCATCAAACACAGTCTCCCGTCTTGTTTATTTGTACACCCACTGAATCAATTTCATGTCTTGTGGATTATTTTTCGAATCATAAATAATCTTAGTTTGCTTGATATATGACAAAACCACCGGGCTCTATTACAGAATTTCAGATATATTTCTGTTAGAAAAATGTTTGGCTGCTCATCACAAGTGTTACAACTGAACGGCCCACTGGCAGGCTGCTTCTTGTCATGGCACTAGATGTGTCACTAATAAGACTGACAGGCACAGATTACCAGATTATAATCTATATACTAAATGAGTATTTTCTTGTTTTAAAGGGGGATTTATCTATTCATTTTAGACAGATATTTTACAATAGCAACAATACTAATTGACTCATTCTTCACTGCTCAGTACAGTAAAGTGTGTATTCGCTGACCTCTTCTGGAGCTAATACCTTTTTATCGGAAGAACAGAGCTTTGCTCTCTAAAGGCCAGAAATATACTTATGGACTGTGGGGGCAGAAAACAGAATTTCATATAGAAGCTGCTTTCTAGTTTATAGTAAGAAAGAGATCGTATTTTCTTCACAAATTGTGCAGAAATAGTGTAAATGAGAGCCGAAAGGCCTCTTCACTCTACCCCAATGCTCACTATGCGGTATTCCCCACTGTACCATACATCTAGATCGCATAGCAACGGCCTATGTCTGGCCATTGTCTATTACTATTGCTTGAATGCCCCTTACACATGCATGTATGAGTGTGCACGTGCGCTCACATGCAACACCATCACCAACACCTCACCCCTCTAACAGTTCTCTCTATCATATGCACAGCTATCCTTCTACATCATACAGGCCGCACCCTCCAACACCACCATATCTCCATAACATTCATGGGTCATCCATTCCCTTTTCCCCCCTCCCCCCATGTGCACACTGATCGCCGCCCACTCTGCCACCCCCACTTCCCTGCCTGACAACACCACTGCCCGCCATCCCATAATATTCATGCACACGCTCCACACACATTCATACACAGCAGTGCATTCTGCTCTTTGTTGGCAGAGATGCCTGAGCAATGCAAGCGTGCTCATGCACAGCAATCATGTCTATGCCTGATATGATTGTTGCATCTGATTTCAAACTGCTGAGACAGGTAATGTACAAGTGCAGAGAAGTAACAAAACAGATAGAGTAGGAGCTAAAGGTAGTGGGTCACATTTCTGTCTCTTAATAACCTAGCTGGGGGAATACGTCCATGAACTCCAAAGTCACCCTGAGGCAACAATCCTGAATAAGGCCAATCATCTATTCTATGGCAAGCTTCGGGAGATGAAGGAGTGTCTGTTTTACAGTTGCCCAATCTTACAACTGAGTTTCCCAAAGTCCCTGCTCCTGCTTCCCTCTATAACAGGGGGAATGCAAGTCATCTCTATGTATATGTCATGCTGAGGCTTTAACAAGCATCTCTTTTGGCTCTGCAACCTGGCTACAGTCAATCAGTACTTGACCATTTCAGCATGATAAAATGTCCACAAAATGGGGGAAAGATAAAGATAAAAAAGAGGGCAAGTTATTTACGAGAGAGGGGTGAAGGGATGAGCATAACAGAGGCGCCGGACGTGACAGTGGCCAGCTCATCACCATGGCGTTGCTGTGGGAGACAGCAGAGGACGTCACTTGGAGAAACAGGGGACACAAAGGAGGAATACGACATGAGGAAGACTAAAAAAGAAGGCAGGGGAGCCTAGAAGAAACCTGTCTTTGCAGATATACACAGAGGAAAGTGTGTATGAGAGATGGGGTGACCATGAACTGGGTGTCAAAGGGTTCAGGCAGACAGGCCATGAAATCCTGGACAGGGACGTAACAAAGTCTACAAATGTTTGACTTGTTTAACAAAGGAGGCACCAAGAGATGTAGTTTTCATCAGGTGTGGCAAAACTACTACCCCTAATTCACTTTTTTGGCATTTTAGATAACAAGTGTCTTTGAAATGAAATGTTTCTGTCTACAGAAATCAGGAAAATGACCAATGACCTCTTGTCCAAAAGCAAGAATATAACATTGCCACATCACCTTAAAAAACTATAAGTACAAATTATCTTAAAGTTTCTCTGGCATTATATATATATATATATATTTAAAAAGTTCCAACAATTCATACAAGACCACCACCCCTACAAATCTGGACCTGTTTTCTTGTTGATAACACACAGTCATGAATATTGCAAGAGATTTTGGCTTGAAATACTGAAATTAAATATATCCAAAACTTCTCACATTTCCATTCCTTTTCCACACATTAAAAAATAAATTTTGATGTTTCAACATCATTCACCACGTCACATATGTAGCATCTAAACCAAATCACAGTTGAGGAAAACCTCAAATAAACAACTGAATTTCAAACTTACATGTCCAGTTTTGCAAGATAGCAAAAGTTGCTGTAGGTTACAGTTCTGACTGTAGAGGAATTTATGTAATTTGGTGCTATTAAGATGTGTTCAAACATCTTCCATAAACAAGTTATATTCATTACTCTGACTGAAGTCATTCTAACTCACTCATCCAAAGTGAATCTAATGTTAGCAGTGATAATCACACTAACTTGCTTACAAAGCTAACTAGCCTGGTTTAGAAAGATAACAAAACTGCTGTATATAGGTTAAGCTTCTGACCATAAACGGTTCATACACTCATGTTTCTGAAAGGTAGAATTTATGTGATTTGACACATTTAAGCAACTTGATTGAACAACATAGTGTATATGTATCACTTTAACAGAGAAAGGATGATTTTACTTCACATATGCACAATCTATATCAAATCATAGCAGAGAAACAATAGATTGACCAAATTTCTAAAAGCTAACAATTATAGATCAGATAAAAAGAAAGAAGTAAGTGGTTATGTTTACTGGCAGTACAGGGATTTATGTGATGTTTTGTAATTAAGATGTACTCTAACAACTTCCATTAACAAGTTATATTCATTCCTTTGAATTCATGCTAACTCACATACGCAGCATCTATAGTGAATCAATCAAGCACTTTGAATTGTCTTGAACCTGAAAATGTGCTATACAAATAAACTTGCCTTGCCTTGCCTTGCCAATGATAGTAGATGCTCACATTAGCTTACGGAGATAACTGGATTAGCAAGACGGAAAAACCGACCATAAACTGTTTAAACTGTTATATTTATTCGATATGGCGCTTTAAAGTTGTATTTGAACAACTTATATGAACAACAATCTATATACATATCACTTTAACATTATGGGATTATGTTGCAAGGGAATTTAATTGAAACAAATTAATATCATTGATGATTTTGGTTATATTTATTTGTTATATTAGGTAAATGGTGCAAAAAACTTACTGCAGAGCAACACATTGAAGATTCAGTTATGTTGATATTATGAACAATTATATCTGTTTTAGGGATGACAAATATCTAAAATGTCTATTTTATTTTTCTCTGCTTGTTTGACTTGGTAGCTCTAAAGGTAATAGCTTTAATAAACCAGGGTACAAACGGTATTAAAATTAAATTAAAATACCTCTTGTAACATTCTGGTAGAGCAATGTCCAATGTGGAATAAGTGCACTTTTATAAGTGCAACCAAAACAGAAACACATACACACATGATGAAAATCAGTCTACAACACTTTTACTGATAAAACCATGAACTGTTTCACTTTCAGCACTTTCTAGTCACAATTATACTATTCTGAGAAGTGGGTGAGATTCACTGTATTATTAACATTTCAATTAATTCTTATATCTGATTATGCGAACACAT
>JAOXYM010000006.1:11595390-11608268 GCA_028567055.1 Leptatherina wallacei | reverse complement strand
AGATAGATAGATAGATAGATAGATAGATAGATAGATAGATAGATAGATAGATAGATAGATAGATAGATACTTTATTCGGGAGTCAGCATCATAAGAAAAAACAATACAGAAAACAACATAAATGATAAAAATACAATAATAAAGTGAAATATAGTGAAGTGGAATGAAATGAAACAATGTTAGGTAAGGTAAAAAAAAAAGAATAAGAAAAAAACAAAAAAGTATGTACATAAATCAGTAAACTTGTATTTCAGCAACAACTGATATGAGCTTCAGTATTGTAATGGACTTGTTCCAGCTTTAAAAAATATTGAAAATGTGATGTAGAAGAGGATGAGCAAGTGCAGCAGTGCACTTGACATTAATTTGTCAAAATTTCAACAGATACGTGGGGATTGTCCCCCGACCCTGGACCAGAAACATAAGGCCACACTACAACAAACAAACACACAGACAGGACAGATTGCTTCAATTGTGGAGACGGGCAGCGTGCTGTCCAACGACCCAGCCTGACACACGGAGACGGACAGACAGACAGTCTGATGCCAACCGTCTCCCCTGTCAATCTCACGGCACCACTCCTCCTCCTGTTGCTATGGGCAACCCACCCCACCATGGCAACCAACTGGCTGTAAGTCTAATGTGCAGGGGAGGAAGAGAAAGAGAGAGTTTGTTTGTCATGCTATAACTTTTAAAAGATGGTGGCATGTCTCTAAATCTCTTTCAGTCGCTCCCCTCTCTTTCTTTGTCTCACTTCTAGTGACCTTTTCTCTTTTCTTTCTCTCTGCCTTCACTGTGCCTTCGTCTTTCCTTGGTTGTTTCCTTGTTTCCTTCCTCGCTAAAATTTTGCCCAGTTGTTACCTCCTCATCTTTTTAGTACACTCTGTACTCCCTTTTTAAATTTCCCAACTGCTACTTGCTTATGTATTTTCCTTTTTGCCCCATAAACGTGCTGTGAATCATTGTAACACTTACCATATTTGTGTGCCAGCTCCCTGGCGAGGCTACCTCGCTCCAGGCCCGTGTCTGGTGCTGCCCAATGTGGACGGCTAAGGGGGCTGACTCCAGGGCAGGTGGGAGTGTGCAGGGCACGGGGGGAGGTCATGGAGTCGGTACGCAAGGCAGCAGAGATGGTCATCGAAGAGGTATGGCAAGAGTGTATAAAACCTATGTGTCACACATCACTATGCACTAAGCACAGTGTGCTTTAGAGCTGATAAACTTTACAGAAAAGTCACCTTGTCTCTGTTATGCACATCATTGCCTAACTTAGTGCCAGCATCAGTTCAGAAACCGCCGCTGGAACTGTTCCATCACCCCACGTGGGATCAACGTTTTTGGCAGAGTAATGAACCAAGGTGCACCCATTATTGACATCTTATAATAGTTAAACATCTGATGCACATATCCATACACAGTGCAACAATTACATTCCTTTGGTGTGATTTCAGGCACTCGTGAGGCGGCCTTTGTGCATGCTTTGTCTTCAGCAGCTGTTGCAATGGCTGTGACCCGGGCCTGCACCCGTGGAGAGCTAGAGAGGTGTGGCTGTGACAGAAAGGTCAGAGGTGTCAGCCCCGAAGGTAAGCTCGGTCTTCGTTTCGTGAAAATGGAACAAGTAAATCCACTCCGAGTCACGCAGAGCCTTAAATGACTGTTTGGAAGGTAGAAACTTTTAAGCATGTACAATGAATGTCAGCAAGTGTTTTCCACTCAGCTGCCATAAGGAACATGCCTGTGTTTTGCTGCTACTTCCTTACAAGTCTCAGAGTAAATTTACAAATAAACATAAACCCTATTTGGACCATAAATGAACTGTATCTGAAGGAAGTAATGATACAGATAAACCATGTTGGGCTCCACCTCAGGTTTCCAGTGGTCAGGGTGCAGTGACAACTTGTCCTATGGTGTGGCTTTCTCCCAAACATTTGTGGACGAACCAGAACGAGCCAAGGGGCTGTCAGCTGGGCGCCCCCTCATGAACCTCCATAACAACGAGGCTGGTCGAAAGGTTTGTGACATCTGCATCTGTTTTGACATCCTGTAGTCTGTGTGGCTGTGACATTTTTTTCTTTACAAATCTCCCATTCTTAGGCCATACTTCACAACATGCAGGTAGAATGCAAGTGTCATGGAGTCTCTGGCTCCTGTGAGTTGAGAACCTGCTGGAAGGTCATGCCTCCATTCAGACGTGTTGGCATTGGGCTCAAGGAACGCTTTGATGGAGCCACAGAGGTATCAAAACAAGACATTTACTTGTTTTATCTAGCTTCTTTGGTAACATATGAAGTTACCCTGAAACCTTGAAACACACTATTCTTTTGTATTATGATCCCCTTAGGTTCGCTTGACTCGTATTGGATTGAGACCAGCTCTTCTACCCCGTGACCCCCACGTCAAACCCCCTGCTGCAAGAGACCTCCTCTATCTTGCACCCTCTCCGGATTTCTGTCATCTGGACCCTGATAATGGTATCCCTGGGACTGCTGGTCGGAGATGTAATGGTAAGATCGGTGATACCATGACACAAGAAAATAAATGCTCAGTTATTCCACTTATTAAAATATATTTACAAACTGATGCTGCCTTCTTTTGAAACACACCCAGGGACATCACGGCTGGCACCAGATGGATGTGAGCTAGTGTGCTGTGGGCCGGGATACAGAGCAGGCCGGGCTGAGGTGGTGCAGCGCTGCTCCTGCAAGTTTTCATGGTGCTGCTCAGTCCGTTGCCAACAATGCAAGAATACAGTCACCATTCACACCTGCAGAGTGTGAAACAGCCCATGCATGACCAGACTGAATGAGCAGGAAGACCCGAACAAACCACCAGACAGACACTGCAGAACACAAAGCGGATAAGTACAAAAAAGTTTAGGAGTTTTTTTTAAAGTTGCATCTTTGTCACCAAATTGTATTAATTACTGTCCGGGAGCAGACTCATTTTAACTAATGTTTTCCCTTTGGTTAGGCCATTCTGATCCGAAGTTGAGAAAACAGACCAAACATCAAAACAAAGAGCAGCATCAACAATTAATAAGTTGCAAAGACAATAATCTTCTTTTTAAACTGATGCTCCAATTAACAATACTGAAACAGTCAGACAGGCACAGATGTGCATACACACAAATATGCATGAACACACACAACAGTAAATCAAAGATTGACCTGACAAAGCTTTTAAAGCTGAACTTAACCAAAACTAACAGAAAACATTGCAGCAATCTTTTTTATTTGATGAAAACCATTTTTATTTTTTCATAGACTAGGTTTTTGAACATTTACTGTATTTATGTCCTCTTTTCAACTATGGTTTATTTATTTGTGTAACAGTGTCTTTGCTTCAATTCAGTTTCCAGCAGCAAAAATGACTTCTACTTACACCAGTGTCTGTCTTGTGTTTTGCCCCTCTCCCTCATGTGAAACTCTTCTATATCCTCATGCAGAGGCAGTGCTTTTAGGCCTGTTGAAGAAATCTAATAAATACAGTAGCTTGTCCACTCTAAGTTTGGGTTTCTTATTAGTGCTTATCTTTTTTTTTTTTTTTTTATACTCATACATAGAGGTTAGAAGCAGAGTTAAAGTTACCCTACAAGATCTTTTTTCAACACCTGTTGGAAGGTCCCAGTTATAGAAGAACAGTTTGGATTTCTACTCCTATAACACTGTAGCATACGCAACTGATGGGCAACATCAAAGCAGCACTTTTATCCCTTCCTGGTCAAAACTCAGCATGCAACTTCACTGCTGACAGCTGCAGTACTAGCCTCAAGTGGCAGAGGTGAAGAGCAGCAGGGTGTAGCAACGACCACACCTTGATGAAGATTTATACCTCTGCCTATTGTGTCAATGTACGGTGGTAGTTGGCAACAGGGTTTTTACACCACTGCATAAAAAAGGCCACTGAAAACTCCTCCTTTCTGCAACACATGAAAGAAATCTACACAGGTTTCACTTTTTCAGGGAGCTTGCTGAATGTTCAGAAAAGCTAAAAAGCAGTTGTCTTCAAGTCAACCCCAGCAGCAGAGTTGTAATATACTTTTGAACACTCCCACACAATTATCTGTTTTAATAAACTCCCAAAATCTAAACTTTGTATACTTGTTTGCCCAAGTTCCGAAATTTGTGCACATTTTAATGCTCAAAACACCACTTTTATTATCAGGATGATTTTCTATATAACACATTATTGCAGTATGTCTGTCCCTAACTGGATGAATTGTTTTGTTTCCCCCCTGCACTTCAAAGCTTAAACAAATAGTATTTTATACACCACTATGGTAGCAACTGTGTTACTCTCTGTAATCAAAGATTTCATTTTTCTATTTATTTATGATGGTATAGAAGCACATGCTCTAGCATGAATGCAAGTCCCTACCATATATTGGACAAACTTTTAGATTTTCTCCACCAAATGAAGCAAAAAAAATTTTAAATACAAAAGCCCCCAAAATAAAGATATATGACGTGTGATGAACATGAAAGCAATTGAGTTAGACATCAGTTCTGGTTTTGTTTGTTTTGGAATGAAATTCTGTTTTTCATATGCAACACTCTCTAATCTTATGTACAGTCATGTAGTAATAGAATATAATCTCGTCCTTACTTTAGCCAATATCAAGCCACAATGCAAAAGAAACTAAGTATACCCCATATTTAAATAGCACGTAGAACCAGTTTTACCAGCAATAACTTGACTAAAATATTTTCTTGTATGATCAGTCTCTCACTTTGTTATGGAGGACTTCTGGCCCACCTTTCTTTACATGGTAAGGTCACTCATCTATGCTCAGCTCTAAAGGTTCCACCGCAGCATTTCAATCAAATTGAGGTCTGGACTGAGGACTGATTCTTTTTTTTCTCTCTCCAGCCATTCTGTTGTAGTTTTGCTCCTGTGCATTGGATCATTGTTTTTATGAATCACCCAATTTCAGCTTCAGCAGTTGACTCTCAGAGTCAAAGGAGTTCATGGTCAATTCAGTGATGGCAAAGTCCATAAGTTCTGTGGCTGAAAGACAAGTCCAAATCATCACCCCTCCACCATCACACCCAGCAGTTGATGTGAGATGTTTGTGCTGATATGCTGTTTGGTTTTGACCATAAGTGGTGCTGTGGATTGCGGCTAAACATCTCTACTTTGGTCTTGACTTTCCAAAGGATATTGTTCCAGAATTCTTGTGGTTTGTTCAGAAACAACTTTGCAAACATAAGCTATGCTGCCATGTCTTTTTTAGACAGAATTTGCTTTCTCTTGGTAACCGTTCCAGCTGATGTCTTTCCTCCTTGCTATTGTTAACACACATGAGTGCTCCAGATCAGCTAGCAGCCCAAACCCCTGCTTTTATAGAGGTGCTCATACAGTACCTAATGATGATCAATTATGAAGTGAATTGATAAGCAGGACCTGGCAGATAGTTACCCTTTTTTATTCCTGTGTAAAACAGGCTATACTTAGTTTTTCCACACACTGTCTGCATTTTTACTGTTTTTGTCAAATAAAAATGGTAAAGTATAATAAGTCTTCCGTTGTTCATTTGAGGTTGTATTTACCTACTGTAAATAACAAAGGATTTTTATTAAGTCCTGGTAATTAATATAGAATAAAAAGAAAATGTAATTTCTTTTTCATGACTGCACCTTTTGGTCACTTCATTGTTCAAAAGTGGTGGACATTAAAAAAAAACCCTCATTATTTCTATGATGATGCACTTGTGAAGCAGATAAAAAAAACAAGAAAAGCTTTTGCTGCAAAGAACACCTTTGAAGTAGTCCAGGAAGAGTTCAGTGGTCGTTATTGGGTGCATTTGGTGTCAACTTTTGGCCAAATTTAGGATTTTGTCACATGTAACAAGCAACAATCTTCCTGAAACATAAAAATGCATCTCCCTTTGTTTTTTGGTAGAACAATTTTATTAAAAATACCCTGTGATTACAAATTCTCTGCAATTTACTAGAAAGAGTTATCATCAGTTATTAAAAATATCACAACTTAATTTGTTATCATTGGTCATATAACAAAGAAAAAAATCTGGATAAAATAAAAATTCAAGTTTCAAAAAGGAGAAAGAACACAAAGAAAACTAAAAAAATATTCTCGAAATAGAAATAGAGAATTCATACAAAACAGATGAAAAATAAAAAACAAGTCACCTGAAAATTTTTAACTGGTAAAAATGCAAATGACCTTCCAAAAAAGTAGCTGGGAATTGTAGGAAAGTAAACATGACATACGGCTTCACTTGTGTGGAGTGATAATAAATCTCTTGGGCTTTCAGTATTCAATCCAGAGAGGGTTTAGGAAAAAAGGAAACGGAGTACCACTAAACATTTACTTGCCAGTTTGAATGCCTTACCACTCCCCCCCACCCCCCCCACCTCCCCATCCCATTTAACAAAGCAGGATGAGACAAAAGCCACTTTATAAATGATTATTTCCTTTAAAAAAAAAAAAAAATGGAGCACAGAGCAGTGACAGGCAGGGGGGGCCTGCCCCACCTGGATATTGAAAGAGAGAACACTGATATATAAAAGCTTTGAGAAAAAGAGATAAGTGTCACTCACTGCATGTTGGAAGTTGTACACCCTCAGCCTTTTTCAAAGTTTCATGTAAGGCACAGTGGACATGTGTATTAGGATACTTCTAGATGGGACAGCATTCCCCATCCCCTTTGGTTTTTCCTTTTTTTAAATGGATGTTGATGTTTCCATGCAATTTTTGCACCATTTTATCTCTCATTGTTGACATTCATATCTATAGGAGAACACACTTCCTCTTAGTTTTGGTCTCAGGGGGTTCCAGGGCTGCCAGTATGGCTTCATCAAACACATTCTTAAGTCCTCGCTGTTTGAAGAGGAATAAAAGGAGAAAAAAACAGAAGAAGAAAGAAAGAAATCACATATGAGAGAAGGAAATTGAAATGCGGATTTCACCAAGTATAATGCTGAAGGGAGGTGGAAATTCACTCCATACCTGTGTGAGTGCGGAGCACTCCACATATTTAACAGCCCTGAGCTCACGTGCCAGCTTCTCACCACTCTCGGGGAAAATGGGGCGTTGTTTGTTCTTTGCCAGCTTCTCAACAGTGTTGTTGTCTTCCCTCAGGTCTACTTGTGTGCCCACCAACAGGAAAGGTGTGCTTGGGCAGTGATGAGAAATCTCAGGGACCCACTGGAAAGAAATAATCATATTTAGATATATTTATTATTATAAATAATTAACAGATAAATTAATAAAGTAATAGTTTAACTGTTTTTGCCTTAGCTATTATTTAAACCTGTCTCAGGTTTGAATCAACATTATTGAAATGGAAGTATTTAACTATAGATTCTCAGTTTTAAATGACTCGGCTTCTGCTCGGGAAATTAAAAAAAATTACCTGACAAAGCTGTTATAGAAGATGCTCAACAAGCTCAATTAAAATAAGATGATTAATTTTAAAAAAGTGGAAGCACAGACAATAATTAAAACAAATAAAATTGAATCAAATAATTTCTAAATAGAATAAAGCCCATTTTTGAATGAAGCAGTTAACTGAAATTACATCAATAAGGAATAATATTGAAACTATCAGGTAAGGACTCCTCATCTTGGAAGAACAAAATGTTCTGCTACAAACTTGCATACAGGCATTTCAAAAGATGCTATTTTTTTATTTATTTATTTATTTTTTAGCAGAACAGCAGTACTCCTCCACAGGAGCCACTTCCCCTAGCAGGAAAGCAAGACCAATCAACAACAAAAAAAAAAGTCACTCCAACAATCCATCTCGGTATCAAACACTCGAGGACACCCCCCAGAAGCTCTTTGTCCATACCCTGACTGGTCAGTGTAGTAAAATACTGCATCAAAAAGGGAAGAATAAACTTCTTCAATTTAAAATATTACGAATAATAACATTTAAGGATCCAGAGAATGTGTGCACATCTCTGTACAAACGTTAGGAAAGATAATACAATTGTGTTCCTTTCAACAAGACAACAACAGCCCTAGTCTGCAAAAGTTATAATAGTAAACTAGTCCAATGTTAAACTGGCCGGTCACCTCGTGAAAACATGTGGAGCGTTGAGAAAAAGGAAAAGTCCACATCAAACAAGAGTGGAAACATTTCAAAACTACAAATGACCTCCTCACTTTCCCAAACAACCAAAGAGGTGACAGATCAAAGTTATAAACTTATCTCTGCTTCAAATCATTTTCAAATAACTGCATTTTGTTTTTATTCACATTTTGATCAGTTTATGCTTAAGGCTCACATGCTGTGGAAAAGTTTCTGTCAACACTTGAACCTGAACCACGAGACGAAAATAGTTACGATCAATGCTGTTGATTCAGTGTAAAACGATATTCGAACACTGACCTTCTCTTTGACGTTTTCAAACGATGATGGGGAGACGACAGAGAAACATACAAGGAACACGTCTGTTTGCGGGTAGCTGAGCGGACGCAGCCTGTCATAATCCTCCTGGCCTGAGAGCAAACAGAAGACAAACGTAGACATTTTCTATTAGTCATCATTAGTTTAGAGAAATGAAAATACGACAGAAGAAGAGAGACTTCCAAAGACATTTACCTGCTGTGTCAAAGAGGCCGAGTGTATAGGGCTCTCCTCCAATCATCACTGTCACTGCATAATTGTCAAAAACCTTTGAGCACATGAAAATTGCAAATAAGTTGAGAAACCAGCAGCCAGTTCCTGAGTGCACTGTATTGCAGCCATGAAGAAATATTATAAGTAAAGTGACTTTAAGGGTGTTCTTACTGTAGGCACATATTCTGAGGGGAACTTGTTGGTTGTGTAGGAGATCAGTAAGCAGGTCTTTCCGACTGCACCATCTCCTACCACGACACATTTTATAGTCTGCATCTACAAAGGAAAACAGAAAACAGGAAAAAAAATGTTAGTAGAAGCCATACACCAGACAGTCACAGAGGAAGTAAAACATAAGCTCTCAAAGTGCTGACTCGCCAGGCTCACTAACATTACATCACTACGCATGTTTATATTCAGCCAGTAAAACAAAATGACGAAAGGGTACACATTTATACCAACAACATATAAACTCTGACAGACAGAGAAAATATTTATTTCCCTTTAAATGAATCTCCAAATGATTTTGGAGATTAGTCCAAAATTTTATAATTTGCTATATAATAAAAATGTAAAAAAAAAAGGCCCCATTAAGTCTTGAAATCTCAAAACAGCTTAATTTGTCCATTAGTTCTAAACTCAATGTCATGAATTATAAAGAAAAGCAGTAAATGTCAACATTTTCAGGAGCTAAAAACAGCGAATGTCTGCCATTTTTCTTGAAAATCAACTAAAAGAATTTGATCAGCTTGAAAACAGAAAAACTTGTGCAGAGCTATTAACATTGTTATAAGGAAGTGGTAGAAAATAACAGACGAATCACTCAAGCCATGAATTTTACATATACATTTGCTATACTTCAAAGAAATGTAGCTTTTATTCATATATTCCTCTATACATAGTTTAAAATAAATACATAAATAAATAAAAATCATCCATACATCTTTGAACCAGAGAGTCAATTTCAAGAAAGCTAAAACAATTGTATGAGGCTGTGCTTTCAGGTACAGGTACAGAAGATGGGCTACCTTAGAGCCAAGAGTATATTCCACTAGGTTAGCCCAGTTCCCAACCCTTTCTATCCCAGTGCTCCCTGGGCAGGTGCTAGGAACCGGACTAGTTCCTGTTGAACTGGGAGAAAGCGAGCAAGCTTCTTGCCACCTCACACAGTTCGCCAAATACTACAGCTCCTTGCTCAGCCTGACCTCCACCTAAATTCTAGATTTACCCCCGCCGCCTTCTTAAACCTTCTCCACAGGGACAACCTCCCCAGCAGGACAGCAATGCCAACGCACAAAATCCAGAGGGCCCTAATGTTCTAAGTCAGAGATACTCAAGTCCAGTCCTCATGAGGTACAATCCTGCAACTTTTTGATGCATCCCTTCTCCAACACATCTGAATCAAATGAGTGGCTCGTTACCAGGCCTCTGTGAAGCTGAAGGACATGTGTATGTGAGATTTAGCCTTTTGAATCCGGTGTGTTGGAGAAGGGATGGATCTAAAAGTTGCAGGATAGCAGCTCTCCAGGACTGGACTTGGGCACCTTTGATCTAAGTTCATGTCCTGATACCAGACAATCCTACACCCTGACTTGTAAGAGGCCTTTAGACAGAACACAGAGGACCTACTCAAAAATAGGACGGTGGTCATAATGTTATGGTTGATTGATGTGTATCCTCATTTTAAATTTGATGCCAGCAACACATTTAAAAAATGTTGGGCAAAAAAGAAAAAGAAAAAAGTTAATGATTAAAAACAAGAAAGTTACGTCCTTTTCCTGATAGTCTGCTTATGATTTCTTCTGTTCCTCAATGCATAAATTAGATGCATAAAGCCACCCTGCAAGTAGTCAGGATTGGTTATTGCTGGTTCTCTCAAACACTCTACATAAAACATGCAAGCTGTCTGATAGATCTGTAGAACCGAAACAGCCACAGCACTAATGACTGACTTTGCTCAATATCTGTCTTGCAACACATCCAAAACAACTTATAGGCATTTTTAAAAAGTTAAACACTATTTTGAGGAGAGTGGGTGTTAAAAAGCTATACAATACATAAGCAATTAAAAATGAGCTTAACACATATTGCTCCAGATACATATTGCTAATATATGCATACTCAGTCTATTAGTAACCTTTTTGCAAAACTAATAGTCTCATGCAGCAGCCCTGCAAAGAATGTTCCCTTTGTGAAAGTGTTAGTTTATGGTTTACTAATTACATCACAATGTGATTCTGTTGCTTAGCCAACCTTTATTATTATGGATGAGGTGGAAAACAATACCAGAATCTACTGCTCTATAAGTTTTCACAATTTAAATTACCATTTTACAAAAATTTAATAATTTAAATATTTGTCTTATGTGTTGCATCAACTCATGGATCTCCCACTCCAGTCCTCCTAAGCTACTGTCATGCAAGTTCTAGATGTTTCCCTACTACAACAGACCTCACTCAAATGAAAAGGTCTACAGAAGCTCATTAATGACCCATTGATTTGAGTCAGGTGTGTTTTAGCAAGTAAATATCTAAAACGTGCAGGTCAGTAGCTCACGAGGACCCGATCCGTACTCTAACCCTGGTCAACTGTTTAATGTACGCATACGGGCTGGAAAGACCAACAAATTATGTTGCTATGTATCTAAACACTCAGACAGCACTAGCACCAACTGTAAAATATACATGGATAAACTAACTGAAAAAAAAACTAAAACATAAATACAAGTGGGCTTGAATAAATCCATTTTTTCAATATATCAAAATACAGTTTTGAGGTACCTCTGCACAATTTCCAAATGCCTGTGGTATGATAGGGGTAAGTTAAGTTTAAAATTAGAATGAAAAAAAAATCTATGGTTGAATGCTCCCAAGAACAATTGCTTAATAAAGCATGCAAACTCCAGAGACTGCTAGTCCACCATCTAAATGCATTTGATTGCTTTGGTTATCTAAGTCAAATTTTCCAAAAACATAACATATGAATAATTGTTATAAATTTCTGTTACAGGGAACGCTACCCAACAGTTTATAAGAAGTACATCTGTAATGACTGAGGGATTTATTGATTCCATGACAAACAGAATATTGACAACTATTTTGATCATCTTCTCCATCAACTTTTCTTGTTTATAGAATTCAAAACGTAACAAACTATCAATCAATTTGTAAATAGCATAATCATGCAATTTTACAATCATTGACCGATTAATCTGTCATGAAAATTAGTTGTGATATACACCAAACCAGATAAAGTTAATATCTATATCAATGATGAAGTTATCATAATATAATACCATTGAATATTACAGTCAAAGTGGACATTCTGCACTGTGGAACTTCAGCTTAAAACTTTAAATACATTTTGTGATCATTCTTACACAACTTAAGTTAAGCAACATCAAAATAGGCTGCTTGAGTAAAAGATGTGGTAATTCCTTCACTGCTGGAAGAAATCCCTCTCATCCTTTTCACGAGACTTGTTATTACATGTGCGAACAAAATGATTACCAATGAAAGTGGCCAACTTCCGCATATGCTACATACCAAAGATGTAAAAGAAAAAAAAGAAAAAAAGTCACAATGTCAATTGCAAGCGGATACTGCACAATACTTCCGCTATATAAGCGGCTCATAGGATAAAATGTGCAAAAAAACTGCTGAAATTTTAATTCAAAACTGTTATGTAAAAGGTGAAATCAACATGGATGCCTAGTTATGGCTGAGAGGTGAGTGTAAATTTAAAGAAAATTGTGATAAGAGAGAGAAAAAAAGCTTTAGCATCTGTCAGATAATAACTAAACCTCTGGATTAACTTTAAAACTAAACTCATCATATCGATGGACAAGAAAATCTGAGTACCACCAGAGGTTACAACTGTCAATCATGACACCTTCATTAACCAGACTCATGTAAAGCAACAATAAAATAACCTTAATCGATAGGAAACTTATAACACCTTGTGGATTTCTTAACCAATCATTTAACTCTGTTGAAACTTCATATTACTCGGAGACTCATACGTACGTCCAACAGAGTAATTAACAATACATGTACAATTGCAAACTGTTTTTCTAGCTCTACTTACCGCTATCTTCAGACAGGTTAGGCGTTGGTTACATCCGGGTTTGAGACTCGAATTACTTTGCACGCAGCCGCAGATCCCACCGGCCCCAGAATGAGAAGAGGAACGGAAACACTGCCGCCTGCTGGACAGAAGATCTATCTATCTATCTATCTATCTATCTATCTATCTATCTATCTATCTATCTATCTATCTATCTATCTATCTA
>JAOXYM010000006.1:11564796-11591742 GCA_028567055.1 Leptatherina wallacei | reverse complement strand
ATCTATCTATCTATCTATCTATCTATCTATCTATCTATCTATCTATCTATCTATCTATCTATCTATCTATCTATTGGAAATATTAAATGTCTTTACCTTTCTGTTGGAACAACTTGTTTGACATAAACTAAGATTGGCAATAATTTTAGACTTGCCAGTGCAGTAAAACAAGTTTCAAGTTCATTTAATGTTCAATAAAGATGGGGCAACGAAATTAATGATAACTTTACAAAAAAAATGCTACTCTGATATGACAACATGGTGACATGTCACAGTTAGAAAAACTTGGTTAAATTAAAAGGAGATCATATAAATCATTGATGTCCAAATAATTGGATTTATTTATTTATGGTCACAGCTCTTGCATAAACCATCTTATTGTACTGTAGTGCCCTACTATGCCTACTGGGAAACTTGAATGCATCATTGATGCCAGTAACACGTGTGGTAATCCTCCTTGAGAGGAAAATGTGTTTTGTCAAATATCTCTCGTCATTTATATTTCTACTTGATGGTCAGGTCACTATTACAAAAATTGAGTTTATGGATAAAGATTTGTCAACTGGTGTGAAAGCCTCCTGGGAAAATAACTTTATTTTGGGGGAGGGAGAGAAGCCGCCGGAAATCGCTGTTGTTAGCTTTGATGCTAACTTGACAGCGGCGTAGCTTCTCTTTGTCACTTGACTTCCGTTTTTATGTTTGGACCAGAGATTTCTGGTATTCACTGTGAGCTGGGAGTCAGAGCTCAAATTTGCATATATAAACAATTGTACTATTGTCTTGTGTTCCTTTGGGAGTTAGCGACAGGTCTTGTGTTTCAGCCTGACTTGATCGTGATTTCGTTATTTTATTTCATCGACTGTTTACCTAGTTAGCTGGCTAGCATCAGCCAGCTGAGTTAAATCACCTACCATGTTTCGTTACTTGAATGACGGTGATGACGACCCATATATGATGTGAGTACTGACATTTGTGACATTTTGTATGTACACTGTTATGTGTATGGGTTGTGAGAGGTGGAAATCTACATTTCGGCGTGCAAAGTTATACATTTTCTTTGTGCCTTAAAGCAAGTACATTACGTTATTCTAGCCAGCTGCGGTGGGGGCCTTCAGAGGTCCACCATATTGGAAAGACAATAACACAAAAAAGCTCACATTGTCCAATAGTATTTGATTATAAAATGTGTAACAGCAGCAAACAATCAACTGTGCTCGTGCAACTTGACGTAGTTTCCAAATAATCATCAAGATATTTGAGATTAAATTTGGCGCACATTTCTAGTGTCTCTTAGGTCTTTCTTGTTCAGCATATTTACATGAGCGCATGCATGGAGATTAAAATTGCTATGCACCACCCTCCTGTGTGCTAAATACCTAAGTCTTGCATTTTGCTATTTTGAGGCGACTGATCTGCTTTATAGGGCCACGGATAAATACATAATTAGTTTGATCAGTTTGAGGTTTTTGGAGTCTCTTCTGGAACAGAAAGCTGATGTTTTGGCTTTACAGTTAAACTAAATTTGGGGTTTATTTAGTATTTTATCTTCCACTTAATTACTTGATTTGTATGCAGGAAAGAGTTCATGAAAGTATTCCCAATATTTAAAACTTTATTCTTTTAAAATTGATAATGTTTTCTTATGAAGAGTCATAAAAACAAACTTAAAAAATAAGAGAGTTGAAAAACAGTAAAGAATCATTGCAGGCCAATATTTTCATGAAAATAATAATGTTTTCTTTGACAAATATCATCAATTAATTAGAATATTTCCTGAGACACATTGGCTAACTTAGTTATTAATCGATTAATACCAAGATAGCACTACCCACGTAAAGCAAGTCTGTCAAAAATGTTTTGGTGAATAAGGAATTGCATATTTGAGAAGATTTGCTCAATCTTTTTTTTTTCAGGCTGCACTGAAGCTGGCATACAAGTGCATGTGCCTTCTCAATTAGAAACTGTTGCTCAATTATTTTGAAATAAATTTTATTGACATAAGATATATTGACTTTTTTAATGTTGGTTATAAAGTCCTTCAGTGCTCTTGAAATCAAAACATCGCCTGTCGGTTTTACCTAACTTGGCTGTTAAGACCTTGAGGTCCTGAAACTAGCCTCAAAGTCTCAGCTGAGCATAGAAACCTTGAATTAAAAAAAAAAAGCTCTGTCACTCCCTCAGTTTGATAAGATTTTTTTTTCTTCCTTTGCCATTTTCAGCTTACATTCACCTATGTGAGTATAGTTTGCACAGCAACACTGTCAATTCATGAGGAAAAAAAACTAACAACATAGAAACAAAAACGGGTAATCTTTCTGATTTCTTTCAGGGATCCTTTTGCAGCTCACAGGCAGCAGATGAGGAGTATGTTTGGACCATTTGGCATGGACCCATTTTCTCTTGCTCCCGCGATGCAGCCACATCGTGCACCACGTAGACCGGTAGCAAGCCTCTGCATTGATAAAGAATTAGTTTGATGTCCATATCAGCTCATTTGTTGTATTATTTTATTTATATTTGAGTTGTTTTATTTTCCTTAGGCTGGCCCACTTGTTCCATTTGGCATGATGGGAATGGTAAGTAACAGATTCAGACATTTCTTTCATTAACTGCATAGATAGAATTTGTGTTATCACATGAATATATATGGTGAGCAAAGGGATTATAGAGCTTTAGCATGCAAAGTCTGAATTATGTGTGAAACATCCTGCAGTTATTGGTCATATTGTGACATATCAAGACAACCATTTGTTTATAGGTGCTAATTGGTAACAAATTCAGCTATTTAGAAAAATATTATACTGTTCATATTATACAGTTATTTTGTCATTGCCAGTGTCTTTTATAAGTCTCTTAGCCCTGAAAGTAAGGTTGCAGAGGCCAAAGGATGTACTTTTGGCAATTTTGGTTTCACATGTGATGATGTTCAAAGTATTAGAATGTTTTGATTTTCCTCCATCTTTGTTCCTATTGCCACCTTCTGAAAAGGCTGAGGTCAAGTCAGTTGCCCCATGTCAAATTAGCTCCACACTAATAAAAAAAAATTAATACGATTTTATCTTTTTTCAATTGGGAGAAGAAAAAAGAAACACCTCCAAAGCAAAATGAAGTGTTTTACCAAATAATATTGGGCTTAGTAGTTAGTGATAACTCTGGTCGGCCTGCTTGAGTAAAGACTTTTTGTAAGAAACACGCAATGTGTAACTATTTTAAGCAAGTGTTTTAGCTCATCTGAATTTCAAATATTTTCTTAATGCTTGCAGGGTGGAGGTTTCATGGATATGTTCGGCATGATGGGAGAAATGATGGAAAACATGGTGAGCATTTCTGTCAGCCATTTACAAACAGGAAGTAATTACCACCATGAATGAAATGTTTGTATGAGTTTTACTCCGTCACACCTTCTATTTGCTTATGGGTTGTTTTTTTTTGTTTCTTTGTTTTTGTTTTTTCCTTTTTCCCTTCTTTTAGGAAAGAGTCACCGGCTCACCAAACTGTCAGACCTTTTCCTCTTCAACAGTGATCTCTTATTCATCCTCAGATGTGGGGGCTCCAAAAGTTTATCAACAAACACATCAAACAAGAACAGGCCCTGGAGGGGTAGGAATAACCTAAAACTGATAAGATTTTAGTTAAGAATTAGATGTATTTCTATGCCGGTAGGCCAGATCAATTCTTGATTGGACATTGGGCCTTAATGATTTGTTAATTAACACATGAAATTACCAGTAACTGTGATGACATTAAATAAGCCATGTACATAATAAATGTCATAATTGTCATACAGATATTCCAGTTAATTCAGAGTGTAGAACATCCTGCTTGTTAAGAACACTGGGTTGTTGTCATTCACTTTCCACCTCAGATCCGTGAGACCCGGCAGTCTGTGAGGGACAGCGAGAGTGGCCTCGAGCGTCTTGCCATCGGCCATCACATCGGGGAACGCGCACACATCTTTGAGCGTTCACGAAATCGCCGCACCGGAGACCGCGAGGAACGGCAAGACTACATTAACCTTGATGAGAGTGAGTCTTGCTTCTAATTTGATATCAGCTGATCATTAGTGTTAAAGATGATATCTTTGAAGATCAGTATTTAAGAAATAGGACCACATTCTTCAAACGTATGTCGTATATGCATGTGACATTTTGTACCTTGTAGGTGAAGGTCCAGCATTTGATGAGGAGTGGAGGAGGGAGGCAGGAAGATACGTTCCCCCAAATGCCCGTGCGCTTGAGTACGGCCAAGATCGACGTGCAGGGGGACAGCAGCTGGCTCTGACTGCCCCTCCCACCTCAACACCTCCACCTCATCGACATGAGTCCCCCAGACACCGTCAGCCCCAAACTCGTCCACGTTATGACTGGTGAAAAGGTAAAAAAAAGCTTAAGCAGACAAGGAATTTTAATAGGTTTTCATGTCTTTAGGTCTGAGTTTTACACTTATTTATGTTTTGCAGAGCACATTGTCTTTTCTTTACTCTAAATGGTAAATGGACTGTACTTGTATAGCGCTTTTTCCAGTCATGTGGCTGCTCAAAGCGCTTTGACATTACATGTCACATTCACCCATTCACACACACATTCATACAGCACTTGTATTAAATCAAACTGAGTGCTTCGACACAAATTCATACCCCCGATAGGCACATCACGAGGCAAGGTGGGGTTCAGTGTCTTGCCCAAGGACACTTCAGCATGTAGTCAGGGGAATCGAAACGCCAACCTTTTGGTTGGCAGGCGACTGCTCTTCCACCTGAGCTCCAGCCGCCACTCTATATACATAAAATTAAGGGTTGCTTCCTACCTTTAAAGATTGCAATAAAAGAGAATTGACTTTGGTTTTAATTTTAGAGCGGATGCAAAGATTTAGCCTAATTTATTTGCTATTTTTAGGTTTTGATTTATGGATGAGGTCAGGGTTATTCTATGTTTAGGTTTTATTTGTTTCTGGTGTTTAGAGTTATAATCAGTTATTCAGATTTTATGATTAAGAGGAATGATGCATGTTATTAAGAATGATTTTCCTCTGAGCAGTATTCATTTTGAGGTATGTCAGATTGTGTAATTGTTTTGATAGTAGCATTACTGTAAGAATGCTATGACAACCATCTGCTCTGCTCTAATGTTTTAAAAGGCTTGTATAATGTTCCATGGGAAAAATTGTTGTTAGATTTTTGCTGCTGTTAGACATTTTCCATAGTATGATCAATTAGCATGATTGTAGATTATTTTCCCTGCAATGGAATAATTTTTTTGTATTTGGTGTAATGAATAATCTTGGCTTTTTCGTCTTCCAGGTGCTCTATTTGGCAAGCAGATGGAAGGAGTTGAAGGAACACTTCCCTGATGCTGTGAAACACGCTGAAGACGGAAGTTGACACTTGCCACAACTGGCCGTCATTAATGTTTGATATGACTGGACTGTCTAAACATGAGCAACATATGATATATATACACACATGCACAACAAAACATCACACAGTTGATAGTTGCATCTACAGTTCATCCTCTTTACTGTTACACAGAGAAACAGACACCCTTGTGTAAACATGGGTGTAACTACACTCATTTTATATACACTCATTCTCAAAACTTGACATGTGTTTTTGCCTGCTGCACGAAAGTGCTGCAGAATACAGTACTTCTACTGTACAGTCCATTTTATGTTTGTGAGGACACTAGTGTGTCAGTGAATTGAATTGTATACTGTTACCTAATTGATCTAACAAAATAAAAATTCATTAAACATTGTTAGATAATTGCAAAATGTGTCTGGTGTTTGAATGTACGTTTTCAATTATGAGATGGTGCAAATGCAAAATGGAGGTTCCGAATATTTCTACCTACATGTGGATTATATGTATGTAACTAACTAACTGTAACCCAGCGGTTGTATAAGTAATTATATGCATTACATGTACATGTGCATGTACTCATATGCTCCTCCTTTGCCGTGCAACCATGTTCACAGGTCATGTGGTATCCAGATGGTGTATGGAAGCGTAGCAGCCAATGAAAAACTTTCCCTTTCCTGTCAAATCTCTACCATAGTGAGCTCTCAGCCTGCCTCCTGCTGTGTGCTCTGTATCTTTAATTACATCCATGACTATTTTTAAATGCTTCTCCAAGCAACCCTTTCTCCTTTCACCTGTCTACCTGTCTTCTTGTCTTCTTTCATCTTCATCATTTGATCTCCAACATTCCCTGACAGGGCGACTCATTTTGTGCTCTCTTTGCAGGGATCTATCCTCCAATGGTTTCTTTGTTGTCATGTGTTTTCATCTACATCTTCGAGTATAGAGATGCTTGTTTCCTTTTTAAACTATGTCAGCATGTGGACAAGAGAACTGCCGGGATTTGACACAACTAGAATCGTTTTATGTAAGCAATTTGCAAGAATATTCTCACGTCTGTTGCATTGAGGTGAATAAATAACAGGATTGTGTTGGCATGAGGACGATGATGGTAAATGGCATTTAGAGTGGTTAGAGCGCAGCACAGATTCTTTTCTTGCATCCTTAGTAACACACATATCCATGCAACTCCAGCTACTCCATCCCATCCATTTTTTCTCTCCTCCTTTCAATGCCTCCCTTGCTCCCTTCATCTTCCAATGACTCACACGTTCCCCCTCCCCCCTCATGTCATACGTTCTCACTTCTCCTCCCACCTCCTCTTTCCTCTATCTCTCCCTCTCATTCGCCCACATACGCTCACTCTCCGCCAGGCTCCAAACACACGGCAGGTAATGTTAAAAAAGATTGATCTACTTCTTCATTCCCTCCATCCCTCAAAGCCACCTCCTCCTCCTCACCCTTCTCCTCATACCCTGTTCACTGTCTTCTAACTGTCTCATCTCTTCATTGCTCCATATTCTCAGTCACTGACTGAGACAGCACAGAAATTGAACTGGCTTGTGGTCTGGAACAGGTTGACAGATTTTTAAATAGGTATGCATTATTGGCTTTTGATTTATGCTTCTATCTTTTACTCTGTGTGAGTGTGTGTGAGATAGAGAGAGAGAGCCTCTTCCCAGGGAGCCTCTTTTCCACAGTTTTCCATCCATAAGGCTGCGTCACTATAATCATAGTGTGTATCTGAGATGAAACGAGTTAGAAGTCTCTTGGGACTAAAGCAAAATTGAAGCCTTTCCATGCTACTGTTAGCTGCAACAGAATCCATTTTGATGAATGCTTTTAATGTAATACTTTAGGAGTCATTTTTACATGCATTTACATTTTTCTGCACCATTTGTATATTTGCATCCTTGTCTAATCAAATTAGATGGAATGACTTGCTGAATTTCTGTATGAGCACTAAACCATAATCTGCGGTAAAATTGCAAAATGAAGCAAATGATTTCTTGTCTTTTACAGGATGTCTATAGTAAATATTGTTGCCCGGGAGATTCTGGACTCCAGGGGAAATCCTACTGTGGAAGTAGATCTGCATACAAGCAAAGGTAAGAAAAATGATGATAATGATAAATACATTAAAACATGAGGCAATACCATCTCCTCCACTCTGAATCTTCTCAACTTTTCATCCATTTTTATGTAACGCCTCTCCCTCTGACCCTTCCTCCATGTCTAATTCAGGTCTGTTCAGGGCGGCTGTGCCCAGTGGTGCGTCGACTGGCATCTATGAGGCTCTGGAGCTCCGAGATGGCGATAAAACTCGCTACAAGGGCAAAGGTAAGCACTTGCAAGATATATTCACTCCACTTTTTATTACCAGTTTCTATTTCTTTTTTAACCTTTTGTCCAATAAAAAGAACACTGAGTCTTAATATCTATGTGTCCTGCTGTCTAAGGTGTGACCAAGGCCGTTGCTCACATCAATGACACCCTGGCACCTGCTCTCATCCAGTCTGTGAGTAGCCACTGCAGAACATAGTGATGGACAGGAGGAGGAGGAGCATGAAAAATGTGTTTACTGTTTGAGTGACATTTTGCTTGTTTTCTAGGGAATCAGTGTGCTAGAGCAGGAAAAATTGGACAACGTGATGATTGAAATGGACGGCACTGAAAACAAATGTAAGGCTACATTTCATGTACAGTGACGTGTACTAATGTGCTTCTGCACCACTGAATACCCTACCGACTACATCCATGTGTTAAATGGATGCTTCTATGTTTCCTCCCAGCCAAGTTTGGGGCCAATTCTATTCTTGGAGTATCACTGGCCATATGCAAAGCTGGCGCAGCAGAAAAAGGTGTCCCCCTTTACCGTCACATTGCTGATCTGGCAGGAAACGGAGAGCTGGTCCTCCCAGTTCCTGTGAGTTTTCATTTCCAATATTGTAAAAATTCTATTTTCAAATAGAAACAATGAAATATTATGAGCTGTCTCATATCGATCCCCCTTTTTAGGCTTTTAATGTGATCAATGGAGGCTCTCATGCCGGTAACAGATTGGCCATGCAGGAATTTATGGTTCTTCCTGTGGGTGCGGAGTCTTTCCGTGATGCTCTGCGTGTGGGGGCGGAGCTCTACCAGACACTGAGAAGTGTTATCAAGGAGAAGTATGGTCAGGATGCTACTAATGTTGGAGATGAAGGAGGGTTTGCCCCTAATATACAGGAAAATAGTGAAGGTAAGTATCATGACCACCAAAATATCCCAATCCTTTCTCCTTCTTTAGACAATCTAACTCTTTATCCTATCCTTCTGTTGTTTCCTCTCAGCCCTAGAGCTGATCAAGACAGCCATAGAGAAAGCAGGCTTCACAGACAAAGTGGTGATAGGAATGGATGTGGCTGCGTCAGAGTTTTTCAGTGAGGGAAAATATGATCTGGACTTTAAGTCTCCACCTAATGCTGCCCGCAATATCAGCGCTGAGGAGCTGTCCAGCATCTACCAGGGCTTCATTAGCAACTACCCAGGTGTGTATTGTGATGCATGTGATGATATGCATATGCATGAGATTCTACCCCTGACATGGATCAGACATGTCAGAGATATGTATTTTTATGGAGTGCTTAGAAAAGAGAGTTGATTGATTTCTGCAGACATTTAAGCCACAGTTGCCTGGAGACCCAGCGTCAGTGTTACAGCTCTCAGAAAACAGATTCACCGGTCTCTGTTTATTTCTACCTCTGGCATATTTCTGTTTTCACATTTTAGATAGAGAGAGCTCATACAGAGAAAACAGAAGTGTGGAGAGTTTCTCCTTCTGGGAGAGATGTTAGGAGGATATGTGACTGCATTACCCTGTCAGCAGCGTGCATACTGCTTGTGGGACAAGTGTGCATATGTGTAATAAAACAAAGTGTTGCTAGGATTGTAATATTTGACTAAGGCAAGAAAATCACTTTCCCTTTACCCATCTCTTTTCTTCAGTGGTGTCTATTGAAGATCCTTTTGACCAGGACGACTGGCCTGCTTGGTCACAGTTCACAGCCTCAGTGGGCATCCAGGTAAGTCTTTATCTTGATAGAATAACACAGCAAAATATGGCCTTTGGAATATTAATTAATTACTAGAAACAACTAGTAGAGTATTCCAGTAGAGGGAGAGGCCATCAACCAAAGGGTTTTGGTCACCATAGGTTTTTAAGGGGTGATGAGGGAGTGAAAGTTCAAATGTGATGATGATCTAAGAAAGCTCATAGTAGAAAGAGAGGTAATGTGCTGTGGGCCAAAACCACAGTCTGTCTTTTGTTGAACAATAAAATTGGAGCAAAAATGAAGAGTCTACCCACTTCTCCAGCTATTACTACAACACTTATCATGCCTAACTAAATGTACTTGTGTCTGTCTGAAACTTTGCTTTATGTGTTGTGCAGGTGGTTGGAGATGACCTAACTGTCACAAACCCACGCAGAATACAACGAGCTGTGGAGGAAAAGGCCTGCAACTGTCTGCTCCTCAAAGTCAACCAGATTGGTTCTGTTACAGAGGCCATTAAAGCGTTTGTTCATTTTCTTTCTTTGTTTTTTCCCCAGAAACTTAAGACACATGTGCAGTTTGGTCATTTATACTTGCTGTGTCCTTTCATCACAGGTGTAAACTGGCCCAGGAGAATGGCTGGGGTGTGATGGTGAGCCATCGCTCAGGGGAAACAGAGGACACTTTTATAGCTGACCTAGTGGTTGGTCTCTGCACTGGACAGGTAATGCATTCAACACCAAGATAAGTGCTGTCCATTCTCCATTTCATAACGCAATTGGTTAAACAATGTTTTATCCTTTAGCATAGCATGCTACACACTTTGAGTTGTCTCTCTTTTTGCATAAATGAGGCAATACAAAATTTGTAAATGCAGCAGTTTGACAGTATTTGTCTCATCTGTGAGTAAATTACTTTGTGCAGGGGTGCAACGATAGATTGAACATATGGTAATACCATAACAACATACTATAAATGTAAAGTCCCGTAAATCTGGGTATTTTTGTATCCCATCAGATCAAGACTGGAGCTCCTTGTCGATCTGAACGTTTGGCCAAGTACAATCAGCTCATGAGGTGGGTTTTTTATAACGTAAACTATATATGTGCATTCATAAGAAGTCCTGAGTACCACTTAAAGCACTTATCTTTCTTTTGTATTTCCCTTTTCTTTTCTTCTCTCTCACATTCATCTTCCTGCACTGCATTGATCTCTATTTTCTTCCTCACCTCCTCCTCCTCCTCCTCTCAGGATTGAGGAAGAGTTAGGTGACCAGGCCCGCTTTGCTGGGCACAACTTCCGCAACCCCAGTGCCCTTTAAATGTCAGTAGTGGTGCATAAAAAAAGCAAACATATAAATTGTTAAATTTCCCTAAACAGGTATAAGATTTTAATAATCTTCTCGTCTCAGTGAATTGCAAAACACATAAAGACACATAAATAAGTCTTAAAGTAAATAAAATACACAGATGATACATTGGAGCTGCAATATGTTGATCTAACACCTCAGTAAGTAAAGTCACACTTCTCCTGGTGGGCTTGTCAGTTTCTTTTTTTTTCCTGATCCCTCTGATGGTCTCCTTTTCACTCGGTGTGGAAGTGTTTTATCTTTTGTGCTGTTGTTTTGTCTCCTTCCTGTTACTGCAAAAATGTATCTGTTATTTTGTTGAAGGTTAAGCTCAATAAAGAGATGAATATATGTCTACTTTAAAGTTATCTTTATTTTATGTTAAAAGGGGCATAATCCCCTGTAGATGAGTGACATTGCTGCTACAGTTCTGTAAAAGATATTGTGCTTACAGGGTTTATGATTATCACTTTACCCAGCAGGGATAAAAGGAAATGCTTCGGGATTTCTTTTTTTTTCTGAGAAGAATGTGACTTGAGAGTTCCTGCAAGTGGAAACCATAAGAAACTAAACCCAAGATTCAAAGAGATGCATCACACTTTTGCATCTCCATAATATGTATTTTCAAGCATGATGGTTTTGGTTATAACATATGTCCCCTTTTTTTTGTGTTTGTCACTTTTAGCAATCCATTAGAGTCAATACATTTAGTGAAACTAACGTAAAATCAGTTGTCTAAAGCAAAACACCTGCTGGGCAACACTGACCAACCTCTTTTACTGGGATTTTTTTTTCATGATATAAATAGATAAGTACAAGTGTGATTAATAATAATCAGCTTTAAATCAAAGCTTTAATCAAATTATGTGTTCGAGGTGAAACATCTTTCAGTTGTGCAGGAAGCCATAGAGGCATGGTTACTTTAGGAAAATAACCAATCCTTATACAGTTGTATATACACAGTTGCGATGGACTGCCGACCTGTCCAGGGTGTACCCCGCCTCTCGCCTGATAAATGCTGGGATAGGCTTCCCGTGACCCTGAATTGGACTAAGCGGTACAGAAAATGAAGGAATAAATTATTTCTGGTTGAAATTTATATCATTTTTTTGCCTCATAGAAACATTATGATTCAAATTGTTGTGAATCAATATAAAAATATTACATTTCTTTGCCTAATATGCAGTTTTGTGCAAGGAATTTAAGCAAGCTATAATCTCTTTACATTTTGCTTCCAGGGAGCCAAACCTTTTTGTGTTGCTTTTAAAGTAGTCTTGAACAATATGACTTTTGAAGGTCCTCCCAAAGTCTTCCTTTGGTTATTCGTCACTCTTCATTCATTGCATTTTTTTTTTGTTAAGCCACCTAACACTGATCTATGACTGACAGGAAACTTTGCAAAGAACCTATTTCAAATAGAATCTTTAGGCCCTTTGTTAGTAGAAGCTGGTCTCAAAGAGATGTCCTTTACACCCATTTCTTTGGCTGCATCAACAAAAAATGTTAAAGAAAACACTTTGACAGACATTGAATATTATTTTTACACCGACAAGTTAATTTGAAAAAAAGCTATTAGTTGAAAACTTGACATTTCTCAGAATGGTGTGCAGTGGGTACTTAAAAAATTTAGGAGATTGATTAAGTGAAGGACAAAAGAAGAAGTGCTCAATTAAAAAAACTCAGACACAGGGCCTTAAAAAATGCAGTTGATAAGTCTATTATTCACTGAAGCCTCATCAGAAATGATCTCTATGGAAGTGTGGCTGTCAAGAAGCCTTTCCTAAGGAAGGGAATTACGCAAAAACTGAACAGAAAATCAGTGGTAACAAGTGTCATGGAGTGATGAATCCTCCCCAGAGCCCCCACCTCAACATAACAGAAGCAGAGTGGGATCATCATGACAGAGAATGGAAGAAGACAGCTTTGAATATTCTTCAAGATTGCTGGAGAACTATTCCTGAAGTATAGGCTACTTAAAAAATAATTTCAAGAAAACTTGTCAGAGAAGGTTCAAGTTGTGTTGAAGAATAAAGGTGGTCTTATGGAACCAACAGGTCCGCAGCTGTATGGAGGCACACAGTCCTTACGAGGACCGAACAGCAGAAGGCGCGCGAGTAGACCTCGGTTCCTATAGTGTCAGGGCTGCTGGTGACGATGATGAAGGAAGGCTGGGGCCACGCAGGCGCACCAAGCCCAGTCTCCGGTTGGGTTGCCATGGTTACCACACAATAGGAGACGGGACAGGGGGCTGCGCGAAGGGGAGAAGAGAGGGAGTGAACGACAGGAGCGAGGAGGAGGAGGAGGTCTGCAGAGCCGCTTGACTGGACACACCGCTGCAAGCCTTTCCCAGACAGGGAGCTGCTGAACAGACTCACAGCGCAATAGAGATTTGATTGTTAATTGATTTAATTATTTCAAACGAGATGGGCCTTCTTTGTTAAGTCACTGACAATGACAGTCATTAACACTCTTTTTTTCATGTGTTTTCTATTTAATCTACTTCTCAGGTTGGTTGAGAAATCAAGTGAGACCTATAAGAAATAAGATATATATATGATATTTCTTTCTCTTCAAGGTTCACTGTGAGATAAGGTGATAGTTATTCAGTCTGAGCAGAGCCTCTCCCTACAGTAAAGGTGACTCTAAAGGGACTAGGCAAGAGAGACCCTCCCTCTTGGTCCCCTCCCTCTTCAGAGTTTTGGCCCTCACTCTGCGCCTCTCTTCCTCTTTCTCCCTGCCACACTACTCCCTCCTTCTCCAACCTCCCCTTCTCTCCTTATGCAAATCACGCCCTCACCACTCTCCCTTTCTCTCACCCGATGTGCATCTCTCTCTGGCTCACCCCTCTGCTAAACATTGTGACTGTAAGACCGGAGAGGGGTATATATATATATCTATATATATATAGATATATATCTATATATATATAGATATATATCTAGGTGGGGGGAAAGTGCAAGTCGTCTTGGAGGAAGAGGGGGAGTAGTAGGGTGGGAGAGGGGGGCAAAACAGAAGAAGGGGCGAAAGGGGGTGGGGAAGAGGCAAGGGTACGCATCAATTTGTACAGTCTTCAGTTGGCACCCCTGTTTTTCCCCTGCAACGAAAAGAGATTTCTTCTGCCTTATTGTTATTATCATCGGAGCCCGTTGCAATATGAGCCAGCGCGAGCCTCTGTTGATAGACGCCAGGGCTCTGAGGTGTGCGTGTCAGCGTGCAACATAAAACGACAAAACAGGGAGAGAAAGGAAAGGCAGAGTGAGAGTGGGGGAACGCATCGCTGGATATTATAGGTAAGGAGAAGGAAAATGGATGCTTACACTCTTGTATTTGGAGCTTTTCCTGATAGCCACGTTTGTGCTCTCCCTCCCATTTTTCCTTTGTGCGCTAATTATCATCTTGCACTATGTCTAGATTATGTCCCGGTGAATTAATGTTAATAGAGTGCTCGACGCGCACCCACATTCCTGAGAGGAGAGGGGGAGAAGGAGCCGGTGCGAAATGCAATGATTCGCCATTCCGAATCATCTTTCTTTTCAGCATGTGCAACGTTTAGAAACAGCCCCATGCACGGGCATCCATTCTGATTGTGAACATGTATGCGCTACTGAACACGTCGTCGCTGATGGACTATGCTCCGCCGCGGTGGTCTGTGACAGTGCTACAGTGCAGCTTTGGCCGGTCTCCTCTGCGTGTGTATCAATAACATTCGCAGGAAGAAAGAAGAAAGAGTCGTTGCGGTGGTGATGTAAGCAGAGCAACTGCATGCTGCTGCTTTGCATCACATGCAGGGACCAGTTTGTTGATGATGCATGCGCTGTGTGCTTGCATGAGTGTGCCCGAGGAACTGGTGGTGTAAATGCTGCTGTTGATTGCGTCCTAGTTGTTTACTGACCATAGCCAAAGACCTGCTGGTGGACTACAGACAGGCTAGCAGCCACCTGTAACTGAGATGCATTGTGTAGCCCATACAGAGACCCGCAAAAGCAGGCACTGAAGGCTTCTACTATTGCCTTGAACGAAGTCATATGTAGGTAAATTAGGGTACTGAACATTCACAATACACATGTCGCCCCAAGACTGTGGATACAGATTGTGACTTTAAATATTTTACTCTAAAGCCTGAATTTCTTACTGCAGCATGCACTAATTAATGCATGGTCATGTGTAGTTGAGCTGATACAAGAATTAGCTTGCTTTCTTTGAAGATACTCATATTTACAGGAAGTGTACATGCACATTACCTCCATTCTCAATGTTCCTTTTTTTTTTATTCAACGTGTGCACTATTTTTAGCCTCATTCAATATACATGAGCCATTTTTTTCCCTTCATAGTGGTACATGAATGAATGGGTTAGACAAGTACTTGCAAAGTACCTACTGTTCATTGTCAACCACAACCAGACTGATGAATAATCTTGACATTGTACATTTCCCTAATGGCTGGCTGAATAAATAAGCATGTGTTTCTACTGGCCATAACCAGGTCATGTGGGTTAACCACAAGTGGCTTTGGGTTGTTGTAGGGAAGGTGGAAGCAAGGGAGGGGGTGTGGCTCCATATTCCCAAGATGTTTGCTGGAGTTCTCTGTCTTTTGCAGGCTGCAATCCAAAATGCAATTCTTCTGTTTAAATTTTCTGCTCCATATCTATTATCTGCATTTCAGTGTTGTAGCTCTACTCAAAACGGGTGCAGCCTGTTGGTGAGAGCAGGTTAACCTTTTGTGCATGTGGGTTTGGGCTGCTGTGGTGAAAGCAGAGGGCAGAGAGGAGACTGTTTTGAGTGCAGTGATGAGCATTTGTTCCAATACAGTGTGGAGCATGCAGGGAATTTAAATGCTGATACCTTGCTTTTGCTGTTCTGTACTCGGATGGTTTCAAAATTTCACAAATTTCCCAACTCCCCTCTCAGCCAAGAGAGCAAATTATCACTGCATCCTTTTGTGATGTTTTTTACGAATTCTCAGTTGGGTTTCCGTGCACACTGAATCATGCCTTCTTTGCTTGTGCTTTTTCACAGGTTTTGGTAGCTCTCATGGTGTAACACAGCCCGGTCAATATACAGCTGGAACCAGTTCAGTCCCTGCAATGGCTTGTGTTGTAAAATGGATGTTATAAAGACGAAATAATGAAAACAAGGACACACAAAGAATCGGTATGCACAAGGCCTACTTCTGCTTTTCATTGAAGTGTCAGATATTGTCTAATCATCTACTACATTTTTAAGTGCTACTCCATCTCAACTAATTTAAAACGTGGTATTCTTTTAAAATTGTTTCAATGAATAAGATGTAGAATATTTATTTGGTCTTGACAGGCATTAATGTGGTCAAAAAAGCAAATTCCATATTTGTGTTTGACTTTTTCCTCTCTCATCTGTGTTCTGCCTTCACTTCTGATACCCCATTCTTCCTCTCACTTCCTTCCTTTTCTTTACTTTTTGTTGCCCATACTACATTCCACCTTAAACACAATGTCTTACTTTTTCCTCTTTATTTTCTTCTTTTCTCCCCCTTTTTCACCTGACTAAACGTTCTATGTTGGACACTTTGCACCACCTGCTATGTTTTCTTTGGCTGGACTTTGCAGATGCCCATGCGCAGTGGGCGACGGCGGGGGGCAAGTGAAGAGAGAAGGGGTAGACGCCCGCACCCCAGCCCCACTCGCCCTGAACGCAATGACAGGCAGACGGTTAGAGCCTATCTCTTTTGACTTCTATTTGCCTGTCTCTATTCTGCCATATTTTTTTTTAATGTGTGCATGCAATTACTGAAATCATAAACAATAAAGACCAGACTCTTTTTTTTAATAATTTGAGTTTGGGTGTTTGCTGCCAGTGTATGAGTCATCAGTATGATTGCCACAGACATACCCTTGCTGTGTAAGGATTGTTCGATCCTGTGTTGTGCATCTTACCACATTGAAATCTTTGATGTTTTGTGCTAGATATTGATGTGTGTGTGTGAGCATGCAAGTGTGGCTTTGTTCTAAAAACAGATATAGGCTTGTTAAGGATTCAAAAGCATCACAACAGAATTAAAAGTCTTGTGTTGTTTTAGCAAAGAGTTGCTGGTGAGGATTTGGCTGGAAATCGCTTCAGTCGCAGATCACAAGGGCATGATTCATCTGAGAGTGAGGGGGAGGAACTTGTGTCTCCTCCAAAGAGGCAGAAAGTTCAGGTTTGTGTTAGATTTCATCAGCTTGTTACATAAAGTCCAATTATAAAGCTGCATATTCAGATAAATCACACAGAGGTTGCTGTCTGAGCTACAATTTTATTCCAAAAATATATACACAATCAGCCCTATCAGATTTCACATAATGCATAAATTATCTTTTCTTGTTAGGATTCGGCCTCTACCCCAAACCCTCCAACATCAACACACTCGACTGACAGCTCAACTCCCTCCACTGTCCCACCCCCAACCTCAGTTGCCAGCCAATCCCGCGAGAGTGACAATGAAGATGGCCAATCACAGGGGAGCAGGAGTTCAGTTGTAGGAAGCCTGGCCAATAGCAGTAGTAGTCTGAGCAGCGGGCGGGATATAGATCAGGACAATCGTTCCTCATCTCCAAGTCTTTCCGCTTCCCCCCTGGGTAGTCTGGACTCTGACTCTGATGGCCCTGACTCACCAAAGCAAGGGGAAAGGGAGAAAAGTAAAGAGGGGGGAGTGGGGAAGGTCACAGGAGAGGATAGGAGAGTGCTACGGGAGGGGAGGGGGGAGGACTCTTGTGGAGATGGAGAAAAGCGAGACGTGGAGGCAGTTGAAGACTGTCCATCTCTGAAGCCCCCCTCTACTCCCTGCTCCTCCTCTGGTCTGACTCCTTCTCTCCGTGGAACAGGAGATTCATCAAATGACAGCAATAGTGGGAGGAAATCGTATTTCTCCCTGGACTCCAAACTGATGTGTAAAGTTGAGTATGGTGCACCAACAGGTGTTGAAAGTGGCAACAGAATGACTTCCAAAGTTAGCACACAGTGTGCTACCAAGACAACTATCTCTGCAGGAGATTTTTCCCACAACAGCCCCAATATTTCCCACTCCTTACCCCCTCCACTTCCTCCTCCACCTGCCTTGAAGCCTTTGGAGTTAGGAGGACAAAACTTGCCTGCTGAGGTTAAGACAGAAAGAGACAAAATAGAAAAGGGAGACAAACTTCTGGACAAATCTCAGTCCACACCTCCTTCTCTGCTGCCACAGACTGGCCCACAGCCACAATCCCAGTCTCAGCCTCAGAACCAGTCTTCTAACCACCCCCACCACTACAGCTCCACCAGCTGGCAGGGTGGCACAGCAACTGGTTGCCAAGGGAGTTGGGGCTACACCCGTTACCCAGGCAACCACCATCCACACCAACCACAGCATCAGCCCCCAGTACAGCAGCAGCAACTTCCCTCTGTTTACAACCCTCCATCCTCTCGCCACTCCTCCTCCCACCCCTCTTACCTACCCCATCCTCACCCACACCCCCACAGGGAGTACCTTCCCAGGTACACTGGAGGGGGAGGGGACAGAGAGAGAGGGCCTGCAGGAGAGAGGGAGAGGGGAGTAAGGGGGGAATGTGGGGGGAGGGAGATGAATCGGGAGTTCTCTGCTCCTATTGGCAACAACAGCAACAATAATAGTGGGGGAAATAGTAATAGTTCTTGTGGTGCAATTGGGGGGCCCAACAGCATCCAAGGTAGGGATTATGGGGGTCTTTCAGTTGGTCAGAACCGGGAGTACCAAGGTTCTGGGAGAGATGGACCTAACTTGGGTCCAGAAAGAAGAGACTTTGGTCCAGCTTTCAGGGACAGAGATCGTGAAAGGGAACGTGAAGGAGGAAGGGAGTTTAATTTACCAAACCAAAACCAGAGTAGAGACTTTGGCCCCAGTGGAACTGCAGGGGGGCATCCAAGAGACAAAGATGGGAGCAGATGGGGTGAGTTTGGGGGCCAGACAAGAGAGGTTGTTAGTAACAGTAACCCCAACAACAACTCCATGCCACAGGGAAACCCCCCAAGTTCAACTAGTGGGCTACCAGGCACTCCCATGCTGAACCGTGACCCACCTGCATCACCCCAAAACAATCCCAGTCACCCTTCCCATTCATCCATGCCCCCAAACCCTCACTCACATCCCCCAAACTCATCAAACCGGGACTTCCCTCCTCCCATGGATCAGGCACAAACACCCTCCTCTGGAGCAGACCACTTTCACAGAGAGTTTCCTGCAGGAGGAAAAGACTTTCCTCCAGGAGCACCTCCTTCTGCTGGCACAAATCGGGAGTATTTAAGTTCCCCCGGAGTAACTCCAAACCTGGGACGAGAGTATTCAGGACAAGGAGGATCCCAGCACCCCCATCCACCTCACCCCCACTACCAGTCTGGGCCCAAAGACAGAGAGAGAGACTCAAACCTCAGAGAGTCTGCTCTGTACCAAAGTCGTGGAGGCCCAAATCAGCCTCCTGCGCTCTCTCCCTCCTCCTCTTCCAGCCATCATGGACCATATCCCCATCCACCATCTCAGCCTCCTCTGCCCCCACCTCCAACTTCCCATACCCAACCGCCCCCCTCAGGTATGGCACCCAGTGCACGTCCCCCACACTATCAGTCCTCTGCCCAGACTCCTCCAACACCCCTATCTCCTTTACCCAGCCCATCCACCAACCAAATGGGAGCCTTCTCATCTTTTCCCCCTGGCTCCTCCTCTGCACTCAACATACAACTTCCTGCATCAAATGTGCCACCCAGTTGTTCACCTGGATGCCGCCCTTCCCCTTTCCACAGCACTTTGAACAATCACCCTCAATTCAGTGGAACATATCATTCCAATGGAAACAACGGCAGCAACGTGGCCAGCAGCAGCAACAGTAGTGCACCCGGTAGCAGCAATACCAATTCACAGTCACTCTCGCCTCAAAATGTCACAAAGGGACCACCACCCCTCAGTAACTCCGCCAACAACAACAGCATCTCAACACCTGCCTCAAGCTCTTCACTCCCCAGTGCAGAGGGACATTCAGATTCAGGCCCGCTTCCCACACCTGTCATCAAGGAAGAACCAATTGAGGAAAGAGAGGAGAGTGAAAGCCCACCACCGGTGTTGAGAAGTCCCTCACCTGAACCAAAACCTGTGGACATTCCTATCCATGCCAGCCAATCAGCACGGTAAGGTCAAAACAGCATCATCCTAAAATTGTCACTGTGTCACTGTCTTCAATCCTCTATGAACAGTGAGAGAATTGCTTGTAATAGTTGTAAGTGCTGCGTCTCATGATTCCAGGTTTCACAAGGTCCTTGACCGTGGCAGCGGGAACTCCTGCGCCCGCAGTGATGTCCTCTTTGTCCCATTAGATGGCTCAAAATTGTGGAAGAAGAGGAATGAGATGATAGAACGGGCCCGGAGGGAGGTCGAACAGAGAGCCAGAGACTTAAGAGAAAAAGAAAGGGAACGAGAAAGAGAGCGTGAGCGCGAGAGGGAACTGGATCGGCATCTACAGGTGTGCACATTTCAGGGTAATAATTAACTACACTGTCAGATTTGATGGATTTGATGTAGATTAAATTGACCAGTTTAATGGCAAAAAAGAAAGTAGGTCATAGCATGTGTGATTTACTGTCTTCTCTTGTTTTCTGTAGCAGCAGAAGGATATCAGCGCTGCCGGAGGGGGTCGCCAGGGCTCATCCCTCTTCTTCCCTCCCTCATCCTCTATCATTCTCGACCCTTCATCTTCTTCTGCTTCTTCCTCCAGCAACCCTGTCTCACATCCAGCTTCACATCCCCAGCATCACCCCTCAAATCCACATGCTCACCTGCCTCCAGCACACCATCTCCACCCAAGTCTTTCTCACACTATCCCTCATTCCCTCCTCCTACCATCCATGGGAGGGGCATCAGCAGTGGTTGGAGGTCATCAGGGAGCTCTGGGAATAGGTTTAGGAGGTCCATATTTGGGCCCTGACACACCAGCGCTGCGAACTCTGAGTGAATATGCCCGCCCCCACGCTATGTCTCCTCTTGGAGCGGCAAGCCGTGCCCAAGCACACCACCCTCAAATTCACCACGGTCATCCGCATGTCCACCCCTCATTCTTCCTTCCTCAATTTCAGAATCATGCTTTAGGCCACCCACATCACCTGCCCACTGATGCAGCTACAGCAGCCGCCATCTTGGGCTTTTTGTATGGGGGCGGTCTCGAAGGTGGTCCAGGTGTTGGTGGCCATCCTGGGGTGGCAGGATGCCCAGTACCTGGAGGGATTGGGGGTGCAGGATTAGGAGGTGTTGGCTTCCCTCACACAGTGGCAGCTCATCGAGATAGGTTAAAGACTGGATTTGAATTCAAGAGTGATGAACGGGTTTACCCGCCAGGATCTATACCTGATCCTGCAGCTATTGCTCTTGCTCACTCACATTCACACGCCCAAGCCAATGCCCATGCCCATGCCCACGCCCACGCCCACGCCCATGCCCACGCCCATGCTCATGCCCATGCCCATGCTCATGCTCATGCCCATGCTCATCCTCATTCCCTTCTGCTTGGAGGAGGTGCAGCTGGAGCTAATGAGGTGTCACTCTACAGCACTCCTCCCCCTCCAGCTCCACCAGGACCTCAGCACCTCCAGAACCCAACCCTAGCACCAGTAACTCGACCTCCCAACCCTCCTGCTCCGCAGTCCCTGTCAAATCCTCCTCCTTCGTCTCTCCTTCCACCTTCTCTACCTTCTCATCCGTCATCTGCTCCACCAGCCGCTCCCTCAGCCCAGGCGGCCCCTGCCGCTCCTCCACCGGCTCCTCCTCAACCTGCTCCCCCAACCTCTAACTCAGCCTCCCTTCATCACCCGGTCCCCCACCCATCTTTTCCCAACTCGTCTCATCTGCCACCAGCCCCTGCCCCTGCCGCTCCCCCTGAAACCTACCCAACTCCCGCCCGTTCACCAGCCTCCTATGAGCGTGACAGGAGTGGAGAAAGAGAGCGGGAGAGGGAGCGGGACAGAGCAGCTCTGCCAGCCTTTGGGGACAGAGAGCGAGAAAGAGGAGGAAGCGGTGGAGGTGGAGGGGGAAGTGGAAGTGGAGGAGGCGGGAGTGGAGGTGGAACAGGTGGAGGAGGAGAGAATCTGGGGCGTCTCCAGATGCTGAATGTGACGCCTCATCATCACCAGCATTCACATATCCACTCGCATCTTCACCTGCACCAGCAAGACACAGGTACCAACTGCTACTAACAATGCTGTCATTGTCACTGTTAACTCATTAGTCTTCAGATATCTCAAGTAGATAATGAAAAGCAAGAATGATGCTTTATAAAGTTTCATGTACATTGATATTATTTCTCGTAACTTTTTTACTCAATAAAAGCGTATGATATGTCATATTTGTGTCATAATGTATGTCATAATGAGATCAGTGCCTTAGCAAGATTATTCATATCTCTGTATCCAGCGTCCTAGTCTCTGACATAATCTTATATTTTTTCACGTTTGAGTGTTTCCAAAAATTGCTATGATACCTCACTAATGCCTTTTTAGAGTTGCAAGAGTCATTCTCTGACTCCTATTAAATATCTCCTGTATTTTCTATTACATCATTGGCATCCAGCGGCGGGCGGGGTTCACCCCCTGATGGACCCGTTGGCATCGGGGTCTCCTTTGGCACGCCTCCCTTACCCAGGAGCCACACTGGGCACCCCCATCCTGGCTCACCCCCTCACTGACAGCGAGGTGCTCCGCCAACAGCTGTTCGGTGAGGAGAAGGCTCCTCGTCCATGTACTCGTTCAGTTTTCTTCTCTAAAAAACAGTGCTAAAACTTTATGAAGACACATTTTGACATTTGATGACTGATCCTGGTCTTCCTCCTGTCTTTCTGCGTTTTCTTTTTCTTTTTCTCCCTCCTGCTCCGCCTCTTTCCTGTTTATTTTGCTGACAGGCGCTCCTTTCCGTGACTTGCCCCAGCCGTCCTCCCTCACTGGTCCCATGTCAGCAGCCCATCAGCTTCAGGCCATGCAGCAGGCCCAGAGCGCAGAGCTGCAGATTCAGAGACTGGCCCTGGAGCAACAGTGGATCCACCATCATCATCACCACTCCCTCACCCAGGACGAGTATTACAGGTACAGGGGCTGTGTATGTCCTTTGTTAATGCAGTATGTATGAGTCCAGCTATATCTAGTTTGACTCATTTAGTTGAAACCGTTTAATCGAGCCAGTAATTTGCTGTGTATTTTTTGCGTCATTCTCCTTTCTTTCTGCAATCTGCATGTTGCTGTTTTCAAAATCCTCTTAACCATGCAAAACAACACCCTCTAAGCTTCAACCTAAACTTTGAGAGTTTCCATAATGATTTGGATCATTTAATGAGGTTATTTTGGTGTTGCAAAGGTTCGCAAGAAACATGTTTACAACAATTTCTGTCTCATTATGTTCTTGCAAGTTTCCCAACGAGTTTCTCCCAAAACAAGTTTCCTTTTGGCATTATTTGCAGAAGCACGGTTACCTTATCACCACCCAAGATGATCAAGATGTATGTACACGTATGCAAATAAGCCAAAGCATATTACCCCACCCCCCACCCCCTAATCAAAAAGCTAGGGCCTGCAATTTGGTCTTTTAGATGGCATTTTATTTTTCAACCCTAATATGCAGAACATTCTCTCATCTAAGGAGCTTGAATATTTCATTAATTAAAAGATGAAAGTTTGAATCTGATAATCATTTTTCTACAGTTATGTTAATTATTAAGCTCTTATATTTTGAATTCTATTGATATATTGTATGTGTACAATATACATGTACACAGTTCTACACAGTCTCTAAACTGAGAACTGGTGTTTTAATGATCCATCTGGCCTAGTTGTCCCTTTTCAACCCAACAGCAATACTTCATATTAAATCCTGACCAAAGACCCAAAGCTCTATTTTCAATTTAGCACCTATTGGTCTTCATAAGACTGCTCACCAGCTTAATCCCATTAACTTTTTGTATTTGTGAAAATGTGCTCCATTATGCATGGATGCAGAGGGAAAGAAAACACAACAAAACGGACTGAAATTGTCTCAATACCTGATTCTTTGTTTGGATTGTCAGGTTGGAGAACTCTGCATGAAATGCATTTTGATTAGCGGTTAAACAAACTTTGATTGCAGGCTGACTTTCCAGAAATCACCAGATAATTTAACTCTGAATACTTTTCTGATAATTCAAGAGTTACAACATCTGTGTGTATACCGTATATTGTGAATGTGCGTGTGTCTGACCACTAAGTTAAGCATTTGTTTACACTGTAATGTGATTTCGTTTATGACCTTTCAGTCACCTGAAGAAAGAGAGTGACAAGACCTTGTGAGGGAGGGGAACGACAAAGAGCAGCACGGGGAGAACCAAGGGAGAATTTGTGCAAGTACACAAGGACTAAAGCAACAGAAAAGCACTGAAAACAATGAGTGGAACAAAGACTTATGAACAAAATCTGGACTAATGGACAAGATTCTGAAGGATGAACAAAAAAAAATGAAAGGAGGGTGTGAAAATGTTGCACACCCCCCTGCTAACTGCACCAGACTCCAGCGCTTTCTTGCTTTATGTTCTCCAGTCCTGTTTTGTATTGTTCTCTGTACAGTATATTAGACCAGAGCCAACAATAGTGAAGTACAGTTTGTGTAAAATACTTGATGCCAGAGGGAATGTGTACATGAGTCTCTTTTATGTTGTTGCATGCAGCTAGGCGCTTATTCTGAACTGGTGGAACTTTTGGTTCTATTTTTAGTAATCACCCCCTCTTTTGTATCCGAGGGGCATTCTATATGCATGAGACCAGCAATTTAGTGTTCTGTTTATTATCAATAGTATTGTTATTATGATTATTGTTGTCTGTTTGTTGATAATGATATAATTATATATACAGCACATATTATTTGTATTATTTTTTTACATTTTCATGGTATGGCAGTCAGTTTTTATTCTTTATTTTCAATTTACCTTGTGAACCAAGATGCAAATGAAGGCAAAAAAAAAATCTGGAAATAAATTATAATCTCTTTTTTTTGGCTAGTTTCTTGAGTATTTCTGTGTGCACTGTGACCCACCCACACCCCCACCCACCACCACCTCGTGTACATTCAGACTATTTGCCCAGTCTTTGTTTTATACAAGTCACTCATGCACAAAGCATATCAAATTCCTCTCACTCCTCCCCCTCCCCCTCTCTCGTCTTTCTCTTCCTCCCTCTCTTTGGTGAGTGTAGCTAATAGGAGACACATGGGATGAGTGTGAGACATGGGAGTTGAGTCGCTCCAGTGAACACCAGCCACCCCATAGTGCAAGCATTCCTTACTGCACTGTAAAAATGAGAAGAAAAGAGAAAAATGTAGAGAGAAATCATAAGGAGAAAGAAGGGAGGAGCTGTGAGCGTGATTTACGGACACTGCTGAAGGCTCAGGGCTGTGTGTTCTCATCGAGTCCAGCCAGAGGAATCTCCTTCAAATGGATGTGGATCAGTGACTACAGCCTTCACATTGCAAGACAGACTTGCTGCTGGCTTGCAGATTTGGCTGAACAAACTTCCAATTATTTCAGCTCTAACATTTATTGATAACTTCTTGAGGCCTAAAATCTGCACCCTTTTTTTCTTTTATGCAATAATAATCCTACGTATGGCTGTACAGAGGATGTTTCATGAGTTGGAGGTCTTGTGTCTTTAAAAGTCACCTTGAATAAGTGTGTCATCATAATGTAAAGAATCCTGCAGCAGGACAGATTAAATTTTTTTCCCCCTCTGGTGACATCATATCTGGGGTTTATTCTTAGCTCATCAGTCGTTTTTTCCACAGTGGAAGAAGATGTGGAGAGATAGGTGGATGAAAGACATAAAATTTGTTTAAAGGGAGGTTAAAATAAGCCTCTTTGCACATATTTGGGTATTCTGAATGTAAAATAAAAGTAATTAAGAGATCATTTAAAATCTAGGACTCATTTTTAAAACATATTCATGTACTTTTTCAGCCAGATCTGAGTGTTTTGTTGTAATATTTTTTACACGTGTAAAAACATTTCACAGTTTTGAAGTCAGTCCCATTTCCAGAACAGTTGTATTTCTAGTTCAGTTCAGTTTACTTATATAGCATCAATTCCCAACAAAAGTCATCCATTGTTCAATTCAACCCAGTTCATTGTAATATACATTAATCCATTAATTCTTGTATTATGCCAATTCATTAAATGCTGCCTTGCTATGGAAACCATGGGATTGCATCCAATCTACCGTTTGATTCTGTCGCTCATCTTGGATGTGCAGCAGGCGTTTTTGAACAACATTTCATGTATTCTGATACACAAGTCGTGTTTTACATTGCTGTAGTTCAGTAGATGTTTGTTTTGGGGCATCCTTTGACATGTCTTTTGTTTCATCATTCTCCGAATGTTTCCTGCAGGTTATCACAGATCAATGCTGTTTTAATCAGGGCAGAAAGTGGTTTGACATTGTCTGCCTCTGGATCTTAATCTGGATGGGAGCATACACTACTAGTCAAAAGTTTGGACACAATTATCCATTAAATTTACTGGGTAAGTGTCCAAATGTTTGACCAGATCTGTATGTTGATCGAAAACATGTTACATCATTAATTATATTTTCACATATTCACAAGTTACCCATACCACATGTACTAATGCACTAACATCAAAGATATTTAATTGCAACCTGATAACTTTAATTTGAATGTAGTACATGACTTACATGAAGAAATTTTGAAACATCAAACCACCAAAAGACAGTCGGGTTTTTCTCATTTATGTATGATTGTTTTGTTTGCTTTTAGTATTGAGCCATAACCCGCATTCATGAATGCAATGCACTTTGTAGTTGTTTGGTAGTTGTTTTCAGGGGTTATTATGTCTATTTTTGATGCAGTTGAGAGCCCTGATATAATACCCACACAGCAGTGCTTTGTTGCTTGCATACAGAGATTTCTTTGGATGTTCAAATCAAAATTTAAAATGAACTCTTTATTTTTGCAGAAGGATTTGTTATGATTTGCAAGTCATTATTTTCTGTTTTAACTGACATTTAAAGCAGACAACTTTTACGTCTCAGTGACTTACACATTTATACAGGGTTTTATTTATACATGCCAACAGGGTTTTTCAAGACCGTTTCAGGATGCATGGCTTCAGATATTTTAGAGATTGTAAACATGTCCCTGCTTTCAGGTGTCTTCCCTCAGACCCTAAAAACAGCC
>JAOXYM010000006.1:11553784-11564696 GCA_028567055.1 Leptatherina wallacei | reverse complement strand
TGTAAAGCACCTTGAATTGTCCTGTACATGAAATGTGCTATACAAATAAACTTGCCTTGCCTTGCCTTGCCTTATATACAATATTTATTGCATTGCTATAAATGTGATGACTCAAAAGCAGCATCAGGTTGAGAGAAAATCTCCGGGAAGAATCATTTGGCAAAGTATCAGGTTCAAAATGAGACATTAATTTGTGCAAATTAAACAAGTCCAAAGACCTGTGTTTTATTATATAATCAAACTCACACTTTCTCAGCTTACTTGGCCAATTTCTTGTTGTGTGTGTTTCTCTTTTAACCTAACCCCTTGCCATGTGAAAAAAAACATGTCCTTTGTTCACCACACAAAAAAATGTATACTACAGCTCTCAATCCTGCTCACTTGATTATTCATAAGGTCTTCAACTATCAACTCTAGTGGGATTCAAACCAATGACATTTAGACAATTTCTGTCATCTTTACCTTATAGTGCAATGCACCACAGAGCCACTTAAAAGCTCCCTTGACAGCTTCTAGTTCCAAGTGGATAGAAGGATGTGCTTAAAGTAGAGCTTTATTTTTCATAAAGATTTGTATGTCCTCAGACAAGTTGTTCCACATTGATATAAAAGGGAAATAAAGATAACTAAACATCCTCATTTTAAGTAAATGTATGTTTGCAACAACTCCCTCTGTGCAAAATTTAAGAAATGCACTTATAAAGACAAACATAATGTCAAAAACTCTCCCCTCCAAATGTTTCCACAGACTGTAACAAGCTGGGGTGTCATATGTTTGTACTTGGGATGAATGTGGTTTAACTTCCTCTGTCAGCTTTCCATTTTCAACCTTATTTTCCCTGGAGAGATTTTTAACACACTTTGCTGCTTCCTAACATGTTTGCACAACTGCCACCCTCCTCTTCAATAAACTGGAGAAGTCATACATCATAAGGTTTTCCCTTTGGCCACAACTAACATTTGACTACACTTGCCCACAGTCAGTTTGTCAATTGGTGTTACTGTGCTTCTCTCACAGCCGCTGTAGTTCTGTTTGGACTTAATTCTGTCATCTCCCCTTTTATTATTTCAGCTTTTGCTTCCTTCGGCCAGGGGCAGCATGTTGTTCCCTTACTACTCCGAGCCCTGAAGTAAAACACTGTCATGAAATCTATATGGGGATGGAGGTTTACCCTAGTCAGCTTGAGCAAATTCCCCCATCATATCATTCATCTGCAACAGTGTCAGTGTCATCTCAGCCTTCGGCTGTGGCAGACAAATGGAAGGAGGTACAATCACGGCCTGAGAACAGAGTCTGAGTCAGTTGCCTTTTTCACCTAGTGGTTCAATCATCTTTGACCTTTTACCCACTCCAGTATGAACACAATGGTTCTAATTGATCATCTTGAGCTTCAGAGCATCTTTAAGGAGTTGTATACCAGGTGGGTAACCAGTCAGAGATCTGGATTGCAGCTGCCACATCGGTCTGGCAGCCATCTCACCCCCAGCAGCAGCATGAAATTGAAAATGTTTATGGCTGAGGTCACATGGTTAACTTCATAGTCAACTGTCTGACTCATGTATGACACTGAATTCACTGGATACATTTGTGAAACATTTAAAAGAGAATTACTTTAATCAATCACTTTAAAAGTGAAATGTTTCTGTTGGTTTTTGAGATGTGTCAGCATCTGACCTGTTCAACAAGTGTTTCTGTTACTGATCATTTCTTTTCTCCTTCTCTCTCTCTCTCTCTGGAGTATTTAAATCATCTGGTATATTTCTAGACATAAGACAATTATCTCATTCAGCTTCCTGAATGCTGGCATTGACTGAAAGTGAATACTGTCATCAAAACTTAAATTAAAAGTGATAAATGTGCTTGAATAAAATCATAGCAACAACACAATGATCAAATAACGCACAAAAACGTAAACTAGCTGGAAAATTCAATTTATAATTTTTTAAATTCCTGCTTGGATTGACACATTTCTAGTTATCTGCTGATCAGTTGTGGACGTGAACATAATGTTAGTAAAATTCCTGAAGGACCAAAGTACAATTTTTCTTTTTGCTTTGACTGCCTTTAACATCTAATACCATAACACAGATTGTCACAACCAGCTCAAGGCTGGTGGTTGCGACTGATCAAAAATTAACACAGAAAGCACAGCAAATTAACTAGATTAAAGAATCATTTCTAATCAGTCCTTTACTAATCAAAGAGGTATGTTAAAAGGCTTTGTTTATCATTTAAACTCATTCATACCACCTATCTTATTGTGTGGAACCTAATTTGCTGCATCAGAAAATGATGCAACTAGTATGCAGAGCCAGAGTCTTCCAGAGTGTGTACAAAAGTTAGAAATGAAAATGACTTTGAAGATTTAAGATGTTTCCCTGCTGTTTGCATCGGACAAGTTATAATGCGACAGTAAACTAAGTTTGCTGATGTGTAATTCATTTTCACTTTGAAAAAAAGGGGTTTCCTTTCCTATTTGGGAGATTTCATGTAACAATGAATTTTAAAAGTTTATTTTTGATTGTGTGCATTGATCAAAATGTAGATTGAGCTTCTGTTTGATCACAACTCTGGATCATGTTAGCATATGGCTTTGTCTTTGCATGATAGTGCTTTAACTTGTATTTGTGGATGGCGAGGTGAACAGTGTTCACAGACAATGATGTTTGGGGTGTTTCTGACTTCATGTTGTGATTTCCATGTCTGACTGCCCAAAGATCAGGGGCATTTGATACTGACTTCCAGCAATGTCTCCTTCAAAAATGGATGCCTCCAGATTCTCTGAATTTTTTGATATTACTATAGAAGAAGGAATATTTGAAGTCATTACATTTCTACGTTGAGGACCATTGTTCTGAAATTTGTAGATAATGTTTTTTTGCAGATTGCTAAACCTCTACCCAGCTCTACATCTGAGAAACTCTGCCTCTGTAAGGGGGCTCTTTTTACACCTAATCATGTTACTGACCTTTTACCAGTTAACAAGATCAGTTACAATATGTTCCTCCAAAATGTTTCTTTTTAACACCACTTTTCATGCCTTTTGTTGCTCCTGACCCAATTTTTATCTTAATGTGTCACTACCCTCAAATGAAAGATTAGCTAATATTTTTTTCATGAAAGTCAAATGTGCCAATTAGATTTATCTGAAACTGTATTTTCTATGTTCTAGTCTGAATAAGATATTGGTTTATGTGATTCTCAAATAACTAATGTTTCTATTTACCCTGTGTACAGCATCCCAGCTTTTTTCTAACTGATCTTGTACATCTCCCTAATTTTTATTTTTAGGTTTATAACACATATGGAGCTGTCTACATACATTTGATCATGCCAATGTTTTAAAAATAGGGGGATCATGAAGTTGACTGAAGAAATAAAATTAATGTTTTTAAAATTCCCTCTTTAAAAGAAACGCAAACAGGGTGGGTGTGTGAAAGACAGAACATTTTCAGCATTTTGGTAAAGCTCCTGTTCAAGTTAATGTTGTCATACCGTATTATACTGTATATACACCCCCAAAACATATACAAGGGGTGACACCGACAACTAACCTAATGTGTTTAGACAAAAATAAACTGCATGTAGAACGTGTACAGGGTACCCTAAACTCACCTGGTCCACAACCTCCTACCACATACCTTTTTAAAGGTCACAAATGTGCCCCAGCACAGACAAAAGACCAGAGTCAAGTCAAAAAAGAAAGGGCCTCAGCTTCCTAGACATGCTGCATTTAAAAGGTGGCCTCCTGGTGTGATTGGACCATGTGGTGTGAAAGCATCCAATGAGGAGCCAGGGTTAGGTAGCTCTCCAATTTGGTCCTTGTCAGATAACACCTGAGGAGATAAGAGGTGAAAGCAGAAGAGGTAGAGGTGTTCTGCATGTAACATACAGGATACTGTGATATGCAATAGTTATTATACTGAACACATTTTAATACCCTTTAATAGAAGGGACTGGTGCTAAGGAGGATGGATGCAAGTATAAGTCAGTACAAAATCATCCAATTTTCCAGATGGTGCAAATGAACACATTTTCATGTCTTCAAAAATACATAAATATTCAGTCTGAAGATATGATATAAGTGTTATGCCATATGTTCTGAAATTTTCAAGAAAATAACAAAGATTCAGACCAGACGGTAAAATGAGAAAAGGGTATGCTTATTGTAATGCTTTTTGTATTGATCTAGTCCTTGACCTAGTTTATCTTCATAAATCAAAATTTTCAATTTCAAAGTGAAATTGTATGATTATTTCACATACTCACTTTGCAGACAAAGTGGTTTTCCACTTGTACCTGTACATGAGAGCTCTCAACAGATCTCTCTTCAGTAAGTGAGTTCAACCTGATATAACATCCAGCTCATTGTTTTACAATGTTAAATGAGGTGTAATAGCTGCATTCTTACCAGTCGGGTTCAAGAGATTAAGTGTCTTTTAGCTATGCTATGGTTAACACGTCAACTTAACAATACTGTATTGAGTATTTAGTATTGACTTATTGATCGTGGCTATACAATGACTTCCTTATTCGATAAGCAAACATGGCTACTGGTAGGTTAACTGGCAAAGTTCATGACAATAGAATTAGAAAAAGACTTAACAAGCATGCTTTGTTTTGGAAGGGTTTCCGGGAGAAAGCCTCTTCTAAGAACATGGCAGGATGGATTTGCTTTGCAAATTGGCATCTAAACCAGGGATCATCCATCCTGGTTCCTTGAGGGTCAGTGTCCTGCAGGTATTAGAAGTTTCCCACTGCAACACACCTGATTCAGACTCAGAATCAGGTGTGCAAAAAACCTGTTTTGCATCCACAGGACATGGATGCCCTGTTGTCACTGAGTTAACCATGAACAACTTTGTATATCCAAAATATTCTAAAGTCAAATGTGAGGCCATCTGACCTACAGCTGAGGCTGAAATTGGGTCATTCAATAGGACAATGATCCCAAACACAGCAGCAAATCTACAACAGAATGACTGAAAAGTTTGTATCTCGTAAGATGTCAACGGTTGTTGATCATCTGAGGTTTTATTTTATTTTTCAATTTAAGGTCAGGGAAGAACTAGAAGATATATCATTATTATTATTTTGTCCCGATGCTTAAAACCTTAGAATTGAAATTGTAATTTTTTTGACATGACATTATGTGAGGTCATGTATTTATCCCATTTATGAAACAGTGTAAACTTGAAATGGCCTTTGTCTATTTCTGTCTCTCTCTTTCTCTCTGCTGGGCTTTAGAAGTCAATTTCACTTTGATTTACTATAGTAGAATAATCACAGATATTAATGTTACAGAATCTTTTCTATCAGAGTAAATCAGTTGAGCCTAACAGTTCAATTGTGAGCCAAACCACATTATCATGACTCTGAAATAAAAGTAGTTAAAAGAAGCTCAGTGATTAATGTTTTATGGTCATAGTGTTCTTTTTAAAAAGAACACAGAGCTTTGACCAAAACAGACAAACTTTTTGTCAGCAAAGTAAAAAAAAGACGGATATGAAAAACCTTCCATTGAGTTTGGACATTAGGGTCAAATCCATTACTTAGGCTTCTTATCAAAAAGCTACAAGTTAATTATGATTCATGATCTCTGCTGTGTCCATCAAAATAAACCTGCTGTCATGACTTACTGGTACAGTTCTATCTGAAGTATCACTTGTAGCCCATGTAGTGAACAGAAAGCTACCTTTATATTAATCTATTTTAATATTGCTATTTAATCTCAGATGACTGTCGCCGTGAATTTTGAGAAAATGCAGCATATTCAAAATGATGCACAAACATTTATAAATGATTCTGTCATCTTATGGAAAACATGGTGTTTTTTTGAAGGTTTCACAACACGTCTTCAATTAGGAATCAATACATGAGGATTAAAAAACAACACTAAAGCCCAAATCACTCATATCCAGGCCAAAGTTTGACCCTGATCTTGAAATTTTATTTGGCCAATAGGTTTCTTCTTGGTGAGGATAAAAGCAAGGCACAAACCATAGTCAAATAATATGCTCAGATATGTTGATATACATTTAAGCTAATCATAAATTTCTGAAAATGAAGAACTTGACAAACACACTTATTTCACACTTATTCTTACAAACATTTTACATGTCTTCATGTCTTATTTCTATATATTTTTCTCCTTATATTTTCAAAAATGTCTTTTTTTTCTTTTCCCCCCAAATTTTATTTAGTACATCCCACATGTACATACAATACAATTCAATACAATATAGTTCATTTAACGTCAATGGCATTCCCCTCCTCCTGCACCTCCGGTCCAACCTAACAACTCCCACAGCCACAATAGAGACAAAAGTAAAAAAACAAAAAATAACATGCCCATTCTTTCCACTTCAAATACTGTTTGAGCTTACAATCTATGACAATACGACTATGATCAATATATATATTTACAGTAATACAAAACAACCTTTTACTGTGAGGATATTTGGACAGAGTGTGCCTCAATAAAAATATCTCATCTATCTTGTAATGTTTTCCATTTTAATACGTGATCAATCACAGGGTCCCGAGCAGTCAAAACATTTTAATTGACACCCTCAAAGTAGACTTATTTTAAATTAAAAAAAAGCATAAGTTCTTGAAGCCATAAAGACACTTTGGGGAAAGATGGTTATTTCCAGTCTAATGATATTCTCCTTTGTGCTAATCAAGATGCAAAGTCAATGGTGTCTTTGTTGTCCTCCTAATCATTTGACTGCTTGGACATATTCAAAAGATAGCTAAGGTTAGAAGATTAATATAATTCATGTCTTTTGTTTCCTTCACACATTGAGAGGATTCACAACTGAAATCTGGCTGGATTTCTTCAGATTATTATTGATATCAGTCTTTGTGAACATTTTTTCCACCACTTTTACTGTGGATTTTTAAAGCTTTGTCCTTTTGGAAGGTCCAACGCTGGTCAAATCCAAGTTCTTCTGCAAAATGTCTGATGTTTTCCTCTTTCCGCTCATTGTAACCCTCTTGTCATTGGACAGTCCAGTGTTAAGGGATCTCCATCATTCAGATTCATCCAAATGAATCCGAAAAATTCTGTTATGAATATTTCACAACAAACAGCTCAGTAAAAGGCTTTACTGGCTTCAATTAATGACAATAAAGGAATGTTCACTTACCTAGATAATAAAGAAAATGTCTGGCCATCAATTCTGTGGTTAGATGAGCTGAAAATTGAGTTGTTTGGATACAAGGATGAGTTGGATATGGAGGCATTTATACACAAAAAACACCCATGTCATGGTCATTCATGATGTCTGGAACTGACATTTCTTTTTTCTTCTTTGTTGTTATTTTCCATCTAATAGCACCACAATAATATTGGACCCAATAACTGGCAGTCTGCTGAAAACTTGGCCTTGGGAGGCATTTGACCTTCCAACAAGACAATAATCAGAAATATATCAAAAAAGTTTCAAAAGAAAAATGGGGAACTGAAAACTACTTCAATATTTTGGAGTACGGGTTACAGTCCAGAACTGAATCCCATCCAGAATCTGGGATGGGAACTAAAGAACAGAGTGATGGAAAATAATGTTCCAACTTCAAACACAGACTGTTGTAAAACAGGAATACTGCTGGAACTTATCAGTAATTATAAAAGCTATCTGACTATTTGCTGTGATTCTAAATGAAGGCTTTGGCATTGTTTATTGAGAAAGAATTAAAAAAATGTTGGACATGGAATAGAAACAGAAATATTCAATAGCTTGCCCCAAAAAATGTAGGTGTAAAGCTTATTTAAACAAATAAAATCAAAATAAGATACAATATGAACATATGAATATGCAAGAAATGAATGTAAAATTTAAAAGATTTTCCATAGCTTAGCACAAAAAATAAGGAATTTTGGGTTGTGCCCCCAAAAAATGTCCCAAAATCCTCTGAAATATTCCCTTGTCGGTATTCATTCTTGGTCTGAGATTCAAGTGCTGCAAGATGCAAGTCAGTCACATGATTGGCACCTGACTGGAACCTAACAGGCAGAAATATTAGAATTAGATTTTGGTGCTAGGTGTTGATCCCATATCTCCAGAATCTGGGACCTAATTCAATCCTCCAGGATGACAACCCTCTCCCCCACAGAGCCAGGATCATTACAGAGTATATCTCCAGAATTTGGGAAAGGAGATGATGAAATGACCTGCTGTGAGTCCCGACCTCCAACCCCAGTGAACATTCATGGGAACCGTTTGGGTGTGCTGTATGTTCTTGACCAACACAACCACACTGACTGACCTTCAAGAAGTCCTGGTTGAGGACTGGAATGCCATCCCACAGCAAAATATGACTAAGCTGATGAAGCACAAGAAGGAAGTATGGATTTTCCACTTGCTACTGAGGCCCCTGACAGTGTAAAATGAATGAAGTGTAAAAAGTGTGTGATCAACTCAAAGCAAAAGTGAATACCAACATAAAAGTACTGCAGGGGATTTTGACAGATTTGGGGGCACTACCCAGCTGTGTTGCAAGTTATACCTTGTAGTAATGGTGAATAATCAGGCTTCCTGACAATGCAGAATACAGCACAATTTGGTATTATTAAACAGGAGAAATTATTGACTAAACACAAAATATGTGGCAAATGGACCACTCTCAAAAAGCATATTGCCATTTCATAAAAAATAAGTCCACACACACTCTTCCAGAGAGCATATGAACTCTGCCAAGTGATGGAGATGATTGTGAAATTATAAATCAAACGCTGCTACTGCCACCTAGTGGGTTATAGTGGGATTTCCTTTTTCCTCTCCTGCAATATAAGAAAAAAAGGATGAACCACAACTGTTTTGAGAATTGATACTTTATTCTGAGAAATTAAATGTAAAACAATTTGTAAATTTAAAAAAACAAATCATTCGCACACCATCTTTATCAGTTAGTGATTATGTACTCAAGGCTAAAGGAAGTCCATGCATGTCTAGACAAAGAGTAAGACTACCCATATCACACTTTACAACACGTTTGTTGTGTGGTTTATAATATAATCGTAAATTAGTGAATAATCACAGTATAACTAACCCACTGGACATTGTTGTGGATTTCAGCCGCCCTCCTCATTCAGGTACATCCCCCTTCTTGTGCACACTTCTTAAGTGTCTGCCAAGAGACTCCATCCATTTAAAGGATTTCCCACAATAATTACACACGAAGCGCTTCCCTTCAGAGTGAATGGTCTGATGTCTGTTCAGAGCGCTCGTTGTGATAAAAGTCTTGCTACATATTTCACACTTGTATGGCCTCTCGCCTGTGTGAGTCCTGATATGAGCTGCAAGGTGTGAGCAATTACTGAAGCGCTTCTCACAGACAGAGCAGCTGTAAGGCTTGTCTCTGGTCTCATCACCACTACTGTTGCTGAGGAAAGGGTGGAAATGTTGGGCCTGATCATGCAGACTAGCTTTCAGATCAGTGGGAGATGAAATGAAGTCTTTAATGTCTGATTCTAGACCCTCGAAATGCTCTCCATCATGATCCATCCAAAACTGCCTGTCGGTCCTCTGCTGTTCCTGCTTGATCTCTGAGGACTCTGGATGCTCGCTATCTCTGTCCTCCTCCTCAGAGTGTTGAGGATCAGGAGCAGCCACTGCAGGGGATGACTGATGGTGCTGCTGTTGAGCAGAGGGTGGAGGAGGAGAAGGAGGATGGTATTGATGAGTGTGTTGCAGCAGCTCGGCTTCAGGACATTCATCCGACTCCGACTCTGAAAAAAAGGACAAAGGATATCATCCCATTCATGCAATTTCACTAAAAAATAAAGCAACTTTACATTTCGTTTGGTCACAAGGAGAGTTTCATTCACACAAACCTGATTTGAGAAGCTTCAGTTGCATTCTGAGACGACTGATTTCTAAATCTTTTGACCGGAAAATCTCGTCTCTGTACTCGACTATCGTCCTTTCCACCGCTCCAAAAATCTCCTCCGCCGCTGCGGTCAATCTGTCGTTGAGAAATTCTCTCAGTGACTGCATTATGGACATTTAACCAAAAAAAGTAGTAGTTTAGACTTGCGTTTGAAGACGTATTTTTGCGGGTCCGTGAACGTCACGCTTCGCTTGTAAACACGGACGTGACACTGAAATACGTTGAAATGTTGTATATGTGACACTACCGCCCCCTACTGGATGGGAGGGCAACAGCAAACCTTCAGCTGAGGGCAGAGAGGTGGACAATAGTTGAACTTTGTTAAATTATCATTACTTAATGACGAATTTGACAAAGTTGTCGCAAATGTGCCACCAATGTTTCCTCATAGAAAAGGTGTTTTCATTTTTTTCACATCTAGCCACCAAAACCCTAAATTTTGAGTTTATACTATTAAAGTAAAAATCAAATGCAGTATTTGGAGTAAATACTGGCCTCACACATCTAAGAAGTAAAACTCATTACCGACCAGCCAAGATTTTTTCTTGGATCTCAAACTCCCCAGATTCCCTGAGGAGGGCAATTACTTTGTGGTGATCTTATTAATCACATGCCTCGACAAGCACAATTAAGTATTGAAATGCCTCCAGCATTATATATCTAAATTATAGTGTTTATACTAATGCAACATGCAGTATTTGTTTTATGTTCACATTTAAATCAGATATTGATAATAATTCAGACTGGTAGTATGATGGTGTATGATACTTTTGATCCTGAAAGTTACTATTAATTCATTACTGCCCAACACATGGTCAATTAACAACATGATTGGGATGTTACTGCTTCATACACTTTCTATTAGTGAATATGTGCTTCACATCCATATCTCTGCTTATAAGCTATGGTGTTGAATAATGGTCAGAAAAGTATGAGGGGCTGTTTGGGACATTATTCAGAATTACCCTCTCATAGACACATATGAAACTTAAGTCATTCACACACTATACTAAAACCT
>JAOXYM010000006.1:11533905-11553578 GCA_028567055.1 Leptatherina wallacei | reverse complement strand
CGTTGTTACATTGTAAGTTTGAAAATAAATACATATTGAAGCACATATTGCAGTATTTAGCTTTAAACAAGGTGCCAGAATGCTCAAGAAAGCTTAAATATAGAACCTTTCTACTGCGTTTGTTCACTGAGATTCCTCTACGAGGGTGTGGGCTCAGCCCCCAATGTTCCCAGGTCCAGGAAACGCCCCTGTCCACTACCATAGCTCCACTAGCTCAGTGACCTCACTAAACCACTCGATACATGGACCAAAACTGTTTGGATACACAGGCGTGGCCAACTAAGTAGTTTATTTTTTATTTTTGCCGAACAATATGTTTAAGATACTCTTTATCAGATTGCCGGTCCCAATTTATTCACTTTGGAATCTGGTTTCAAATATTCATGATTTCAGGGTCCCAAAACACCTCAGTAAAGTCAAAGCCTCATGGACCCTCTGTCCTTATGGCAGGTTCCAGGTTTCCAACCTTTCATGGCGACGTCGCTTTTTGATCCTTCGATGTCGGCTCTTCCAATCATTGTGAAGCAGAATTGACTAAGCGTTGGATTGTTCACCCACTAATAGGGAACGTGAGCTGGGTTTAGACCGTCGTGAGACAGGCTAGTTAGAAGAAGAAGCATTCTTCTTCTTGTGAGTACAATCAGTTTCAGTTACTGACAACAATAGTTTACATTATTTTTGTCAATAAAAAAGAGGGCCCTGAAGAAGAAGTTTGGGAATAAGTGGTGAAGTGTATTAAAGCCTGTAGCAAACTAAAGGAAATTCTATTCCCAACCTTAACCAGGAAACCGAGACAGAAATTCCCTCACTATACAGGGTCAACCACAGGTTTTCCCTTTATTTTTACCTCGAGGTAATGACCTTTTCTGTGGAAGTGTTGGATGTTTAAGAACAAAATCAAGCAAAGCGGTATTCACAACAAGCAGCTTGATAAGCCTTAGACCAACCTGTAGCGAGACTGAAGCCTCACTTGCAAACAAGTCACTTGTTACACTCGTAAATACCAGTTTGTGTATGTAAACTTGCAATTAGCAGAGTTATAATTTTGTAACGGTTCATAAATCTTTCAGTGATGTGAGTTTTTGTTCACTGAGATAAATATAGCAATGAAGTGCTTCCTTGCTTGGCATCGTCAATTCTGTAACAAGACACCCTTTCCTTACAAGCTTGAGAATGCCACTGGGATTACTACAATCTGCACATGAAACTTTGACAGTTTAAAAAAGGAGGTCATGAAATGTACTGGTATATAAAAATGATATTCTGTTAAATAATCTTGCTATTTCGAAGCTTTAAATGAAAAGCCAGGGTATAGAAGCCATCTTGACAGTAGAAAAAGAAAGAATGGTATTCTGAATTAGTCTCTAAACTGTTTATTATGTTTTCTTATAGCCTTTTTTCCCTTTTACTCATCGGCCATGACACAGTACGGTTAACATGTAATGAATACTTTCTTCTCAACAAAACAACCGATGAAAAAAATTTGGATCATGCACATCTACAGGGAGGTAAAAGCCACAGATCATCATAATTACACAAAGAGACACGAGTAAAAAGACATAAATGTGATTGACAAGAGCGGTGACACTGTTTACACAAAAAGTTTGTAAACTTTTCAAGTAAAGGCGTGGACTGTCCATCCACCTTAAGGTGTCAGCCTTTACAGCTTGAGCACTTAGTGTGAAGGTTAGTATACACACAGGCTGCTTTCAGTAGACTTATCAGTGCAGTACATGTGCCAACCTGTCCCTTTTCTTCATGATGAAAATGTACCAAAAGAAATCAAAGGGAAAAAGAGGGAATGACATCATAGCACAAATACTTTGAATAGAAAGAGGGAAGAGGACTAAGAGCTGAGACTAAGGGGAGGATGGAACCGGACCGTCTGAATGGAGCAGGCCTCTGATCTGGTCACATGGCAGTCGCCTGGGTTTTTATGCCTTGGCGTTGATGATTTCAATAAATTCTGGCTTGAGGGAGGCTCCGCCCACAAGGAAACCGTCGACGTCCTTCTGGGAGGCAAGCTCTTTACAAGTACCACCAGTCACAGAACCTGAAAAACAGCAGTGTTGTATGAAAGGATGTCAATAGAGGAGCATAAACATTTTCCCCCTCAAACTATCCAACAACCAGCTCACCTCCGTAGATGATCCTCACAGAGTTGGCTACAGCCTCAGACACATTGGTCTTCAGCCATGCCCTCAGTTTGTCATGAACTTCCTGAGCCTGAAATGTCATGCAGGAAACGTTGTTTGAGACTGCAAACACAGTAATCCTCAACAATGAAATATTTACCGATTTCTAATATTTACCTGCTGTGGTGAGGCGGTTTTGCCAGTGCCAATGGCCCACACAGGCTCATAAGCAAGCACAACCTTGCTCCAGTCCTTTACATTGTCTGTGAAAGACATGAGATAAGACTTGGTATTCTTGCACGTTTTCAGATTCCACAGCTCCCTGGTTCACACAAATTGAGTGTTGCACCATTCGGACCCTATCCTCTTAGTATAAAATTGTTGAGGGAGCCACGTACCTGCGATGACTTTGGTCTGAGCAAACACCACCTTCTCTGTGATGCCTCCCTCCCTCTCGTCCAGCTTCTCACCAATGCAGGCAATCACACCAAGACCACTCTCCAGAGCATGAGCGGTCTTCTGACCAATCAGCTAATGACACAGGTGGAAATAAACATTTAATGCAGTGTTATGAGGGGATTTAATCAGTTATTGAAACTGAGAAAACACTATTTAAGAAAATAAATAAATATATTTTTTTTTAAAAAACTAACAAAAACAAAAAAAAAAGTTACCTCATCGCTCTCTCCAAAGACGTGGCGTCTCTCAGAGTGTCCCAGGATCACCCAGTTCACACCACAGTCCTTGATCATCGCAGGGCTGGACACAATAGTCAGAATGAACACAAGGAATCTTAATTTGCTGTGTTCATATCCTGTATTGATCAATAAACTTGATCAGTTTCCTCGATTGAAATATGACATACCTGATCTCCCCAGTGAAGGCACCCTTGGAAACTTTGTAGCAGTTCTGAGCTGCCACACCAAACTTGGCATCCAGCTTGGACCTAGCAAAGTCCAGGTAAATGGATGGACAACCGCAGACCACCTCTATTAACAAGGTAGAAAACAATGCTCAAGTTAAAGAGACCGAGTCGGAAACAGTTATTAGTAAAGTGGTAGTAGAAGTTTGGAAATAAAGAAGCACTGTATCTGGACTTTAACACTATTTCCTTAATGCTGACATGTTAATGCATTCTCTCACTTTATTTTTCTCCAGTTTCCATGAATTTCCTTGAGTGCAAGATCTGCTGCCAAATTTGGGCCTGTCTGTTAAAGGAGACTTCCATTTCCACTGGACGATAGAAATTGAATTGAGGCCAAATACACGACCACAGACGCCATTTTCCCCCTCACAGCACAACAACACTTTGGGGATTAAAGGACTGCATTGACCCAAATGTTGCAAACTCGATTTTTAGAATGATTACCCAACTGTGAACATAAGGGTCAAACATGACGGGGAGCTGCTATTGCTCTCAAACTGATAAAAAAAGGCTCCAAATAGACAAACTGTTCAACTACTAAGGTGTTTTCATGCTCTCAGATGTAATAAATAAAAGCAGCAAAATAACAAAAATAAAAAAAAAACATGAAAATTTAATTCCTATAACAATTATAGTATAACTGTCCTCTAACTCAAAGTTTCCCATTTTGTTAAAGCAGGTTAAGAAGAGTACAGTAAGGTCAAGACACTGACATTCACAATGTAACTATATCTTTGGGGTTATGGAGTCTATATTAGACACCACATGTTATTATTGGTTTGTTAAAGGTCATTTCTCCTGGGTTGGAGTCAACTGCATTAAAGGTCTGAGTTCAGCGTCCAAAAGGTCGCCCACACAGCTGCATTCTACAGAGGTCATAGACAAGTCATGCCCCTGAGTTCAAAAGATGAAACAGGTCAAGTAGCCTGCATGAAGAGAATTATTTGGGCATTAAAACTTAAATAAATAAATAAATAAAAAAAAATTAGATTCTAAACTTTTGCTTTAAAGAGCATAGTGGGAAACCTTGGCAGGATTTCAGTCTGGAACTGTGAGGGGGTGGATCCATTAAAAGGAACAAGGTCCAAAGATAGTCTGAACGGAGCCTGGACAGATGAGGCTTGAACTGTTAGCACAACATTAGAGTTGCATAAGGCAGACTTGATGCGTTCAGTGCCTTCCTGATTGTGTTAGAGGATTGTGCACTGGCGGGAAGAAGGGGAATAAAGGAGAAGTGTCTTGATGAAACGGCAGCTGGTGCTTCTGCCTGGTATTGTCTCCAGTCTGCAGGAAGCAGACGGCAACAGAGCTGCCCTGCTGCTGCATTCAAGTCACGTTGGAGAAGAAAATGAAAATCGAAGATAACCATTTCACGTACCAAAAACAAAAACGGTGTTTGTTGTGGGCTTCCACGTTTTTTGTTTTAAGTCTTGGGCGTTTCATTGTTTATGTTTTCGTTAGCTGTACGCCGTGGGCTGAAAATGGAAAAACACTTAACAATCCAGCTTGACTTGAATGCAGCGTGTCGACAGGACTACGTGCTGCTGCAAACGCACACGCACACCCACCTCCGACATTACTGAAAAAAAGCCATCTGAGCGTCCTTCATCTGTGTTCCCACACGTCTCCCTGAGGTTACAAGTCAGCTCAATTAAAAGATTACTTTATAAAAAGCATAAAATAAGGCAGGTGGGTGCTTGTGATGCTAACGGCGTTACTGATTTATAGGATCACCGAGCTATCTTGATGGACGGAAAAAACCGCTTGAAAATTAAGATGAGAAAAATATATAAAAATGTATACAGGCCAATCTGGTTGGTGGGGGGAAGAAGCAATGATTATGAAAGATGTTAAATGATAAAAGGTAAATTGTGTAACGGTTGTCAATATCCACGTACCGACATTGGGGTCCACCTTGCCTCCATTCATGGTCTGGATGAGCTCCCCAAGGCTTTTCTTGTCGCCGTTCATTTTCCAGTTTCCACCAACGAAGAATTTCCTGCTCATGTTTGCAGTTTTTTTTTGTCAGGCTTTGCTGAAAATTAAAACGGTATTAAGCCCACCTGGGTCACTCAAGTCTGGGGCAAGAGAGCGGACGTTACACGGCAGTTCGGAGTATTTATTAACACGGAAATTTTAACCCCTCCTCTCTCTCATCGAAAGCCTCGGCGCCATTGGTTTGTGACAGCACGCCCGTAAACGCGTCTTCACAGCTGGGGAAGTAGAAGAGGAAAATGTCATGTTGCATTCAAGTGCTGTGTGAAAAAACCTTCTTATACAGTGAGTGGTGAAAACCTTCACTTCAGGCTTTAGCATCAACCTGTTACAGAAGATCTAGTGGCGAACATGTGTAATCACGCTGATTCCATTAAATCGCCGAACAACATAAGCAAAACACATGCTTAATTACTTAAAGGAAATCTATTAGATATTTCCAGAGTGCTGTAATGATCATTATATGGCTCTGGATATTTCTAGAAAGCATTCCTGCTTGTTTTTTTGTTTGTTTTGTTTTTTGCAGCATATCATATTAAGTAGCTCAACGTTTTATATATTTACCCAGGTCTGCTGCACAAGAAATCTTGATTTATTTCTTGTTGGGTTTAAATAATCTTGAACAAGGAACGGAAAAAAACGAGAGCTCCAACATAATGTCATTTCCACTCATGCCTCCACAAATTGATTTATAAAGAAGCCAAACCAAGGCAATTTCATTTATAAAGCACTTTGAGGGGGGAAACGAGCATCTACTGACCACGAACATTGAGAATACATATAACATTAAACGGGAAAAAAGTATGAACAACAGTAGTACAATGAGCAAAAACTCTCAGACAGGAAAATGAGAATATATTTCTGAACAAGATACAGTTCAAATCTGCATGTACAGTTAAAAGCAAGATAAACAAATAAGAATAAGTGTCATTTTTACTTTAAATAAGCTTTTTTAATTCTAACAAAACTTTTTTTATGGTAATGACACAATGATTATTTCATGTTGATATGTTATATGGCATTGTATTTGACTAAACATAAACATTATTATTATTATTATTATTATTATTATTATTATGTAGGCTGACCATATTGCCTGTTCACAAAAATGAGTCCAGCTCTTGGACAAAGAGCTGCCATGTGATGGCGATTGATGCAAAATTATGAATGAAATACTGCTACTACCACCTACTGAAATATAGAAGGACTTGTTTTTTCTCACTCCTGCAGCAAACAAAAAAAGAGAGAAAAAGAAATAAACAAGAGTGTTTAGAGGATTAATGCTTCATTCTGAAATAGTAAACACACCTTAACAGCTGAAGATTGTTATCTTTAATTTAAGCCGAAGATCATTATCTTTAATTTTTGATTTGTTGTTAAAATTGTTTTTGGTATTTAGCTGTTGTGTAAAGCACTTTGTGATGCTCTTTTGTGTGAAAAGTGCTATACAAATATAAGTTGATTTGATTTGATTATAATTACATAAAGACACCAGTAAAAAGACAAATAAATAGGTGTGATGCTGTTTGAAAAATATTGCTCATCCACCTCAAGGTGTCAGCCTTTACAGCTTCAACAGTTCCTATTTATTCATCTATTTATTTATCTACTTATTTATTCATCAAGGACAAGAAACATAGAAGACATAAAGTGAAACCAATTTTTTGCATAAAGAGTATAGCATTAAGCTGATTTGCAACTCTGGTCCCTGTTGGGCTTTTCAAAGAGGAAGAAAGAAGAGGAAAACAAACAAACATAACAACATTTGAAAATGAAACAACACTAACGTTAAACAGCACAGACATGTATACACACAGGCAGCTCTCAGTAGACTTATCAGAGTTGTGTCTTTCTTGGAGCGCTTCTATTAGTGTAAGACAAAATATTCAAGCAACAAGGTTTCTGTTGCCCCAACAAAACCATAGTTGACTTTTTTTTTTTTTTTATTGTACAAGTTCATTTAGTTTACATCTACACTGTCTATATCTGTTTAGGTTTTTATACCACAGTGCCAGTGTCATGCCAATCAACACCCCACAGTTGATAATGATTAAACAGGAGACATAGGTCATAGTAGCAGACACTGCAATATAGATCATCCTTAATTTTGTGACACAGAATTTGTACCTGATTATCTACGGCCACATGTTCCAGTCAGCAGCAGTCTTCAAACCTCTATGATTAATCCATTTTTTATTAATGCAATTTAATGTTTTAGTTATCCTAGTTTTTGTGATGTGATTTATTTATTTAGTATGCTGACAGTTCTGTGTTCCACTGAAGATGCAAATTTAACCAGAGACTGATGAGACTTGAAGTACAGGTTTTTTGATTGGCCGTTAGACCAGACCACTAAGTGGCAAAGAAGCCGCTGGACCTTGGAGCAACTCAGTCTTTTGACCTACACCACATTTCAAGCTAGTGAGTCAGCCTGGTTGCACCCACACTCTATAAGAAGCCAGTGAAAGGTTTGATGGAACCAGATTGTCTGTATGGAGCAGGCATCTGCAGGCACCTTGAAGCTAACTGGATTTTATGCCTTGGCATTGATGATTTTAATCAATTCTGGTCTGAGAAAGGCTTTCCCCACAATGAAACTATCACACATCCTTCTCTGAGGCAAGTCTTTTTTGAAACATCCATGACTAGCTGGATTAATATAACCAAAGTGACTGGAGATTTAAATATGCTTTATTGTTGTGAATGTCACCCAGCCAGCATGAAACAGTTGCATGGTTTGTTGACAATCCTGATATGGTTGGTGGGTAGGTTGTGACTGAAGAAGAACACTGCCAAGTAAAGAATCTCTCTTCTTGGACGAACAAATATGCGCCTGGAGAACCAATCTTACGCTACTCAACTTTAATGGTTGAGTCATCTTTCTGGGGGCTATCACTGGCCTTCAGAGCACTTCTACCCAGAAAAAGTTGAAGCTGCATTGCCCTCCATCACCTCCTTTCAGCGCACCAGCTTTAAGCTGAGGCCAGCCAATGAGCCAGTTCAGTGATCCTCCATACTGCCTGTTGCATCGGTGTTCAAAGAATCCAATACAATGTACCACACGCCCTGCCAAAGTCTTTGTCAATGCCCCCTTTGTACAAAAGCAAGTATGAACTGTTTGTGGTTAAACGATGACAATTCAGTAACATATTCATCTTCACAAGGAACAGGCCACTTTTTTTTTATGTTCACTCTTTGTTTCAAATTCCCACAACAAACTGAGGACCAGACACCAAAGAACAGGCATTGTCTGTTTATGCTCTAGCTGGTTTGAAGCACATGTGTGAATGCTATAAATAAATATAAACAATAATACATATTTTCTCTGTCATAAAGATTGAGAATACATATTCAGATTAAATAAACTTAATCAATTGTTATTGTTTAGTAGTTTGGTATTGGGGTGAACTAAACCTTTAAAACTATTAAAATTTATTTTGTAATAAAACTACGAAGTACTGATCTCCAGTGGGGAATTCTTTATTGTGAAGCTTCATTAGCAATTAAATATTTCTAATTTGATGAAGTGCAATGTTTTACTTAATATTATAACTTCTTATGAAGCTTTAAAAGTGTAAAATTTTGATAAAAACTGGTATTTGAATTGGACGCTGATTTCGTTGTTGCAGTTTCCAGACAGTTTCGTCTGGAAACTGCAACTTTATCTGGGAGTCTGAAGAACCTGCTGCTCCAGGAATGCATTTGCAGTTTTATAATCATCCATTAGGCGGTGCTGTCGCAAAAAAACACAAGTGCGGGTCAATATATGCAGGGGTCTCAATCGTCTGCAGACACATACTATTGGAATGACTTGAAACTATTTAAAAAAGCTAATCTTCAGAAAATATTTTGATGTTTGAATGGTCTAAATACCAGAACTCATCGCAGAAGTACAAGGATTTGAATGTACTGAAGAAGTCAGAAACATTTCAAAGATATAGAATTGCCGTTCACTCCATGAATGAGCTCTCTAAAAGCACAAATGAGTGAGAAGGTGCTTTGTAATACTAACAGTGTCACTAATATTTAATGACTATGACATTTTGACCATGGATGGAAATTTGCTAATAACATATAAAGACAAAATGATCAAGACTAAGGGTTTGTGTGTTTAAAGGTTTTGAGGAAAATCACATCAGTGATTTCATCCTCTTGAATAAAAAAAATACTTGTGATTTAGCAATGAATCATTTAAAATCTTGCTTATTTGATGTTTGCTGTTTACTGTTATGTATGTATTTTGCATTTGACATTTTTTCCCTGATCTGTAGGACCCTATCATCAGGCTAGAGCAATTTCCCAATACCCTGCACCCTTTCAAAGATGCTGGTAATCATTTATAAAGTAATAATAGACAACATCATATACACCACCCAACCCTTTTTACTCAGTCACAAGCCCTATAAGTTGTTCCCTATTAAATTATGGTAAAAGCTTTAGTTATTCCCTTGATGGCTTCTTTACAATCCACAATGGAAAACTTTTTTCTTTTTTTTCTTTGTTACTTTATTACATGCCCCATTGGAATGATTTCATGTATATGATTATTTCTATTGGATTCTGTTGAATTAATTAACAATCACCAAATCTCCCAAAAGTTAATCATGTCAAGTTGCTGATATTTCAAATAAATTTCAGCTTTTTTTATTTTCTATTATTATTATTACTACTAAACTTCCTTTCTTCTCTCTGATGCTCCTTTGTTCCACCTTTGTTGTGGTAAAGGTGTGTATTACCTGTCCCATCAATATGATCCTCTTATCAATAAGTTCCTCTGCAGTTGTGGAGTTCATGTCTGTATGTGAACTACTCAGCGGTGCTTTGAAATCCCCACATCTTATCCCTGCAATTTGCAGCTGTCCATCAGCAGAGTTTATTTTATTGTGATTCAGTATTTAAGATGGATTGTAAAAAATCTATGACTGTTAACTCTCTGTCCCTCTCCGCCCTGTTGTTTATATCTTCATGTTCCTGTCCTACATCAACAACTCTGTACCCATTAAATGCTAGTTCACCTGCATTTAGTTTAACACACACACCTGTTTCAGGCAGATGACGTTCATTCAGCAGTTTTGTTTTATACTGTTTACATTATTGACCATAACAAGTATGATTTCCAGAATTCATTCATTCATTTATTCATTTTCTGTACCACTTAGTCCAATTCAGGGTTGCGTTGGGCTGGAAGCCTATCCCAGCAATTATCAGGCGAGAGGCAGGGTACACCCTGGACGGGTCACCAGTCCATCGCAGGGCGATTTCCAGAATTTGACTGTGCAATTATCTTTACATGAACATGACTGTAGGCAGGGTGCTCCATTGTGTGACATTTTCACAACAGTTTTTGATCCTAAAACCCCTGACTTCGAACAATGTCACTATTGCTTTCCCCACCATCTTTTTCCTATTGTGGTTTTGTAGTTGATTAAATCCAGCATGAAAAATGCTAAATCATGTTTGCTGACACAGTCAGTTATATATTTTGTTTCTCCCTATTCAAACATAAGCCAGCTAATTTGATGCTATTTCTTGATGTTATTTCTTGTCATGAACTTTCCAAGTTTTGTTCTCCAAAAAAACCCAGGATAAACTCATCCATGCGATCATCTCAAGTAGACTGGATTACTGGTCTTTATACAGGCCTTCCCAAAAAGAGTATGAAATAGCTGCAGGTCATCCAGTACGAGTTTTAACCAGGACTAAGAGATCTGAACACTCATCTGAAATATGTCTTATATATAAATAAACTTGCCTTGCCTTCAGTATACGTAATTCTACCAAAAATTTTAATTTTTCTGTATTTTTACATCCATGATATATTCCCAAACATTATAGATGGAGATATGTTCACCTCCACAGTTGTAGCACATTGATAAACTCCCTCCTTTTCATATACCTCTGTTTTCCTTTGCACATAATATACAGTCGTAAACAAAATTATTCCTACCCTTCCATTAAAGAAGGAAAAAAATCAGCTGTCACTGAAATAAGTTGAAACTGACAAAAGTAACAATGCATAAAAATTTGATGAAAATCATGACATTGTTATTGAATTGTGGTTCAATAGAAATATTTTTAATAAACTAGCAAAAAACATGAGAAATTAATATATGTTACGTCACTCATAAGCTAATATTTTGTTGAGCAATCCTTTGAGGCAATCGATGCAATGAGTTGTTTTCTGTAACTCTCAATCAGGCGTCTACACCTGTCCACAGGTATTCTGGCCCACTGCTCATCAGCAAAGTGCTCTCATTGGTCCAGGACCGTTTTGTTTGTTTGTTTTTTATTATTTTTTCAGCTCAATTAAATAAAAAAACAATGTCTTATTTCACTAAATTATAATTTAGCAAATTTATATTTATTATTATTTTTATCAGTCTCCAGTTATTTGAATTACTATTAAGAATTTTGTCTTTTCTTTAATGGAGGGGTATGAATAATTTTGTTTATGACTGTACATGTCTTTAGGAATCGTATTTAAAACATCTCAAGTGATAGAAGAGAAGTTCTGATCTCAATGCCCACTTGGCCTATAAAGACTTTACATGGCACTGGCAGCCTTTCTGCATTCAACTTCACTTTTCAAACATCTGCATCCCATGTGCACTGCTCTAAAATATTTATTATATCATACTCATGGTTGTACGATAATAACAATAGCATTCCTGATTGATAAATTACATTTCGTTGATTAAATAATTGATTAGATAATTATTTATACTTGTTTATAGGATGCATTTAATGAAACATGTAGCAGTGAAAGTGGATGCACAGTAGTGTCTGAGACAATATCATCCTTGGTGGTTTCATTCACAATGAAATGAAAAACAAAAAAATAAAAAAAACAAAAAATACATGTTTGGCAGCACACATACAGAAATCAGCAACGTTTCTCACAGACTAATTACATGATTCAAGCTGAAAACACTGTTCAAAATTATACTAACAACAGTGCTAATTTGAATTGGAAAATATGTTTTTGTACTATTCATTTACTAACCCTTAAAAAGTTTTATTCACACAATTTACTGCAATTGTTTCAACTGATGTTGTTATCTGTCTTCATTCCACTAAACTTAATTGAAACAAAGTAGGCTACTGGTGAGACTCGTGTATGAGTCAACGGTGTGAAGATACGCCGTTTGATTGGCTGATAGAAGTAAAATGCCCGCCTCTTTGAGGGCGTCATTGCATACAAACGTTCCGGTTGGCCAATATGCAGACTATTCTCATTTTTTTTGCATACCAGCATGCATTGCGGTTAAAATGCCCAATTACTTTACGCGTAAAATCGGTATCACAAAGAGTTAGAGTAATAATTATTACGAATTTATATAAATTTTGCTGATGATTATGATTATTGTTGCGTTTGTGAGTAAATACAATTTGGCACCGGAACAACGGGACATGTACCTGAATTACTAAACCAAATCAGCATCAATGTACCACCAGGAATCATTGCTCTTAAGATATTTGTCCAGCAGGTATCCCATAATGGGATGCCCTCAAATATATGTTCAAAATAAACTTTTGATGTATCAAATTACTTGGCTGAAGTATCAAATATGACAAAAAGGATAGTTTCAGGAAGTTGCGATTTCTGTTTGAAGTTGATATTTGGGATGATTGGCGGTGTCATCGTGGTGCGGTACATAGAGAACTGAGTATTGTGAGTTTCCCCGTTATCCAGTTTTGCGTATGTGACTTCCTTATAAGCTGACAGCAGCCATCCACTGTGTAACTTGCAAAATAGCCACCAATAAAAAACATCCATAAAAATAAGCTAGAATAAAGTCCACGGTGTGTAATATATAAGTATAAGAGAAAACAAAATACCCAGTGTGATGTTATTGGTATTTATGATAACCTGGATTTCCTGCTTGACTTGTTCTGCGTGTTTTGAAATGAAGTACTGCTCAGGACTCAGCAGTAGTCCCACCTTCTTTCCTCATGCTATCCCAGCAGCCAATTGCCATCCAGCTTTGGGTATTTAAATCCAGAGGCCTTTAATTCTGGGTCATATTTATCCCCTTTCAGGTTTCTGAGCATAATTTTTTTAGGCTTTTTTGTTTGTTGTTATTTGCATGATTCTGGTATTTCGAAAATGAATTAAACCTGACTATTTAATAAATGACTAGGCCAACTAGCATTTCGCCAATCTGATTATTGATAAATAATAATGTTGTTCTTGCATGTAGCCTCATGAGGGCGCACTTACATCAATATATTATCTCGTCTGGGTTCTTTTAAGTACATTTTTTAATGTACTTTCATTCACCACTGAGCAGGTCCACTACATCCAAGTGCTCCACCACTGAGACATTCAGCTTTATAGTGAAAAAAAATATATAGAGAGAGAAAAAATGAATAAATAAACAGTTACAAAAGGGCCGATTAAGAAAAAAAGAGGAGGTCCGTCTTATAGGAGGAGGATGTCACAGTTGAAGGTTGAGCCCTGCTGTAATGGGGCCGTGTCTTTAAAGAGGTGGAGGAGCGCGTGTGTGGATGTCTGCTGGGAACAGTAGTGATCAGTGAACCGTCGCGAAGACAAGTTTCCGCCCACAAGAAAGATGGCGGCTCCCTTGCTGGAGAAACTGTCGGAGTCCTTAGGTTCCCCGGAGCCAGCGGTTCGACTGATTTTGTCAATTTTAATCGGTGAGTTTCGTCTCATGAATCAGTTACGTGTTTTTGTTGAAGCTGGCTGAGATGACACCCATCCAGCTGAGAGGTTCAAGTGCTCCATTTGCTCTGTGTAACTGTTTGTGTCAGCTAACTCAACGCTCAGTCAGGCAATAAACAGGTCCAAGCTGCAAACTAGCCTCTACGACTGTGTAGCTAAATCAATACCTCTATAAATCAAGTACAGGCATTCACTAAACAACATGCACGTTTTCAAGAAGCACACACTCTGAAACATTCGCGATTTCCTCCAAAACCTGACAACCAATGGTTAATGTCTGTCTGTTAACTGAGCCACATCCATCTCCTAGTTGTTGCATTATTTGACAGTGAGGACTTATAGGATGAAGCCTGCAAAAATACACATTTCTACATGCATTTACAGTTTGTCAGCTGCAGGGTTAGGATGATTTTATGGGACAGGGTTGGTGGTGTGGAGGATATATTATTAGGTGGGTGGCATAGGCTGACATATGTCCCCCAACTGTTCAGGTCCACATAACTAAGAGGAGGTGGAGGGCACTCTCTGCAAGGACAAAGGCGCTGTTCTTTGTGACTTTATTTTACTAAAGGACTCACTAGTTTGCTTTACCCTCTTACTTTTTGGTTGTTATGAGATTTAACACATAGCCCTACTTTAGGACCGTACATAGCCATACTTAGGACAGTAAGGGGGCATATATGAGTACTAGTATGGCTATTTTTGTGAGCACCAGTTTTACTCCTCAGGAAAATAAGGACATGTTACTCTGACACACTTCTTGGTTTGAAGGAGGTGGTTGAAAGTTTCATGTTGGGGTAAAACCTGGTCGATGTTGGGGTATGCTGTTTGACCTTTCCAAGATGAGCAACACTTGTCTTTGGAGTGGTTCTCAAACTGGGGGTCGTGAGATCATTTCAGGGGGTCGCCAGGTAGTTGTAAAAAAATATATAACCTACACTTATCAAGTAAATGTGGGTTTTTTATCAAGGCTGTCAATGTATAAATCCACATTAATCCTCCTTATTTATAAAGATTCTTACAGTTTTCAAGCCTTATATTTAGAGAATCCGGATGATCCATCTGGTATCATACAATAATCACTGTCGTTGCGGGAGGGTGGGGTCGCAAACACCAATGTGTGTTCTCTTGTGGTTGTGGCTCAAAAGGTTTGAGAACCACTGGATTAGACGAGGGCTTCCTCCACCCTGTACTCTCTGTACTTTGCTCTAACACATTGACACGTCTGTTTTTCACTCACACCGCCAATATTGTGGGCTGAATGTGCCCATTCAGATCACTTTGGTTGCATTAATCCCTTGTGCCATCCTCTTGCATGACTACTCGTCAGTGTGTTGCTTCGTGTGCGTTTCATCACATTGCTGTCTACAGTAACTGCCTCACACGACTAAAATAGAAGTTTCCCTTTGCTGCATAGCTTGCTCTGATTTTGGCGAGGCGTAAACTTTAGAGGAGCAGCTATAAACTGAAACACTCTCTGGGTGTTTTTTTTTTTAACATATACAAACAGATTCTTATCAATTTTCCTTTAATGGTATTTGTGGTTTCTTCTTTCTCAAGAAGGTTGCAAGACTTTGCTTCCAATTTACGCTGAGTATTAGCTCTACTACAGTTTTGCACTTTGCACTTGAGTTGATTGCGAAAGTTTTAAAGTCAAGACTGGTGTCATTCTGTTGTTCTTTAAACATTCACAAATCCTATGAAAAAAAACAACAAACAATATGCTAATCTGTTTCACGGTGTTCTGACTTCCCCAAACATTTCGACAGCACTCCAAGGGCATTTGATAGACTTTGGATTGATAGGTAAGAAATATAGCTTGGTTTTTAAAACGGGGTTAGTTAACTGTTAAAGCAGCAGACTGTCTGTAAGGATGCTGGTGTCAGTAACTGGATGAGAATATGTCCTGTTGCAGGATCATGTGTGTAGAATCAACTCAGAGTAAAAAAAATAAAATAAAAATACAAAAAAACTACTGTTGTGATAAATGTGTCGCCTAGTTTAACAGTACGAGTGGCACTTTAAATCTCATCATGGATGACTTCATTGTTGGTTTGATCTTTTAATAGGCCTGAATTTTATAGCACCCGTTTTTATCAAGCTTCACCACATCATCTGATATACACATACTGTATCAGAGCTACGTGCAAAGTGTCTCAGGATAATCTGAACAAATGTGTTGATTTTGTAGTATCTCAGATATTCATATCATCAGAATATAATTGAAAAGACCTAACTTCAAAATTGTTTTATGTTCTGTAAGAACAAACTTTATGAGTGTTTGCACGGGGCACTTTCCAACACCACGTGTTATCGCCATGATTGTAATGTGCCCCCCTTGTCTTTGCATATGTGTTTTTAACCACAAGGTCAGTGCTTTTAATACCAGGAGGTGTGAACGAGGCTCTCTTGGCTGATGTGAAAGCACATATTGTAGCTCCATTAACACATTTTCCTTTATATCTCTGTCTCTGTTTCTTACAGGGTATCCCTTTGCACTGGTGTACCGGCGGTTCTTGTTTTACCAGCCTGCCACAGTTATCCACTTGTTCCACACTTTGTCGGGATTGGCTCTAGCAGCATTCAACTTTGGTGAGATGAAGAGGGAGATGTGTTTTGGGTGGGAAGACTCACATTGTCCAGCTTATAGTATAACTGTGCGTATTTATGTATGTTTCAATGCTATATTCAATTTTTTAAAATTTTCTTATTAAAAAACAAATTTTTTATATATCGATTTTACTTTTTCATTATAAAACAGCATTTTTTTTAAATTATAGGCTTATTTGTTGGAGTAAAATGAAAATAAAAATATATCATGACCTGCAGGAAAAACACTGCACTTAGAGAAAAAGTAGAGCATCATCTCATCAACTACCTATATAGGTGGTAATAATTGTGTGTCCAAACGGTTAATATTTAATGAAGAGGATATAAAAGTCATAAAAACACCAAATGTGACAACTGTTACAAAAAGTTATATGACCAAGAATGTTGAAGAAAAACTGATAAAAGTTGAGATTTGCAAAGCAAGCTTTTCTCATTATCACGGAGGTATTATTTTGTGCAGCAGTGAGCCGTACAATATTGGTATAAAAAAATCTTATTTACTTTTATAAGTGTTGCTTTACTTTTTTATTTTTTACTTTTCCCCCCCTAAATCTAGATCATTTTAAAAACAAATTGATAAATAAAAAATGTACATGTGACACCCTTTTTATCGATGTGCCCCATACCTAATGTGGATGAATCATCAGCTTCTGTTTACTCATTTCTGAGGAAGTACATGAGATGATCTTTGACTTCCCCAGCAGGTGCAACCACTACAGATCTATATCTAAATGTTATGCATGTACAGGCTTGTATGCAGAGTAAAGTGCATTTACAGCAGAAAATTAAAATGACTTTCATAATTTAAACTTTCCTCTCTTTGATCTGTTACTTCAGGAAAATAATGAAAAACCTTCTCTGAGCTTACGGCGATGTTTTTAGATAGTTTTAATTGATCCAGCCACCTAAAACTTAAATATATTCTGTTTAGAGCTGCAACGATCAATCAAGTAGTCGATAAACAGAACAGTTATTTTTCCATGCAAAAAGGTTATCTACATGTTATCATATAACAATTTCCCTACAGGGGATGATAAAGTATTTCTTCACTTGATTTAATTTCATTATCATATCGGCATCTTAAATGTGTATTTCTGCATATTGTTACTTTTTTAATGGCAATAAATAATATATGTTTGAATATTAATGTCCTTTAATAAAAAAAACAAGCAATCTGAGTAAATTTCATGTGTTGTTCTATTTTCTGGCCTGTTAAAAAAAAAAGAAAAGAAAAATAAAGAAGCAGTTTTTAAAGACCTGAACAAACCTGCCAGTTATTGTCTAGACAAATGGAAAATGAAAATATTTTTGGGGGCTCAATTCTAATTTACAACTTCTAATTTACAATGCTTCATAGTTGATGAAGAGAACCAGTAAATATTTGTGCTTTAGAAGCTGGGAACGATTTCTTTAGTCTCCTCTGTTAGTTTGAAAGATAATTTTTTATAGTGAAATAGTTTTTCATCAATTCTCCCAGCCAGCCTAGCAATTTAAAATCCTCATTCTTGCATTTGATTCAAACTAAAGTGATGACAAACATAACATATGGACCTCCACAATGAAAAGGTGAAAGTTTGAGTGGCATGCTAGAGTCAATACAAACTCCCAACATTGATTTCTTTCTCTTGTCTGTATTCTTCTTCGGCTGCACTTGGATTTTACAGCAGGTCTGTTGCTTTATCTTTCTACCTGAAAGCTCTTTTCAAGTCATATTTGTTTATTAGACTTTTTCTATGTCTCATCTGATGCTGAGCTGTCAAGGAGGAATGCTGTCAGCACGTCTCCTCCTACAGGTCACACTCGACTGCACTCACCGTCATCCTTATCCTCCCTCTGTCCATTTCTTTCCCAGGCCCTCAGCTCTATCACTCCGCAGTATGCATCTTAGTTCAGTTCCTGATGCTGAGGCTCATGGGAAGGACGGTAACCGCCATCCTGAGCAGTTTTACCTTTCAAATGGTGAGTCCGGTCCCCCCCCCCGCCTCCTCGTTTTTTTCACCCTGTGTCTTATCAAAGCTCATTCTTTTTATATTGTTCATTTTATTTTAAAAAGCCTGATGTTGGAAGTTATTATAACATCTGTTTTATTTTTTTTCTGCCAGAAAAGGGAGAAGTTTTTTTTTCTTTCTAAAATGAATCAATTGCACTTGCTCATATTAATGTGGATAACACTGCTCACAAGTTTGCTACTAATTAGCAACGCTCATGAGCCCCATCAAGGTTTTTGTTTAATGAATGAATTAAATTTTTTTTTTGTATTTGTTGTGGTCATTTTTACCTGAAATACCATGAGTACAACTTGAGGTTGATAAACTCAGCAGCTTTTACTCTTTCTTGGTTTCCTTGGCAACATCCTTGTATAAACGATTGGTTGGCTGAAATTAGAAACCAGCCGTTTTCTGAAAAGATCAGAAGTTTTCATAAACTTTCTGGGTGCGCTCTGTCTTGTTGAGAACAACTGAAAGAGGACAGAGATGCTCAGGAAACTCGAAGTGGACACTCTGTCTTAATCTATGACAGAAATGGACTTCCACACTGATCTTCTCTATCATGATTTTTTTTTTCTATCATGCCATGCATTAAAAGTTACCCCTGCTTCTATAGTCACCTGCTTCTTGTACAGATTTTGGAGTCAATCTCTTTACTTGAACTTGGCTTTTATATTTTAAACATCACATCCAAGGAAGGGTACGTGGCAACTTCTTGCTTAAAGAAGTTAAAGGCTTCTCCACTAAATTGTGCCAATACTTATATTTGCTCCTTGGATTTAAAAAAAAAAAGTACTGTCATCCTCTTTTTGTAGCTGTACCTGCTGGCAGGATATTACTACACAGCGACAGAAGAGTACGATATCAAGTGGACCATGCCTCATTGTGTCCTCACACTTAAACTTATTGGTGAGTTGAGCACAGCTCACTTTGCACTTCTTCGCTTGACATCATTAGTTTTATAGAAATTTTTTTTTTTTTTTTTTTGTCATTGTGTTTGGCTTAATAACTTCCCGTTGATGTAACTTCTATTTTCCAAACGATTAACTCCCTCTGCATGCTTTCAGGTTTGTTGTCAAGTGATCATGACCTCTGTCACCTCAGTAGAAGCTAACACTAGCTGCATTTTCTGATTACAGGTTTGTCATTTGATTACTATGACGGCGGGAAGGAACCAGTGAGTTGGCTGATTTTGGATTTTTTTTTTTGTTATCATTTATTTATTAATTTTTTGCATGCTTGTCTATCTCAAATGTTTACTCTAGGGATCGACCGATATTGGTTTTTTGGGGCCGATACCGATACCGATTATTGGTGCTTAAGGAGACCGATAACCG
>JAOXYM010000006.1:11514391-11525190 GCA_028567055.1 Leptatherina wallacei | reverse complement strand
TATATATATATATATATATATATATATATATATATATATATATAAATGTATGTCCATGTAAAAATAAATTTCTATATATTTTTGTGTTTCTACGTGGGAGGGGTGTTTTTTATAAACATTTTGGAAAATGTTTACAGGAAATTACCATTGTGCCACATGCGGTAATTGTGAGCCATTCACCGGCAATTTCCTGTTTGTTCAACTTTCCTTCTCGCTCTCTTTTTTTTTTTTTTTTATTTAAAGACATTTGGGACTTGTGGAACTTGAGAGACTCTACAGGCTGTGGACATTGAATTGCACTCACAAGTCACAGGTTTAGAGTCCGTTTTTGGCTCCAATGTGTTGTTTTGTTTCATTGTTCTTGTCCCACGTCTGGCACTCATTTAGCAGCAGCACTAAGCCTGAACTGGAGGTTAAAGCACAGCAATGACATGTATGACTATTCCTAATGTCACAATGTAACATGCATACAGCTCTCCGTAGAAGGAGTTAGATGATGAGGTATTGAGGGACTGCTAGTGGTTATACAAGCACTGTCTGTTGCACACTGTATACTAACATTCAACTCAAAATGGCCTTCTATCAGTGAATGTTTTTTTTTTTTACCATTCATTTGGTCTAGATTTGATTTGTGATGGGGGGGGGGACTTGATTTTTATAGTTTTAACAGCTTTTACAAATAAGAACTTTTTGTAGTTTTGGATAAGATTTTTGTGAAACGAAATGCATTGTTCCTGAATCATGTTTTTTGGTTAAATTTTCACATCCTCTTTTAAGTCTGTGCCACTCCTCTGTATGTCTGCTTGATTCAAGCCCAGCCCACAATCTGAAATATACAGATGTGAAAGTGAATCACAGTCATTTTGATTCCTCTTACATTCACTCTGATCTCCATGAGTAAGGACAATTGGCTGTTTGTTTTTTTTGGGGGGTGGTTGCTTTTTTTTCTCTTCATTTTTTGTTATTTTTCAGGGGGGGGGTTGGATTCAAGGAATTGTCTCATTCTGAGCATGAAGCAAAAGAAAATCAGTTTTTTTGCCTGAACTATGGCCTGCTCCTGTTTTCTAACAGCAGGTGATACTTAGAGTGAGGTACATGCATCCTATCCCACTGTGGGAATGCCTTTTTGTGTTTTTGTTAGTTTTGTTTTTTCATCTTCAGTGGGTGGAGGTGGAATAAATTACCCTAGCCTGCTGGAGGAAGGCCTCGGCTCTGCTGCTGCTGCCACCGTCCTTTCACACAGACGGAGAGGACAAACCTCACTGTAGCAACGGCCCAGATTTCAGTAATATTTATACATGGCATGTTGATTATTAATTGATGAATTTCTATTTCAAGAGACTACTTTTTTGCCTTACCCCTCATAAATGTACAAAGTAAATTGAGATGTGGGAGGTGGGGGATGATTTTTCCAATACAATTTTGTAATGTTCATTAAAAGTGCAGCATTTGAAGCAAAGACTCTGCAGTTGTGTTTGCGTCCAAATCTTCATGTGTTTAAACGAGACCAAAACGGGGTGATGACGTCATTCTGCAGTGTGGTTATGTGAGGCATGAGCCGTGTGAAATATGAGAAAATGAATAAGATATACCCAAAACAAAAACAAGGAGGGTGTGGGTAAGTCTGCTAGTTATCAAGCAGGCTCAGAGCTGACAACTAACGTGATGAGATGAATTGCTGTGTTGGGGTCTGAGTCACTCTCAATGTGCAGCAGAAAACAGCCAGAGCAGCAGTCTGGTTCCGAGCTGGTGGGGGCCTGAGAGAGAGGGAAGAAGGACGCAGTGTGGGCGGGTTAAGAAACGCCGAGAGGGAGGGGACGCAGCGTAATATTCCCACCGTTTTTTCTCCCGTTCCTCTCTTGAAAAACAAGGACGTCCGTCGGTCCTTTCTTCCTCCTCCTCACATCTCACCCCCCGATTCTAACACCCGGGTGCTCATCCTCCATTTAAGATTATCAGTCTATCTCCATCTCTACCTGGAGGGTTTGGTTTGCTGTCAGCCTGTCTGCGGGGGATTGCCGAACCGAGCGGTAGGGGCGTGAGAGGCGGATGCTGCGAGTGTAGAGGCAGGGTACCAGCCAGGAGCATCACCGCACTCGTACGGTAATGTCCAATCTGCTTCTGGAAACCTTCATTTCTGCGACATTTCCTCCCAGGACGCCACCATAACATTTGAATATGGCTATTGGCAGGCATGTAGCCCGAGCTGGTAATGTGTGTAAATACCAGCCTGTGACGAAAAATCGGCTGGTAATTGTCGCATAGCATGATCCTGAATGTGTATGTGTAGCCTAAACAACCTGTGCACTGATGGAGTCTCGTGTTGTGTATGTCGTCTTTTTGATGTAATATTCAATTTATCTTGTCATGTTTTCTATCAAGGACTGTTGCAGTAGAAAAAATAAATAAATAGAGGTTTGTTATGTGAGATGAAGCCCCCCCCCAAAGGACTAATTTTTCAGCTGTGGCTGCTGCCTCAAGACATCAGCTGTTTTTATGACCTAACACGCAACAAGGAAACGATGGTTTAACATGCACACATGCCTCATGCAAAAACGTAGTTACACACATGGCCAGGTGTGTGCATGTTCCACAGGCTATTCCAGGCACTCAGGCTGCAAGCATGTCATTCTGATTTAGAGGATAGCCAGAAAGCGGAATTATGTTGATATGCTTCTGGATTTATGGTTCAGACATGAACCTCTGGATTCAGCTTTGCAGGTCTGCACACATGACACTTTCCTGCAGATTTTCTTGCACAAATGCAGCAATGTAAAACCCTCTGTGCACCATTTATGCCTGATCTGCTTCTGTCTTTTCTGTTTTGTCAATGTACTTGTCTACTCCACCGCTGATTAGTTGTTGATGCATGTACTTTTACCCCCCGTCTTTCCTCACCCCACCCTGTTGCCCCCTCTCCCTTTTCTTTCCTTTCCTCCCTCAGATGGACAGAATGAATTTTCTCTCCTTCCTTCTTCTTTGCTTGACTTCGGTTGCCAGTGGCAACAAAGGTCAGTTCCTCATCCTTTTTGACTGGTAATTGTGAAGTATTGAGACAATGGTTTACATTGCCATAGGAACATGCAGACCTGTCTAGGTTTTCAGGCAAGGCCACAGCTGTTTTGCCCTCAAATGATACTGATGACTTTATTGTTATTCCTGTATCATAGCTTCAATTCCTCACACACACAAACATTTTGTGTTTCCTGCTCATGACCCTGTGTGCATGTACCTGTTTTTATCAGTGGTGTGACTCTGAGAATACGATGGATCTGTTTCCCTGTCTATAACAGATTTATCATTGTGGATAACACGACTCTGATTCAGTATCATTGTTTCAATGTTTATCATGCTGAAGGATGGCAAATGAAAAAAACATCATGGAGGGAGAGTGTTTGAAGAGAAGGTAGAAGAGGGAGACGCAAAATAAGGCAAGGAGATTGAAGGAGGTGGGGGGGGGGAGTGAGATGGAAAGAGAAAGAGGAGAAGGAGCTTTGACAGGAGAGGCTGATATGGAGGGAGGAGGAGGGGAAGGTGATAGAGAGAGAGAAAGAGAGAGAGAGAGAGAGAGAGAAAAGAGAGACGTGGTACGTGAGATCAGGTGGCACAAGGGAGAGAAGAAAACTGTGAGAAACTGAACCTTTTCTGTGCATATACGTGTATTTGCGTGTTGGCGTGAGGGGCCATATGAAGAGGGATGGATGGGTGAGTCTTTTGGAGTGACAGAAAGAGGAGGAGTGCCAGGCAGAGCAGACAGAGATGGAACGAGATGCCTCTCAATCTGTAATCCCGAATGTAATCCACAGGACTGATGCTCAGATTAATGCTACATAGCAACATGGAGGGAGGGGGGAGATCAGCAGAGAGGACAGAGGGCACAAGATAAATGACCAAACAGAGACACACGACACGCGAAGTGTGTGAAAACATTGGAGATGGAGGAGGAGGGGATGGTGTCAGCCAAAGAGGATGGATATCTGTGATTAGAGCTGGGCGTTGAACAATTTTTTATGCCCACTATAGAATACTGTATGTCCGCACCAGAGAGTGTTAAAACTGTCTAGCATGGACAGCTTAGTCAGATTTATACTTAAAAAAAAATATATATTTTTTTTACTTATTTAATTGTAATATATTTATGAACTTAAACAATGCTTTTAAGAATATTAATTTAATATGCAGGTTGATGTCTTGTGTTCAGAAATTTAACATCTAACTTAGATTTTTTTCTCTCTCTGTTGTTCGAATAATCTTTTCACAGCATGGAAAGTAGAGAATTTATTTGCAATATTTTCCTGCACAAAATAATGGTTTAATTATCAGTTAATCTGCCAAATAATTTCTTATTAACTAGAACCAGAAAGTTATGTTGAATACTTGCCGCAGATTTCTGCTTCCCTTTTAGTTTGGGCCTTCTTTTCCAACATTCAAATTAAAAAAATATTTGGTTTAATCCGAGACTAACATTTGCATGAAAATTTACTCAATCGATTATTAAAATCATTATTGATTTTAGGTGAATCTAAATAGGCCTGCACAGTAGTGTGGAAGCTTGCTGGTTCGAGGGGTTGGGGAAGTGGTTCAAACGTGTGGAGTTTGCATGTTCTTCCTGTGTATGAGGATAGGCTCCAGCCCCTTGCAACCGTGAGGTGGACTAAGTGGTATAGAAAATGAATGAATGAATTAAAATATTGTAGCTGGAAATTGTTTGTTTTGTTTTTTTTTTAGAAATTGTTAAATGTTTTTAGCTCTTGAAACACTTATTTTACAGGTAATATTCTGTGTTAAAATTTTTGTTTTAACTCAATTATCAGAAAAATGTTTCTCAACATTAAAAGTGCTTCTGAAGCATTACTGTATTAATGAAGCTGGTTGTAACTGAGCTCCTTTTCATGATAAATGCAGTATAAAGTAGATAAACAAGTAATAAAACAAAATGTGTCCATTTCATACAGTAAGGTGGAAGTATAAAGTTGTACAGTATGAAAATGCTTCAGTAAATACACTTTAGCATCAACCAATGTACTTGTTCTCTATAAGTGAGGAAGGGAATTAAATAATTTACATTCAGCAGTATGTAAGGCTCTGGTGCTCTAAGAAAGAAAAAGAAAGAAAATTCAAATCATACTCCTTGTTTTGATCGAATTCAGAACCCGCATCATTTTCGTCTGGTGTCTCTCCTCTTAGAGGCGCAACTGCAAAAAATTTGTTCCAGTCAGGTTTTCTAGAAAATTCAGAGTGGCCTCAACAAAGCAATTCTCAAATAAAAAAGCCTTGTGCTTCTGACTGATTTCAAACTCTGCAGCTTCTGTGTTAAGAGATTGGCGACAACAGAGGAAGGGCACGCCGCCTTTTGTTTTCATTCGTTGCTGGAGTGTAAAATCGTCATCCTTCTGGCTCATTAACTTGGCCTTTGATCACTCAGCGCAGAACATTCAGCACAAGGATGAATAATTAATTCTCAATTAAAGGTTAAATTCACTCTAAACCTCAGGCATTTGATTCTGACTTTGCCGTTTTTGGAGCATCATTGTGAAGCGCCTGTGGCAGACTAGTTTGGCTGCCTAATTTGAGTAATATATTTCTGTGTGTGTGTGCATTTGTGTGTGTTTGGGTGATGCAGTGAAATCAGACTGGTTTTAATTATACTGTCAACAAGGAGAGTGCTTGACACAAATAAGGGAAAGGTAGTCTATATAGAGGAATAGAGAAGACTGTCAGTGTGATCAGATTGACTCTTTGTGGTCAGGCATTATGCATTTTCCCCCTTCATATATTCTCACCGTGTCCTCCCCCATAATTGAGTGTTAAAAATAGATGCATTGGTTTCTTGTAATTGCTCCATTTAACCCAAAGCCTCTTCGGTCTCTTCTCTGTGCCATCCAGCCAATAAGCACAAGCCATGGATCGAGACAGAGTACCAGGGGATTGTCATGGAGAACGACAACACCGTGCTGCTCAATCCCCCTCTTTTTGCCCTGGACAAAGATGCCCCACTTCACTATGCTGGTAACATAACTGCAATGAGTAGCATGGAGGACTAAAAGGATCGCTCTCGAAGATTTGCAATGAAATCTTTTTCAAATAGCTGCTGCAAATAAAATGGGTCAAATTGTTTGCTTGTGTTTCCAAATCGAAAATAATCTGACTCTAATTTTGCAGTTATGCTGCAGCAATGTGCCTGTTTGAAGTTTTTATAGTAAATACAACACTCATTTTTCAGTTTGTAGCTTTGAGACACCTGCCAGTACAAACAATACCCCCCCCCCAACAGACCATCTTAATATTAAAAGTAATGTATTCAGTCACAGAGTCCACTATTTTTAGACCAACATAGTGTAATTCAACCCTTCATTACTGGAGCAGTCAGCTCTGCCTCTGCAGTCTGATGAAATAAGGTGATCGTACTTGCACTGGAAAATGACTATATGACTATGCTCTATCAAATTATGAAATATCAACTTAGACTACCAAGGGGCTTCCTGAAATATATTGAGCTCAAGTCAAGAAGGAGAAGGAAATTAGCTGATGGAGCACGAACCTTGGACTTGTGTCAGCCGATAAAGATCAGCTGGTTTTCTAAGGATTTTTTATTTTGAGTCACGACTGCAATCTGTTTTATTATGTCCTGATAACGACTACCTCCAGGAGATAAAGTACCACTTAAAGCTTTATCTAATTATCTATGTGCTCAGTAGTACAATAGATTTTTGCAGTTTGTTCAGTCATAGAAACAAAGTATTTTCAGTGCTTCAGTGGAGAACAATGTTCCTCTCATAGTGCCTCACGTCTGGTTTGAATTATATCATTTTTACAGATAGATCACTTTAGACTGGTTGGTTGGATGCACTGGCTTGATTCTCCAGTTATTCCTCGCTGATTGTTGTCTAACCCCAATTCCCCAAAGTTTGGATAATGTGAAACGTAGATAAAAATATAGGAACTGATATGCAAATTGTTAGAAGTGTATATTTAACTGAAAATAGTACAAAGACATGTCCCTCATTTTGATATTAGTGTCATAAAATACAAAATATTTGAGACAGGTGCAACAAATAACTAGAAAAGTTGTAACTGGCTATAGATAAGTAACATAATTGGGTATAAAACAAAGATCTCTGTGAACGTTTAGGGCCTTTAACATGCTCTGACTGGACAGCAACCCATTTTGAAATGGATTGAGGTGAAGTCCAAAGCTGTCCTGTGCTCTGTCGAAGCACAATTTTTAATTTTTGGGAAAATCATGGACGCTGCATCCTCAGGGCTAAAGAGGAAAGGGACCATCTGGCTTGTTATCAGGGCACAGTTAAAATGCCCGCTTCTGTGACGGGGGTGCATTAGTGTGCATGCTGTGATAGCTTGTACATCTGTGAAAACATCATCAATACTGAACACTATATTAAACGTCTTGGAGCAACTTTTTTGCTGCTACACAGATAGTGTTTTTATTTTCAGCAATTACTTATCTCAGCAAGATGATGCCTAACATCTTTCTATATGAATTACAACAGCGTGGCTCTGTAGGGAAAGACTTTGGGAACCTAACTGGCAGCTAGTTGTCCAGACCTGTCAGGGAGTAAGAACATGTTTATATGATAAAAATCAAAATGCAACTGTTTGACTTTTTTTGTTTTTTTAGATTTTCAAGAAGTTATGAAGGCAAAAATACAAGCTTTATTAGAAACCCTGTTAAAGCAGTTCACATTAATACCTAAAGCTGCAGGTCAAGCTCGATGGGGAATGCTTTTTAAAGTTGTTGGGTGTTTTTTTAATTTAATTTAATTTAATTTTTTTAAATCAGTATTTTTATAAGTTCATGTTTTTGATTAAGTTTTTTTAATCTTTGCCCTTCTCTTATGAATGTTAATTTTCTATGTGTCACACCTCTCCCCTCCTCCATCCAGGTGAAATATGTGGCTTCCGGGTTCATAATGGGCCCTTGGGTTCAGGTACAGTCCAGTTTGAAGCAGTGGTCTTGGACCGCTCCACCGGTGAGGGTCTGGTCCGGTCCAAGGAACCGCTGGACTGTGAGAGCCAGCGGGAGCACAGCTTCACCATCCAGGCCTACGACTGTGGAGAGGGACCTGACGGAGTCAACAGCAAAAAATCCCACAAGTTAGTCAGTCTGAAGAAAGATACAAACTGTTTTTAACAATGATTACAGCCTCTGTGTGCAACTGCACTGTAAAGATTGTTCAGCCATTACAGCCTCCTGATGCGTTAATCCATGTCCCTCTGGTTGTGTTTGGCTTCCCACTCCCTCTATCCTCAGGGCCACTGTACATGTTCGTGTGAACGACGTCAACGAGTTCTCCCCCGTGTTTGTTGAGCGTCGCTATGAAGCTTCAGTCCCAGAGGGTCGTCTGTTTGACCGAATCGTGCGCGTGGAGGCTTTGGATGCGGACTGCTCCCCACAGTACAGCCAGATTTGCTTCTATGACATCATCACTCCCAATGTGCCCTTTGCTATTGACAACGATGGTGAGAGGATTTTTATATTGTGCTTAGTTGTAAATTAGAGACTGTTGTACTCATAGGCGCATTTACATGCCAGCTTTACAAAACACCCACTCCTGTCCATATTATCCCTCATTTTATGCTCATTTGTTCTTCATTGTTAACAGGATCAGTATGTTCAGTATTTAAAAGCTAAACTCTGGATGTCCTCAATACATGAAAAACACACGACAAACCCTGCTTAAAAGTTGGAATCTCAAAAACTGAAAAGTATTGCAGGGACTTAATACCCTGTTCAGGTAAAAAGTAAAAGATGTTAAAATAGACTTTGGGTGGGTGGATCATTGTTCTGCCTCTGCAAAATCTCCACAACAGCTGTTTGTTTGAAATAGCAGCCATTTGTTCCCGGCTCAACTCGTTTAATTCTTGCTTGGAAAAGGATGAACGTAACAAACTGTTATTGTTTCCACTGACTCCTTGGCGGAAGATCAATTGTGGCCTTTTTTTGTAATGTGACAGCAGCTGAGGGGGACCCTGTTTTAGTATGACTGTGCAGAATTTTTCCAGAGCTTGAACGGCTCTGCAAAGGTTTTCTGCTTTTGGACAGACTGGTACAGCAGCACAAACACCTATTGTTGCAGTCTCGCTTGAATGCTGTCTGTTTTTACTGGCTGTTTTATTTTTTTCGCTTTGTGTTTTCCACCTCTTATTTCCACCACTCCCTCCGTTTCTCCTCTAACCATGTCAAAGCTCATTCTCTCCTACCTACTGTTTGTCTGCTGGAATGCTGAGCACTGTCAGCCTTTCAAAGATACTCACTGTTTATTTACCTTTATCTCTAAAAACAGGAAACCCTTCAGTTTTTCTCCTGTTCTGTTCAATTTATCTTCTTTTGTTTTTTGCCGTTTCTCTTTCTGCCTCTGAATATAGTGCCCTGAACAAGCCAGTGGCTCTGTTAATGCATACGTGCGGTGATGGAAGCTTTGTCAGTGAGCTTTCAGCTGAGCTGGGCCTTCAATCACACAAGCTCGTTGTTGGTGACTAACCTGGTATTTCTATTTCCATTTGTTTCATTATGTCATGTTCTTTGTCACTCTCTGTCTCCTAGGTAACATTAAGAACACAGAGCCTTTGGATTCAAAGCGGCAGCATGTTCACACCTTCTGGGTGACTGCCTTTGATTGTGGAAAGAATCGTGCTCAGGCTGACGCCCAGGTTGTTGTTACGGTCAAGCCGTCCTGCAAACCAGGCTGGATCGGTAATCAATGTCATCAAAGCTCTTTTTCTGTCCTGATTTTATTCTGCATTAACTCCCAGGCCTCAGACGTGAGCTTTAGTTGATTCATCTGTTGATTTTTGGGTGAAACTTGTGAGTATGAGTGGGCAGCTCTTCAGATTAGTCACATTTGTATGTTTAGATCAAGAGCTTTGTTATATAATATAAAGGTGGTGGTGAAACTCAGCATCTCACGGAAAGTAATCGTTTAAACTGTGACAATATATTTCTAGATCATACATACTACCACCAGCAGCAGATTTTATAGCAGCATATGAGCCCAGTTGATGTGTGAAATATATCTTTTTTAATTACTGATTCATTGTCACACATAACAGCGACTATTGAAACATAACAAGAAACCCACTCTATAACCCTCTGATGCACGAATTATTAGAAAACAGTGCCATATTTTTTTCTCATACGAAATTTTACTTTTACAGACATGTACAGTGATGCTTTAATCTATTTGACTTTTCATTTAGTTTATCAATTTTAATCTATTCTATAAAAATATTTAGAAAATGACATGTCTTATTTATATGATATAAATAACCTAAGAGAAATATTGTAACAACACTGGCAACTCATATATTGTACATCGCCACCCACTGCTGGCAACTCATACCTGTATATATATATGAGTTGCCAGTGAGTGGCAATGTGTTGGATGACTCACTAATGTCCAACAAAGTAGCTGATTTGCAAATATATAAGTGACACTCATTCATGTACTAGTAAACAGGCTTTAATAGGCGTCCACTGTAGTGAACACTACGTGTCAAAGGGATAAAAGATGTCCAGTAACGAAGCTGATAACCAATACTAAAACATCTGTGATATTTGGAACTGGAGCCAGATCTGGATCAATATAAATAAAAGTTATTTAATTTGAAACTGAGACAGACTCACCTCTGGAAAAATTGTCATACTAGGTCATTTATTTATGAATGATATAATTTATGCATTTATGTATGTAGCATGTATGTATGCATACATACATACATACATACATACATACATACATACATACATACATACATACATACATACATACATACATACA
>JAOXYM010000006.1:11466624-11496633 GCA_028567055.1 Leptatherina wallacei | reverse complement strand
CATTCAAGATTTTTGAGTTGAAATGATCCAAGATTTCATCAACTGACTCTGCACTTGTTGTTGGTAACATAGAGATGACCTCGGTAAAGTGTACTGGGCACTCAAGGTTTAAAAGATGACTAGGATGTGGAAGGAAAGTTCAATGTGTTTACAGTGCTTTTCCACTCTCTTGTGAAACTAAAAGCAAACATAAGGAACTATTCTGTCAAAGTACATGTATATTAAAAAAACACTTGCTCACTTATAAATATTGTATGTGAAAGCAGAAAGTCACTAAATATATTACCACATAGCCTACTAAATAGAGACAAAATATGCTTTAATATCCATTCACAAATTTGAAACATGGCAGATTTACTTGCAAACAAAGCTTCTCAAGGCTCAACACAGGTGGACACACAAATTCAGCAGAGGCCCAACTGAAGCCTCTTGCTATGCCAGACATTGGCTCAGAATGGCAAACTGTCCTGAGACTAACCATGTGACCCAAACCGAACAATAGAGAACCTGAGAAAAATTTAACGAAGCTGTCTGCTTTCTCCACACAGTCATCAAGAGATGCTAAAACACTTCACACTTACATGAAACATGTAACACTCCCCTCTGGTATTATATACAATACCACTAACAACAATTACTAAATAAGTCCAGACATAAGAAAATTAATTGTCCATGGTCAACACTTAAAGAGACATGTACCTCAGCTTCAGCTACAAGCCTAAGAAAGGTCTTAACAGTATTTGGTGACTCTCAACTCAAGTTTCCTGACTTTTCCCATCACTGTCAAGATGAGCCTCGGTGATAAAAGCCATGGGCCAGTTATTCCTTGTAACCCAATGGTATTTAAGCAAACCAAGTCTCGTTGATATTTCCTGTGTTTTGCCACTTGCTGCAACTTTGAAGAAATGGAGAGATACTCTTTTCTCCATCTCTCCCAAAAGATATTTGCCAATTGTTGGGACAAGGTTCCGTTGTCGGTGAAGCGATACAGGTCGGCATGTCTAAAAGATTCTCTTGGAGAAAAAGGGGGTACCAATCTTTTGTGTCAATATCATTGCTGGAGTGAGAGGGAAAAGAGCATCACTTGACATTGGTGTGATAGGTCTCGCATTTATCATAGTGGACACTTCGGCCATTAAGGTTTAAAGCACTCCGTGAGTGAGATGGAAGGGGCTGGTCTGTGAAAGCATGGAGTCAAGAAATTGTCTTGAGATCCCAATCATTCTTTCCCACACTCCTCCCATATGTGAGGAGTGGGGTGATTTGAACAGCCAAGTACATCCCTCTTCACTTACATACTTGGAGATGCTGGTTTCATCTTGAAGGAAGTGTAACTCATTGCAGGCTCTTTTAAAATTCGTGCCACAGTCAGAGCAGATCACCTTCGCTGGACCACACACTGCAAAGAAGCAGCATAGTGCATTGATGAAACTCGATGTATCTAATGTTTTTATCACCTCAATGTGTTCAGCACATACACTTAGGGATGTGAAAAGTACTGCCCACCTTTTACTATTTGCTGCAACTTGGGTACTACGAGTGGAGATGCCCCAAGGGCCAAATACAGACCCACATTGGTAAAAGGGGGTTCTGTACTACAACGATCAGGTGGGAGATCCACCATTTTTTGTTCTGGAAATCCTACTGCTGAGTTTCTTGCAGATGACACACTTATGCAGAATGCTGAAAATGCATTTATTTGATCCCATGATCCAGATGCTATCTGCCCGGATAGCACTCTCACTGAACATTCAGGTTTTTTTTTTGTTTGTTTGTTTTTTCTACATTTATTAAAGCTTTTAAAATTCTTTTTAATCTTTTATCTGTAGCCCTTTGAGATCCTGCAATGTAAAGGGCATTATTAATCCTATGCATTATTATTATTATTATTATTATTAATAACCTTGATGTTTAACTCTCTCCTGGTAGTGGTTTATGAGAAGAGTAGCAATATGGCTGCGACCAGGAACAGTGAGAGGATATTTTTCCTCCATCTCAATAGGGGCATAGTGGTGGCTGCCACTGATACTCAGCAGACCATCACAGTCAAGTGTGGGGTTAAGCTTCCTCAGCGGACTGTATTTAGGTATGGGGCTTCCTTTCTCAAGACAGGAAATCTCAACCCAATATGTTTCCTTTTGAATGCATCCAATGATGACTGCTTTTGCTTGAGAAAGTAAATCGGGCACGTGGGGCTTAGAATGATATGCTCAACTACATCCTTGTGTGTTGCTATCTCTCTCAGATTTGGAGGACTAAACAATGTGAGTTGGGGAGATAATAGCTGTGAATAGGGATTGCATCTAGATAATCTTTCAAAATGATGTGAACCAAGGCCTTTGTTGAGATTATTAATTGTAGTGGTGTGGCATCGAACCTCTTCGTTAGATTCTGGATCAAATGAGGTTGTACTCAGTCCCCACAGTTACATTTTCCTCTATAGGACATGAGAGGAAATCCGGACCTGTGAGCCAGATGGTGCCTAAGAGTTGAGCTGCAGTCACTGATCTGGAAGCAACATCAGCAGTATTTTGTTTAGTTTGGACATAATGCCACTGTTCAGGATGTGATGATTTCCTTATCCTTTCCACCCTGTTGCTTACGTACACATAAAACATCCTGGTTTCCTTGCAGATGTACCCTAGTACCACTTTACTGTCAGTGCAAAACTGCAGACTGTAAGGTTTGATGTCCAGCTCAGTTTCTACTGCTAAGACAGCAGTACCAAGTTCAAACCAATGGTGGGGACCGATAAGAAGGCTAACTTAGCTTTCCCCAAGATGAAACCTATATGGCATTTTCCTTCTTTGTCTATGACCTGCTACAGCTGGTCTAAGCTAGTATAAACTACAGCTGCAATGGCTTTTACAGAAGCATCTGAAAAGATGTGAACCTCTGTATGCTGAGCAGTGGAAACAGAGACTGGAATGTAAGCTAGAGGGATTTCAAACTGTGATAGCTCTTGCAGAGAATCTCTCCAAGCTTTTCATTCTGCCTCCATTTCAGCTGGGAGCGGAACATCCCATCCAATTTTGTCACTGGTAAGTTGCCTCAGCAATAACTTCCCTTGAATGGTAATGGGAGCCATGAGACCAAGTGGGTCAAAAAGGCTATTGGTGGTTTCCTTGTAAATGGTTTGTTACTGCTGGCCACACAAAATGTGAATGTGTCATGTATAAGGTTCCAGCTTAATCCAAGACTGCATTGCAGTGGAGGTGAGTAAATGTCAAGATCTTTTCGTTCCATGGCATGGTTAGTTGGTGGACATGCATGCATGACTGCTGGACAGCTAAATACTATTTTATTGACCCTGATGTTGGAAATAGCAAGCATACCTTGAGCAGCTTTCAGGAGATTGATGGCTGTAGTTGCAGATGACAGTGATTTAAGTCCATCACCAACAGAAGTTCCTGTCTATAAACTGCTTTGCATCTTCTCGGAACTCATCTTGTATGTCCGCTCGGTGCAGGCCATAAATTGCAACAGCTGGAGAAGGCAGATTCCCAAATACGTGGACTTGCATCCTGTATTTCACAACATCTTTGGTTGTGTCATTGTCTTTGAACCATAAGAATCTGAGAAAGTTCTGGTGATTCTCCCTGACAACAAAACTGTGGAAAATGTGTTCAATACCTGCTGTGAAGGCTACCGGGTCACATCTAAATCACATTAATTCTCCCAGCTAGCTGTTATCTAAGTCTGGTCCGGTCAGCAGCACATCAAGGAAATGTCAAGGTGCGAAGCATGAGAGTCAAACACGACTCTGGTTTGACCAGGGTTGCGTGGATGATACACTCCAAAACTTGGAAAGTACCAGCATTTGTCTCCATCCTGAAGGGAAGGTGCCAATTCAGCATAATCTTGATCAATGATTTTTTGCATGAAAACCAAAAAGTGGCTCTCCATGTCAGGCTTTCTATTCAGAGTACACCAGAGGTTGGTGAAGCGGATTAGAGCAAGTTCTCTGTTGTTGGTGAGGTCTTAGCACACGAAAAGGAAGGGGAGTCACCCAACTGTTTGTATTGTTTATGAACATCCCCTTGTCCATCAATTCAATGAAATGCTTGTTCTCAATGGATAAGGCAAATTTGTCCTCATTCTCTGTCCTTTCAAAGATCTTTTTCCCTAGTGAATCATAACCAGCATGCTGAAGTGGGTGACCAGCAAAAATAAATTATTTATGATCTGATGAGCTGGTTGACTGTGTTTGTCTAAAAAGAAAATTTCTCTTTTAGAATGAGATGGTTAGGACATGGATTAAAACGAGAATGACACTGGGCTTACTTTATCCTTTTAGATATGTAAGTGTTCTGTGCTCTTAATTTTAAGTTTAAGATGCAAAAACGTTTGTGTAATATTTGATGCATTTCTATATTTTGCTTAATATTCAGTGGAAAAGGTAAACTAGTTTTGCAATTGATATTAGACTAATGAGTTCCCTTTGTCCAACCTGATCGCAGCTCCACCAAAAAAAAAAAAACTAAAAGAAAACAACTTAAAATGGTGTATATTTTTCTAAACTATTACTTTAGAATACGGTAATGGAAAAAAAAATCCTCCACTAATTTATTTTATATGCATCGCTAACATTAAATTAAAACAAGATTTTCCAAAATACATTTCTCAGTCAACTCTTTGAAATAAAGTTGTATTACAAAAACATTATGCGACTTATTCTATTTACAGCAAACACATTTTTGTGTCAACAGTACACACACTGCTACAACATAATGAAAAAAGAAATCAATTTAGTCAATAAATACGTAACTACTCATTTTGTAGCATAACGAGTGCTATTATGAAAATAAAACAGCCAACATAAATTATACATTTTACTATCCACTTTTGTTCTTCGACTATATTGTTTCTGCTGGACTTCGGTCTCCTTCATCGTATTTTTCTACGTAAACACACGTTCTATTTTTTCAATGGACTCCGACGTCCTCGTACGTAAGCCCGATGGAGAATACGTAACCGATGTAACGTTACGAGACTGCAAGCAGTCGGTGAAGGGTTTTGTGGGTCATGGAGGAGGAAGGTAAATAAAAGAGGGGCGCTAAGAAGAGCACACTGCGGTCGGTGTCCTACAGTTACTGGAAGATTTACACTGATACGATAGTGGAAGCGGGAGCCGGAGAGGACAGGCAGTGTGACTGGAGAGGAGGGATTGTCGTTCGGCTACAGCAGCAGCAGCTGTCGGCGGTGAGATGAACATCATGTTATCCGTCTATTCGCACTCCTTTTCTGAGTGAACACTACTGGAATGATCTGTTTACTGGCCCTGTGTAGCTAGCTCGTTAGCTAACACCAGCAGGGCTTGATTGAAAAGCTAGGCTGTCGTTAATTGGGGAGATTTCTTATATTTGACTTGTTTTAATGAGCAGGACATTAGCTACGTGAAGAGAGAACACCGATTAACAAAGCTAATGTTTAGGTCTGAAGCTACAGTTAGCATCGGGCAGTGCTGCTGAACCAGTCCTCCCAATTAGGTACCTGAATGCAGCGGATCTCTCTCAGGTGTTCACACCTGAACACAATTTGTTACTTGATTAACAATAGCTGTAAAACTCGTGTATTTGGGACAAATGCACAACCTTTCTCTAGACTTAGTGTCCCCATTAGATTTGTCGGGTATAAACAGGTGTCACAGTGGCCTATCTGTGATAATGTGTGTATTAATATCTTTGTATAATCCTCTTACTTTGACCCTAATCATAATGCAGCAGCTGTGTGAATGAGTAGGAGCACAATACCCTTACATATTCAACAATATGAGCAATGAGTAGTCCACCTGCACAGTGTTGGGTAATATTTTTTGTGGGTATTTTAAGTGAACACGAATAAGTGCATTAGTGTAGAGAGAAAAGTGAAGTAGGCAGGGAATTAAATTTTTTGTTCCACAGATTTCATTATGGAAATTGTAGCAGTTGTGTGTCCCTCCAGGGAGGTTAGAGATGTTGAGTAGGTCATCCTGTGTAACAGTTTGTCAGCTGTTCTTTCCTGGGCTTAGATATATGACGGCAATAAAAGAGCAGCAGGGTTTTATATGTAATTATTTCTATAGTTTACAGTTATGAACTGAAACAGTGTTGCAACAGTTTTATCTTTTTTTGTTCTGTTTCATTAAAGATCAGTTGAGTAATCACATAAATTACAACAAAGTACATTGACTGTGGTACTTTTGCACGAGGCTTGTATGAATTGCATTATAAATGTGTAGATATTTTCTACTGTAATTTCTATATACTCATGCTGATTTTTCCCCTCTCGATGCCATTAAATACTAAGATTTACTGAAACTCATCTGCTAGCAGAGTGCAATGTGCAGTTACTGTCTCCGTGCCTGCTGGGCCATTATGTCCTCATTATTAATAGTTCACTAAAAGCCAGAAAAATTACATGAAAAACAGCAGATGGAGTTTGAGTTTGTTAGAGTGACACGAGGCCATTTGTGCAATGTTGAGGCCCTCTGGATATCACCTTGCCTGACCTGTCAGCTGTTAAAAACTTTAATTTTTTCTGACCCTTTTAGGATTTCTGAAATTTATTATAAACTTATTATTTTTGCAAAAGATGTGTGTTTACCACTCATTGTGCTGTATTAGAAAGGTTCAAGGTTGAACATATAGAGAACATGGATCTTATTGGATTAATATTTTCTGGGGAAATTTTTGCAAGGTGACTGAACTGATTTGTTTTATTTAGTTTTTGGTCAATTCTCATCCTTATTTGAAAGCTGAAGCATAAAATGTGCACTTTAACATTTTAACCCTTTTAGGTTAATTACTGTTGGCAATCCAAAGCAGCATAGTCTGTTGCCTATAAAAAATAACGCCATTCCATTTTTTGATAACTGTTGGAATTGATTAAATCCTGTCTTATTGGTTGGCTGATAAATTTAGCTGAACATTTCCTTTTTTCTTAAGATGGTCAATTTTTCCTTTTTATCTTAGTCACTAGTCCCTTTACATATTTGTTAAACAAAAATTGTAAATCCAGGCATATCTGCAATCCAGACAGTCTTGCCTGTTTGGCTGCAGTGGGATGATGTTTTTGATTGGTTTTGTTTCAGTTGAGTGCACAGAAGATGTAATACAGCACAGAATAGATCAGCTTATGCTAAATTAAATGATGCAGCTGTAATAGTGTTACATATCCATTTAAGTTTGGTAATTTGGTGTCTTATTGATCAGTTTTGTTAAATTGTTGTACTTTATCAGATTGTACTTGATGAGACTGAAATGGAAACACAGCCACATATCTGCATTATATAGCTGCCATTAGCCACCCTTCCTATCTATCAACTATTTGTTGGGTTGTTTGTCCAAAACAAACAAAATAATTTTTATCCTCTTCCTAGTTTTTAGGTGGTCTGCTTTGGGTTTGCCTCATCCTTGTGTTGCCATGGCGATGCGGGAGTTGGTGGAGGCAGAATGTGGGGGAGCCAATCCCCTCATGAAGCTGACCAGTCACATGACCAAGGAAGATGGTGCATGGCGGCACCGCTCAACACCTACCGTGAGTAATTTGCTGTGTTCCATAAAAGCTATTTATTCAGTTTTATGGTGCTGCTGAATAAAAGACAACATACTTACTGGGTATGTAAGCATTCCATTTATTTTCTCTCTCAGATCCCCCCAGTTCCAATTGAAATTGCATCTGAGGAGGAGGTCAGTGTTGATTTTTTTTTTTCACAGTTTTTAGAATGTTGTTTTTTTTCTTCACTGTAATGCTGTTTGACATCTATTTTATATTTATTTCACATAAACTCTGTTTTGCTCTTCAGTTTCTAAAACATAGTCACTTTTTGCTGTAATAGTATGTATGTGCCTTTGCTCCAGCTGGTGAATGAATTCCTTCAAGCACCACCCCGACCCCCTCACACATTTGACATGGGTCAGCTGTTGGAAGAAATGCAGCAGATTGACCAGCAGAGCTACAGACAAGCTCCCCAGAGAGGTTCCTTTCATTGTTATACTTCTTTCTAATCTGTTCTTCATACCAGTCTTGCATATTTTTTTTGTAAGGATGCACAAATTGCTTTAAGAGGCATCACAGATTCTCTTGTCGCAGCTCCAGATGTGGCTGCACTGGCCCTCTCTGGCGACTGGGCAGCTGAGTTCGTCTCAGGTTCTGAGTCTGCTACAACGTCGGGCCTCACTGCTCTTGGTGAAGCAGCAGATGCTGATTGGACAAGAGAATTTATTGCTGAGGCTGCAGGTAACTTAAATTTGCTTTGCCTAATGTGCAATTTAGCTTCCTGTAGTCATCATTTAGTCTGTCCTATGCTATTGTTTTTCACGGAGATCAGAGTGAGTACATCAGAAACAAATCCATCTGTGTTTAAACTGCATGTCATTTTTTACATTGTGTTCTCCCTTTTGTTTTTGTCTTTCTATTCCAGATCCAGGACGGTGGGCAGAGGAGTATCTGGAGCAGTCTGAGGAGAAGTTGTGGCTGGGGGACCTTGGAGACAAGGAGAGTGAATGGTGAGAGCAAGGGATGCGTTTAAACAGTGCGTATAATAAATGGCTTACATAACTGACAACTACTTCAATAGTTGCGTTTCCATTACCCCTACAATTGCGCAAAACCTAAATATCGCGATAAAAATATGGTAATGGAAACGCCTACATTTCGGAAAAACTCAAATATCGCAAAAAAGTTTTTACGCTCCCAGGAGGTGTTTTTCAGACGTATCGATCTAGAAGTATTTTGCATAAGTGTAATGGAAACACCTTTTCCGCATTTTCACTTTACTGGACGTGACGTGGGGGTGTCGCGTGACCAGTTAGTTTACGGTAAGGATGGCTCGGAATGTGTGATTGGAGTTGGAGACGGAAATCTTTTTACAAATAACTAAACAGAAAAATATAACCTTCATCCTTGATAACAAACAACACCAACATGCTCCAAAACATAAAATGTTTTGTATCTCCATCTTCCTCAGAGTGGGGTGTTGTGGGACAAGATTTTACATGAATTACAGCTTATGAGTTAAACACCATTTAATGGAAACACCGGTATATCGCAATTGTACTTAGTCAAAATATCGCTTTTATTTTGCGAAAAAGCTGTAATGGAAACGCAGCTATTGACTACTTCAGGCAAGCTGTAATAAATGTGTTGCACAGACAAGACTTAAAGGAGACATATTATGCACTTTATTCCCAATCTTAAAAAGTTCTTTGATATCTAAATGAATTGTCAGAGCCATGGTTTGAAAAAAATGAGCCTTAGCTAAAGCGCTACAGCTTCCCCTCCACCCCTTATTTATCCCTTTATTTTCCCTCTTCTGAGACTAGCTTGTCAAAATGGGTGGGCCCTTCAGGGAGCCGAGCAGCTGATGGCTCCGCCAATCACCCCACCCACGTGCACTGTAGCTGAGATGATTGGCAGCTTAGGCTTCAGCGATAAAACAGCTGAAAGTAAACAAGGAAGCCGTTGACTTCCTTGTTACTTCTTCCTGCTGGCTTAAGAAGGGCAGAACGAACACATCATGGACGAGCATGGGTGTGGTTGAAGACCAGCAGGGGGCGTTACTGAACTAATCCCTACGTTACATTATGTAGGAAGTGAGAAACGTCCTGCTTAGAAACCCAATTTCAAAGAAAGATATACCCTAATTACATACCATGGTTTGACTAAGAACACCATAAGAGACCATTCTAAGAACTTTTTAAGGGGGAATTAAAGAGCAAAGGGGCAGAGGAAAAGAAATTCTGCTAGATCTGAATGCTTATATTAACATTTAAAAATGTTCTTGATGTCTCGTTGAGTATGTCCATTGAATTCTCTATTTTTTAACTTTTAAACTCATTTGCTTTTGTCTGATAATGTTGAGCTTCTCCAGAACGTGTTTAGCCAGTCAGTCAACTATTGAAAGGAGGATGAAAGCTGATGTATAGAATATTGGCCTTGACCTGAACTGAAATCTGACTACAATGTGCAACTCACAGCTTTCAGTCTGAATTAATTTGTTCCAGCCTACATGAGTGCAAGAAAATAAAGCTATTTCTTTTACATCAACCTCTGCAAAGTAACATGTAAAAAAAAAAAAAGTATTTGGTTTTTATTTGGCAGGGCGAAAGAATTTCAGCCTGGAGACGAGCTGAGACAGACAGCCAATGAGCTCGTCTCAAAGGTTGACGACCCTAAGTTACAAAACACACAGGTGAGCACTGTATCTCTGTCAGTCATGAATTATTTTTCTCTCACATGCCATCCCTTTTAACATATCTGTCACTACATTCTTTCTCTTTTTTTCTTTAATATTTTCTAAGAGTAGCTTGTGCACAGATGGCTCAAATATTGAAGTTTTACTGGGATGTTTGTTTTTGTTCTCCCAAGGCTGTTGTGTCAGTTTTGAAAGAAATTAGCTGTATAAAAGCCAAACCTGACCAGTTAGCAATGGTAAATGATTTTTTTGTTGTCATTTTTTGTTGTGTAGTTTCTGGGATTCATTAGGCAGATTGGCGAGGGCAGTGTGACAGTGGAGAGCAGAACAGACAAACAGCTCACAGATAAAGCTCAGGCCGAGGAGGCTCAGAACTGGGCCTCCAACCTCAACCAGGTATGGGTCACTGCTGCTGAGGAGGGGATGGTTGCTACTGGGAGCTCAGTTTATTGGGGAAGAGAATTGTTTCACTTTTGCACAGCATAGGCTATGCCTTGTGACTCATCTCCCCAATATCTGACGCAGTGTAACATTTTCCACAAATGTTACCAAAGGCAGCCACCGGTCTCCCTGTAATATGAATCTCAAGGCTGCACAGCATTGCAGATGGAATTTGTTCTGCAAAGAAAGGACTCTTTTGACTGTCAGCTCGACTTCTTATGAAATAGTTTTTTTCTTTGTGCAACCAGGGCCATTATACAGAAGAGAGCTTTGATCTCACTTCGACTTCCCCTGGTTAAATACTGGTTATGATGATAAAACAAAAAAAAAACTTTGGGTTTTTAATTGTCAAATGGGTATTATTTACATACCCCTCCTGTACCATTATTGATTTTTACTAGTTGCAGTTGTTGTGGATTCATTAAAAAGATTTTGGAAATCATAACAGTGTGTAAGACTGTATCTGCCAGGAAAAGGGGAAATTAAAATTGATCAGAAGTTGGAAATGGTAAAAGTACCGTGGACAGCGAAATGAGATAAAAATCAGCCCTGCAAGAAAAGAGAAATCAATATTTAGACTTGGCATACATTTCGTTCGAAAAAAAACTTCTTTTTTTGTGTTTTTTCTTTATAAAGGAAAAATTAATCAACCAGTCAAAGCATAGGCTGTTTAAAATGTCCAACAGCTTCAGGTATAGCAGTCACTCATTCATTAATTCTGTCATGCAAAATCTTTCTTGTCAGCAAAAAGAGCAAAATTGCTTCAAAGACGACATGTCTGTAAGTAAAATAAAAAAGATAAATTAGGAGCAGAGCTCAGCATTAAAAACAGCTGATGTTCAGTAAATGGTCTGCAGTCTTTGTGGTCTCAGCGTGCCAAGACATCTTTCACATTCAACCATTTCAGCTTGTTTTTATTTATTTATTCATTTTTCCTTTCCTGGTGAAAATGGGCTTCTATGTTTGTGTAGCTCTTAGTTGTTTTACTTGAGATGATTGTATAGTATTTTCCATGGCCCTCTAACTTTTGCATATACTTTTCACACTTTTTGATCTACCCTTGAACTCTTGGCTTGCCATTCCCTTAATTAACAACCGCCTCTCATCTATTACCTCTCACACTACTTGAAATTACACCCGCTCTGCCCACCCCTCAAAAAAAAACCAAAAACCCTCCTCACCAACTGCCTCCTACCCCTCAAAACATCGCTCCATTTGCCACTTCCAACCCCGCTCGCCTCCATCTTAGTTCCTGACGAAGACAGGGGGAGGGAGTCTCCCCTTGGAACCCCAAGAGACGAATCAGAAGATTGAGAAAATTAAAGCTAAACAAGCAGAGCAGTGGGCGAGAGTCGTCAGGCAGGTAGGCCCTTAGTGGTCGTGGCAGTAATGGATATTTATTTCAGCTTCATGTTCAGGTTTTGCTACTAGTTTTGTTCATGGACTTTTGTAGTATGCTTAGATTGGGTATACATTTGACATTAAGCCATTCTGCTACTGTTGTCGTTTTATTCTTAAAGAAAAATAACTAATGGTAATTGGAAAGAAATATAATGACGCAGTCGGAAAAAAAAATTGCCTTTTTTGTGTTCTTTCCAGTGTCATCTTTGTTTCCTTTACATTCATTTCCCTCTGTTCACATCCTCCATTCTCATATCAGTTTTCTTAACAGGCACATGCAGATTCCTGTCAACCGCTGTTTTTGCTCTTCATTGCTATTCAGGTGTCAGTAGACTCAGCTGAAGCCTGGGTAGATGAATTTACCACAACGGGGCCGGATTTTCAACAAGCCAAAGCTGCAGTGGAGGTGAGACGCGATTTTAAATCAAAACCTCAAACCCAAACTTACCTTATTGACTGGTTCTGTAGGGGTTAAATAACATTGGGAACTGGTGAGCTGAGGTTTACAAATGGAAGCTGGATAGATGAGGAAACTTACCTGAACGATTAGCTTGAAGGTGCCCTCGATAAAGTAACTTAATCCTGTTGGAGGAATGGAAAAAAACAAGCCACTGTCTTTTCCTTCTGTCTCAGTCATGCTATGGAATCCTTTCAATGCGCTGGTCTTTTGTTTCAGCTGTGGAAAGGTCAATCATGTCAACATTTCAGACTGATATATGATGTGAGGGGGCTGGGAAGTAATGATGTGTGTCTGTCATTTTGACAGAGTGATGTTGATTTCTGGGAGAAGCTGCAGCAGGAGTGGGAGGAGATGGCCAAGAGAGATGCAGAGAGCCATCCCTGGCTGTCTGATTTCGATCAGCTACTCAGCTCTTCTTATGACAAGGTAGCTGTCAACCTGCTCAAAGCAGGCATTTGTTTAAAAATGCCTTTCTGTGTTTGAAGATCTCAGCATTTTTGTCCATGTAGCTCTCAGTCATGATTAACAGTTCATTGCATTTGTTGTATAAGTTTCCAGTATGCCTTAAGTTCCTGCCACTGAGTGATTCTGTTATAATTCTACACATTAAAATGTTCTCAGCAGCTTCTCTGTTTTCCTTGTGTTTTTCTCAGGGGTATCAGTTTGAAGAGGACAACCCGTACTTATCCCACCCGGACCCTTTGTCAGAGGGAGTGAAGAGGATGGAGGCGGGGGACATCCCTGGAGCCGTGCGGTTCTTTGAAAGTGCCGTACAAAAGGAACCAGACAACCAACTGGTGAGGGCCTTACACCCTGTGGTTTCAGTTTTGAAGCCTTTGATCGGCCAATAATGAAAAATGGTCCAGAAAGTCTCTTTGATTTTCATTTTTAACATCAGAAGGCACATGAAGTGATATTATTCTGTGTTTCTTTCTCTTTCAAATGTTCTTTTATTAGAAATAATGAGGGAGTGAAACAAAAGGATACAAAACAGAGCAAACAGCATATCTTTCTTTTTTCTTTTTAATATCAGGCTTGGCAATATCTGGGAACCTGTCAGGCAGAGAATGAGCAAGAATTTGCTGCCATCAGCGCCCTCCGCAGGTCAGAACTGAGAACGACAAAATTACAGACTTAAATTCATGACGGATAAACCCCGGTCACATTTTAACAGTAGGACACAATGTTTTACAAAATCATGTTTTGCATCCGAGTTAAATGAAGCAATTGTAGTTTCTCTAGAGGACTTTTATACTCTTGTTTTCTTTGTTTGAAACCTACTGTTTTTTTCCAGCTTCATCTGTCCCCCCCCATGTAATATTTACACCAGGAACCTGTGCTATTAAAATGTGGCATTTTCTTATTTCCCTTCTTTGTTTCTCAGGTGTATAGAGCTGAAGAAGGACAACCTGACTGCCCTGATGGCATTGGCTGTCAGTTTCACTAATGAGTCACTGCACAGGCAGGCCTGTGAGACTCTTCGCGATTGGCTGAAGCACAATCCAAAATATCGCTCTGTGTGGGAGCAGCATGAGCGAGAACGCCAAAAGGATGGCCCCAGAGACCGGGAGAAAGAGAAGGACAGGTTTGGGTCCTTGTTGCCAGAGTAAGTACACATGGGAGATTTTAGCTTAAAGACAAATATGAAGTTTCAGTTTTTAGCTTTATTAAATTGACTTTTTCTCTTTTCCCTTTTCTTTTTTTTTTTCTATCCTGCACAGATCTTTGTTTACTGATGTCCAGTCCTTGTACCTACGGGCAGCCAACTCTGACCCTGCCCAGGTTGATCCTCAGCTACAGTGTGGTCTGGGAGTCCTCTTCAACCTCAGTGGAGAATATGACAAGGCGGTGGACTGTTTCAGCGCCGCTCTCTCCGTCACTCCACAGGTAAATGGAGAGGGCAGCACTAAGATCCTGACATATTCATTTTATGGTCGGTGTGTTTCTGAGCTCTTTCTTTTTTCATCTCCTCTGCCAAAAAGGACTATCTATTGTGGAATAAACTGGGAGCTACACTGGCCAATGGAAGCCGGTCAGAGGAGGCAGTAGCGGCCTACAGGAGAGCTCTGGAATTGCAGCCAGGTTTCATCCGCAGTCGCTATAACCTGGGAATCAGCTGTGTTAACTTAGGGGCGCACAGGTGAAGCAGTACTCGTTTTCTTTTTGAGATAAGCATTTTTGTTGCATCTTGCTTCAATGTGTCTCTAAGTTTTCAGATCACAAGTGGAAACACTAAGTGCATGTGTGAATACTTGGAAGATAAACTGAGGCCTATTGAGTCCAAACACACACAGCACATGTCATTAACAATACATTCTCCATTTGTATTCATTTCTGTATTGACTGTAAACAAAATAGTTATGAGTGCCAAAGTTTTGGGTCCCCCCTCTAGGTTCAAGGCGCTGCCCCTCAATCTTTGTTCTGAATGTCTAGAGATGAAACCAGGCATATTTTGTTTTTAAAATTTTATTTTTTGTAACCTATATTAACATAACGGGCATTGAAGTTATTTTCAAACTGAGCAGTTGCTGCTTTCACATCTCTCTTCACTGTTTCTACATAACGAGGCTGAAACAAAATCAGAACTGCAGAGTTTAAAAAGTTTATTGTGTGTCCTGTATCTATCTGCACAGTTGCAGTCTTGTGGTACTCTCTAATGTTGAAAACCAATCATTTAATGTACAGAATTTTCTTCCATGTGCTTCTCTATCATATTGTATTTATAAGACTACAACCTGAGAAGTGCAACAGCTGGATATGACTTTGGCAGATCTGAACATTTTTATGACATTTTGAGCATGAATAGAGCTATTCCTCTCGTCCTCTTTGTTGCCCAAAGCTTACCCAGCCTGTGTATTTGCATACAGAGTGAGCCAAGGAGTTCCAATAACAAAAAGGTCTCTTTAGATATTGAAATATGAAGCCGTGTTTAAGTATCAGGTGTTCGCTGATAAAACTGTTTATTTGTGAAACAGACTACCTCAGCTGCATGTTCATGTCAGGTAAAGGGGCATCCATCATAGTAGAGACCCTAATAAATCCTTAAGAGAACATATTTGTGTTTGCATGTATGTATTTGTCTTTTCATGTTGATGTCAAAGTATTGCAGATGTTAATATAAAAATATGATTTTTGTCTGTAGAGAGGCCGTGGAGCATTTTCTCGAAGCTCTGTCTCTCCAGCGGCAGGCTGCAGGAGATGGAGCAAGAGCTGCAAGAGGACCTGGAGGTGCAGCCGCCTCTGTGATGTCTGACAATATCTGGTCCACCCTGCGCATGGCTCTCAGCATGATGGGAGAGAGCTCTCTGTACGCTGCAGCCGACAGGCGAGACTTGGACGCATTGCTGGCTCATTTCAGCCAGAGAGAGCTGGATGGTGGGACTGAATGAGAACCAGCCATGGGGGGGGTTGTTGAGTGTGAATGTGTTTTGTTTGGAAGAAAATGTCTTGGAGACTGAATGCTGTATGGGGATTATCAGAATATGGCACAAATAATGGTTTAAGAGAAATGGCAGAGGAAGACACTGTGATATCAGCCATGCTAGACGTCATCTTCATCATGTGGTTATGTGTGTTTAAATGATTTCTACCGAGTGTTGCAGTATTAGTCTCCATCTGGAGAGAAGCAGTCAGCAGTAATTCAGTCGTGCTACTGTATTTCACATGTTTTACAGTCCTTGCCCATCCTGATCTTTGAAACTTGGTGGAATGAATGTCACTATCATTTACTTGAAGTTTGTTTTCAAAGAGGAAGATGAAAAACACAAAGTCCTCTATATTCAGTGGTCAGAAATGTTTTATCAGTGTTTAGACATGAAGTTCTCTTCCCGGCTTTATTAACTATCAGTGCTCTGCAGTTATGTAGATTAAAGGTACAATATTGCTCTGACATTAAAAAGAGTGTTGCTTTTCACCCAGAAGTGCTCTCAAGAGAGGAGAAAGGCCACGAAACACAAGTTAAAGTGCTGCAGTTCAGTTTTTTTATACTTAATTTAATTTTGTAGTGATCATTACTCTGCCAGGACAATGAACTGACAACCAGCAGGACTGTTACGATTATAATGAAATGTGTGAATATGTGCTGGGATTATTGGGGGACGTTAATCGGGCTGGATGATGAATAAAAAAAAAATCATCAGTCATGTCATTGAAAAAGATTTTTTTCTGGGCTCTTCTTTCTTTTCATATTGCTCTTATAAAATAAAATTTGCTTAACTGTAAATGCTGTATGCCATACTGTGTAATGTAACATAATTGATGCACTATAATTGTTTTCAGGCTACTTATAACCTGACTGCAATATTTAATATAATACTCAGCAATAAAGCTTTGATTACAAATATCTGTTGGTGAAATCTATTTTTATCAGAGTTTAAAAAAAAAAAAAAAAAGGCATTACAATTTCAATATCAAATTCAAATTTCGGGCGTGTCCCACCTACCTGGAAGGTGCTTCGGGGAAGACCCAGAACACGCTGGAGGACTACTGCGTTTTGAGTCTCTGGGCAAGAGCTTTCCTTGAAGTGTTTGGATAGGACAAGAGCCATATAATGAGGTACCACCAATGGGTACCACCCAGAGACCACGTGTCCCCAAAACCCGATAAGCGGTAGAAAATTGATGGATGGAAAGATTTTTGAAAGCTAAGTTAATCAACATAATCATTACAGCAAATATTTAAGCAAACTTCAAGCATCAATAACAATGGATTTTTTGTGCTCCACTCACAATGCAAAAAAAAAAGCACAATTAAAATAAGTAGGCCTAATGTACTTTTGCCTCTAACATCGCTAATATGATCAATTGTGTCTCGCATAATCGTGGAAAAAAATTGCATAAATCAAGTTGTATTTTTGGAGATTTTACTTTCCAGTTAATCATTTCAGATTTTTTTTAATGTAAAAGCATCACATGCATTTATTGTAACGAACTTCTACAGTCACTAGTTCATTTTATAATACAGTCATTGGTTCAGACGCGTTATCAGGAGGACACCACGCCCAGTTAGAGAAAGCTATGCTCTAAGCCAATCAAAGCCGGGGAGGCGTAACGGAAGCGTGTGCTTATTGGTTCGTTTGAAAATAGCATGCACGCAACCCCGCCATTTAAATGTTTTAAAACTCGTGAGTTCCTGTTTATTACTGAGTGAAAGGGACTTTGAGGTGCCTGTCCGATCGACTGTTTCTGTTAAGGTAAGTAAAAAATTACATGATAAGCTCATTAAATGCAAGACATGTATAAACTAAAACTTATAAGAGTAAACCCTACAATCAGTTCGCCTGTTTTAATAATGAAGATAACTAAACTTTGATAAACTGCTTTGTTGCTAGCTTACCAGCCTGCCCGTTCACTTGGTAGCTAATATGAAAACAGTTGTAATGGTTAGTTGAAAACGTGGGGGGAAAAGAAAAAGCTGAAATATCTGATTTTGAGTTTGATATTAAGACCAACAGGTTCTTTATGATTATGGTTTACATTATGATCATATGGCTGTGCTAACATCTTGACCGCAGGCCATCTAGGTAATTTCTTTGGAATTACAGTGATTATATTAGCAAATATATAAATGATTATTTTCATAGTAATTTATTTTTGTATCTTATTGCTGTATACACTGTGTGTCAGACCTAATTTTGCCTCATTTCACATGTTCTCTCTCTCTCTCTTTTTCAATTTCTTCAATGTTTTGGTTATGTTAAAGCATTATTCTATTACATAAGCATCATGGGAACAAGTGAGAGCAAGATGGCTGCGACTACAGCGATGAAACCAGAATCGGCCATCAAAAAAAGTCATTTCAGTCAACTAATAGATCCACGTTCTCCTTCAGCTGGTATTAATCGTACACCCATTCAGGTACATGAGCCACTATTTGCTGCCAGACATCTGCGAGAGCATTCAGGTTGATCATTTGGATCATTTGTCCTTCTTAGATTGATGGGATCGAGTCCAAAACATCTGCTGAAGTGAAAAGTGAGTGTCCCCTCGGCTTCAGTGATCCCCGCTCACCTACCATTGGCATTATCCGCACACCTGTCAGAGATGTCATGAGCGGTAAATATTTTGCAAATAATTTTTGGTTTGTTTTCCTCATTTGTAAAAGTCTAACTTTCTGTTGTTTGTTCCCTCAGCAACAGTTGGGTCTTTTGCTCGTCGCCTGGGCATGTTATTTCACAATGAGGCAGAAGGCAAAGCCCCAGAGGGCCCTCCGAAATGCTTCAGTGATTCTGTAGAGGAGGACCTTGGTGGTGAAGGGCTAGCTTCCACTAAGCCCCTTCTTTCTTCCCAACTGGCTCAAAACTTTGGCTCACTAACTGAACATGCTAACCTCCTGGCCACCCCTGTTCTGCCCCTACTGCAGCCCACGAGTAATTCAAGCCCCTTTGTGCTTCTTGAGGATCCTCAGGTGGAGGTGGAGATTGAGACTGAGGCAGATATCAGCCTCGAAGAGGCGGAAGAAGCAAGAGAGTCTCCTCTTCACAAGAGGCTGAGCATGAGCCTGATAACATGCCACGAGGGAGCAACCTCATCACAAATCTTTGAAGTGCACCATGAAAGTGCTTGTTTACCAGAACCTAGTGTGGAAACACTCGCACATGGTGTAGATCACTGCTATGCCCTTCCTTCTGTCACAGTTGAACCAGAGTCCCCTGAGCCTTCCCTTGCCACTGACACAAATAATTCCCCAGTGGAGGTAACCCCTGTGCAGCCTGAGGAAGCAGAGAAAGTACCCACTTCTCAGGAAGCTGAAATACTCAATAGGGGATCGTCTTTGCTTCCAGAGTCTTGTCCATCAAAGCCATCCACAGTCCCCAGCCCAGAGCAGCCACAGGTCTGTGCCGGCATCCGCTGCCCCACCCTTGACATTAAGAGCCCCAGTCAGGTTGAGTTCAAGCCACAGTGGTTGGGAAAAGGCTTTGGTGCCCCTGGGCTAAGAGCCAGAGGAGTGCAGGGACTCAGTGGAAAAGGAGGCTCGTCCCCGCTCGCTGTCCGTGTGGCAGTCAAGAATGCAACTAATGAAAACAAAGGACAGTCTGGAAAACTGAAGCAGAAAGGTGTGTATAAAGTCAATGTGCATTGATTTTTAATATATATTTATGATGTTTCTTAATTATAAAATTCCTTCACGGAATCATTTGGTACTTTTTCATTTCATAATTTTTTCTCACTATTTAAATTCTTCTCTCTAGGTACTGAAGGCCGCTCCCCACTGCAGATCCTTAAAGAGACCAACTCACCCCGTGACCAACGTTCTCCGGTACAAATATGAACTCACTGATTTGCAGCTGTATTTTACTATAACCCCATCTTTACTCCAATAAAGCAGTATCTGAGTACATTTAGATCCACATCAATATTCCAATTACAAACCTTAATTAGACAGCAGTCTGACAATTGTGTTAACGTTGGCTGCATATTGGATATAATTCCATTCACATTTTACATAGCATTGTTTGGTTAATAAGACATTTTTACATTCTGTCTTACTAAGCTAGTGTGCCCTTTCAAAAGAGTTAAATCATATTGTGCATATTGCAAATTGACTCTGGAAACCTTAACAGTGCAGTTAAGTCTATATGTCTGCATCGCTCAACTGAGACTATAATACTCCATATAGCTTCATTTGATTATTGCTCACTCCAACAAAAACCTCATTCAGTTTAAGGTGATCATAAAACTCTTTACCTAGCGGTGTCTTATTTAGAGGGAGGTTGTAACTGGGTTGGTATTGGAATATCCCTGTGCATACACTGATCTAACACAATCAGTAAATTAATTGAGGTGATATTTTGTCTTTATTCCCCAGATGAAGTTGAAGGTGTCCACCCAAGACAAACAGAGGCTTGGACAGATGGACCGCCGAGTGAAGGCAGTTTCTCTGGATAAGGAGAACAGATGAGGCACTGCAGTAACTTGTACAGACTCACAGCCCATTTTACTTTTCTTAAGAATATATTTTTAAGTGTACAATTTTGGTAAACTAATTTTGTCCTCTGTGTGCGTGTATATATGTGACTTTTAATTGCTACATACTTCTGTTTTCTTCTCCGTTTGGTTATTGTCTAAATATAAAAGCTATTTGCATACACACGTCAGCTTTTAAACTTAAGATTACTAAGCTTTTTTTTTTTTCTTCCCTCAATCTTATTTGTTTGTTGTTGTTTTTCTTTGAGAAATTTTATACCTTCATTGTTTTCGAACGCATAAACTATAAACCATGCTTGTGTTTATTTTTGCACCAACTTAATAAACGCTTCTTGTCATTGCAACAAAATGGTTCTCGTTCAACTCATTTCAGGTAACGGGCACTGCAAGTAAAATCCATAGAGATTTCCTGTTTGTATACTTTTGCCACCTATTGCTGTCTGAGTTATGCACTCTCTTTATGTGTTACAATCACATTTCCTAAATGAAAAATGAAAAGACATGTGATGCAGAATCCCATTTTTATTCGATGTTATTGCTTCACTTTGCACAGCGTGTATCAAGTTTTGGAGAAGAGGCAGTCCAATTTCTATGTTAATTTAATTTAAATCCGTACATACACAAACTTTCCTTCAAGTTTACCTGTTACCATGCAGAAGGGGAAATAAGCAGATACAGTATATACACATTCAGATGTTTGCACACAAAAGTCATCACCCATATGACACTCGTACAAAGACTCTTGTCCTGAGACAAATGGGTCATCTTAAGTGCTTAGTGAACCATGAGATACCGTTTTACTATCCCAGCTGTCAGTTCAACAGTTTCCCAAATGCACTTTGCAGGTCTAGCTATTGAGGGGGTCCAGCCAAATAACAAGACCCAAAATCCTGGTCAGTATTGTCCATCAGTCACATACAAAACAAACACTAATGCAGACATCTGCAAACTATGACTTGATTTGAATTAAATTTAGAAAACGAAAAGAAAATAAGTGTAAATATCTAGGGAATCTACGAGAACTAAGGACAAATAAGTCTGAAACATGAATGCAAAAACGCTCATCTTTTTCCTATAATGTAACCTATGGTTGATATAAAACAGCATATTTTAGAGCTTGTGTGACCCTACACAGGCTGTAACTTGACACATAAAATTCAATTCTGTTTGTCCAGTGTCCTACCATTTCCATTTGGCAACTGTTCTCAATGGGTGAACATTGAATTGCTGCAATAAATGTGCATCTTTCATCCACTTGAACCATAGTATAATTAACTATAAAGAGGAATGACATTTTCAGAGCCCCTTACCCTTTTTGTCCCACCCCAAATTTTCCCATTATGTGAGAAGAGAAGTGAGAGCGCAATGTGACAGGGAGGAGAGAAAATCTTAGCATTAAAACCCCTCTCCAACATCAGATAGGACTTGGCACAATTCGATTGCCCTCTTCTAACTCTTTGTGGCTCCTCGTCCCTCATCCCTCCCTCAAAATCTTTGAATCTTCATTTTTTCTACCAGGCAGATATCAACTGCTCTCTGTCTGCTCGCTAGCAAGGAACAGCCTCAGTTCCATATCTTCAGGAAGCTGTCCCAGGATCCTGTGCAAAACGCCATGCCGTCTGAAGATACACCAATGCAGCTCACTCTGTTGTCATGACCAGCCAACACGCCTACACAACATACATAAAAAAAAGCATGATGTAAGCTTTGGAGAGTGACCCTGAAAGACTTCTACTATCAAAGGTAACTTAGATTAATCTCTTTGGCCTTCACTTGTACTCACCCACTCTCTCAGCTTTTAGTGCATCCCAGATGTTGACGTTGAAGTCATCATAGCCAGCCAATAACAGCCGTCCAGAAAGAGAAGGGGCCAAGGAGGTCACCCCGCACATGATGCCAGAGTCCTGGTAGGTGATGAGGTCCTGGTCAGCTCGTAGGTCATGCAGCTTACAGGTAGCATCGTCAGATCCTGTTATGACGGCGTTACCGTTGGGGAAAAACTGTAAAGAAGGCAAGTTGTTAAAAATTGGAACTAGTTAGACAAGAAACAGTCACAACTCTGCCTAAAACTGAGATGGAAATCCTCCTCATCCTCACCCCAATGGCATTGATGTCACTCTCATGGCCTCCAAAGGTCTGTCTGCATGCACCCTCCCTGATGTCCCACAGCTTAGCTGTGAAGTCACATGCCCCTGAGATGAAAAACTTGAAGTCTGGGGACACAGCCAGGGACATGCAGTCTCCCTGGTGTCCAGCAAAAATCGTCTTTTGGGTCCCAGTCTCAATGTCCCATAGTACACTAGAAAGAGATGAACCAAGGACAATATTCAGGCTGGTTTTGACTACGGAGAGGGACAATATAACTTTATCATCCTGCTTTCTTACCAAGTGCAGTCGCCTGAACTGGTGATGATCTCACTGTCACTGAGGAATCGACAGCAGGACAGGTAACCTGGGGGACCAAAGACATGCAACATGAGGCACTTCAAGGCACAATTGAAAAATATGAACGGCAAATTTTTCTTTTCTTACCAGTGTGTGCTGCCAGTTCACGCATCACTTTGACATTCCCGTCCTTGCCTTTGAGGTTGTAGATGGAGCACATGTTGTCCAGACCGCCACATGCCACAAGGTTTCCTGAAGGTGCGTAGGCACATGTCATCACCCACGAGGACTTCAGGGGGATGGCACTCACCTGGTAAAAAACAGAGGGCAGGTTTGCTTGTCATGAAACCCGAACAGTCCTGGAAATTTATTTTATTGCAGACTTCAACATGGATACTGTTACATTAAAAAAGTTACTCATACTCTACAATCTACATAAAACTGATTAACTCCACTTGCACACAGATACTTCCTAAATATTCAATTTAATATATCATTAATGAGCTCATGCAACCATTGAGTCTTTTGAACCTAAAATAACGATAAACAACCCCACAAAGCATTGTGAGCAGCAGCAAAGCACCACCTCTGATTGCGCAGATGGATTTATAACTTCTGGCTGATCTCAAAAAAGCCACAATCATTCTTTTCAAATTTACATTAATTAGTATTTGGGATAAGCTTTAGTTACATAGTTGGGATGTGCAGTAAATAAGTCCAAATAAATTTTTCTTAATACATGAATAAAATGTGTTGACTTACAGGTTCACATATATACTGCTTGAGTCCAGAAATGTATAATTATGAATTAATTACACATTGATGTGATTAAATACTACATGCAAATTTGAAGAGGTTACTTCTACAAACAAAAGTAAATTATGTTTGCATGTATGTTGACTCAGGGGTAGAAATATTGAATAGGACTAGTTGAGCTACAAGGAAATAAATATTTCAAACCTATCAATGCCCCGGAACTGTGATGTGTAATGTTTAGGTGTCTTTTGAATTACCATTAGGTGCCTAGATGTTGTGTTTTCGGTTACATGGATATATATCCTTATTAACTTGTGGGGGGAAAAGGAAAATTGGTACAACTAACCTAAAGAATAACTAGAATGAATAAAACAAAACCTAATCCCATGTTTACAACTGTGTAACTGTGTAAAATGTGTAACTTTGTTGCTTATTGAGACGTTGATTTTTAAATTGATATTATTGAGGAAGGCATTTTTCCAAGAGCTTTAAAAAAAGTGTGTTTTCATATTGTATTGAGGATGAATGCGCATCATTACGATCTGACCTCATTTAGGTCACGTACAGTTTTAGCTAAAAAAAAAAACAACATTCACAACTTCATATCATGTACATGCTCTAAGCAACATTAATAAGACTCCACTCTTATTTGTTTCTTACCTTGTTGGTTGTGATGCTGTCCCACACTATGAGTTTTCCATCTTGTGAGGCACTGACACACAGCCTGTTGTATTAACATGGAACAAAAACAAGAAGCAAGACAGAAAGATGAGGATGAGACCTTAAAATCTAATAATTATGAGGCATAAGTCCATCTTGCATTTATCAGCTTTCCTCATTCTGATTTCCTTCACTAATTATAAGAAGCCCGTCAGAGCTTGGCTGTAATATAAAACATATGAATGTTCACTCAGTTTGTGTACAGTGTTTTGTGCATTTACTTAGAGTCAGTGGACCAGTGCATTGCATATATCTTGGCAAGGTGACCCCTTAGCGTTTTCCTGGTCTTCATCTGGACACGCCCCACCACAGTGATCCCAGCTGCTGCCTCCTGCAGTGTGGTGTCCTGCACGGCCTTACGAGCTGCCTGTGGAGCACAAACGCAACCATAGCTGGACAGACCACCAACACTAAATAGTATGTAGTTTTGAGACGGCATCATAAACCATAGTGAGAAGCAGTCTGCAGAAATCACATGATGGATGTTCATATTGGTCTTTTGACTCACTACATATGATATAGAGAAGCCTACTCACAGTGATTTGGTCTTTGAGACTGTCCGCCTCCTTTCGCAATTGCTCCATTTCACCCATTGCGTTGGTGGTTAGGCACTGTCACCAATGGAGACAAGGAGAGATGTCAGCAAAGCTGGTAATCCTGAGATAAAGGAAGAAGAAAAAAAGAGGAGAAACAATACTATCAAACTTTAGTTACCAAGAAATCATAAAAAGTTGTGATTCATACCTTTTATTTCCCAGCTGCAGGACTGCCTGTGCTACTGTATGACTTCATGCTCAAATTTGACCTGTACCTACCTCAGCTTGTTGTCCTCCCTAGTGCCAGACTTTTAGTAAGTGTTATTTTGCAAGTCAAATGAACCCTTGTCTACTTTGCAAACTTTCGTGAATGCGCAGGAACTTACAGAGAAACCCACGGGACACACCCACGTGTGTACACACACACACACACACACACACACACACACACACACGCACGCACAGACACGTAAACTGTATGAATATCCAAGCATGAGGTTGACAGAGAAAATTTGTTCTTCAGATAATCTGACACTTGAGAACACACATCCTCACCCTGAATGTACACACAAACCAGTATGTCCTGTAATAACACCATAAGTATATCAGCTCTTTGGCGGTCACCTCTTAGTTCACAACCAATTTACAACACTTATAGGGGAGTTTGCACCATCTAACACTCCGCTGAGCTCTCACCTAATGCTGATGGGTATTGAATTTGGTAATGTCATGATTAAATGGGCAATGTTTAGCAGTAAACCAATCACCTAATGGTCAAACTCATACAGTGTGACAAATGTAATCAACACAGTAAGAGTCTGAAAACAGAGCGTGGAGTAGTTGAAAGGGGAAAGCATGACACAACACATCCATCCTTCTAAGAAACGCACTCCTCTTTCTATCGTATACATGTAACAAGTTATTTTATGGGAAGCAATTAATAATCAGAATATTATTTCCTTTATCTTACCTTAACAATCAGTAGGAAGGAACACTTGTGTTGATTTTATTGAATGCGTCGTGCCAGCAGCAATCTCTCACTCTCTCTTTCACTATTTGAATGAGTGTCCCTGTCATAACACATGACCAAGAGGATTTGCCTTTAATTTGTTTAAAGTGAAATGGAGGGGAAGGAGTAAAGGAGGGAATGACCCTAAGAGTAAGCGACCTGATTTAATTGCTTGCTACTGGATTCTATCTGTAATTCTAAAGTGAGTGGATGATGGCCTGAAACATGCTCAAATAAAATTAGATTTGATTCATAGCATTTATGGCGCTGCAGTGCAACAAAACATCCCACCAGCTTTCGTAAAATGCTGATGGCTACATTGTCCCTGAAGTTGATAACAGGGGTTTTTATGCCTTTGTTCCAGATGTGGAAATTACACCAGGGATGGACACTTCAGTATTTTAGTCATAATGTTGCCCTTTTGCCATTCTGTGCCTGGGACACGGGCCATTGTTCAGTGATTAAATGAGTGCTAGGAGTTTCAGGATAGTGAAGTGCATTAGCACAACCAGAGAGAAGAGGAGGCCGAGGGAGGGGAGGCAGGGAGTTAAGGGGGGTGGAGGGTAAGAGGCGAGGTAGGAGAGTGAGTTTTAAATCCTACTGGCTGAGATTTTAAGGGAAGCCTTTTGAATCAAATCTGCTCTCATCCGATTATTGACTGCTCTTTACATCTGGATAAGAGATGGAGAAAGGGATGGGGGGGGGGGGTAGATAGTGGGATGAGAATGAGGGAGGGGGTAGAGAAAAAGAGAGCTCCGGTGAAAGATGGAGGCTTTTTGGTGGGACTGGGCCTCTCAACTTGAGTCTGAGCAGTGAATTGAGCGCTTTGCTAACAACTCTTGACTTGCTGAAAATCAAAGTCTTGCATTCTTGCACCAACTTGTACAACTGATTAAAGAAAGCTCTGAATATGGCTGTTGTTAGGTTGTTTAGAAAAGATTGAGTGTATCATTATAAAGTTAATATTTCTGCATCTATAAGGCAGATGTGGTGGGGGGGGGGGGGGGGGGGGGGGGGGGGGGGGGGGGGGGGGGGGGGGGGGGGGGGGGGGGGAGTACATGTATGATCTGAAAGGATTTAAGTTGATATTGCATTTTTATGTGCTTTTCACATCAACTTGTAAATGTACTTTTCCCTAAGATATTCAATTTATATAAGCAGCCATTCATTCTTGAATATTTTATCCACCAATGTTCCCCAACTATATCTCAACATACAGTGACAGCAGAGTATTATTTATATATTCAATAATAAAAGCCTTTAACAGAATTTTTTTTATTCCTCTTCACTCTAGTTTAAATAGCTACAGTTTGACACTCACTTTTACACCAAGATTAAGCATCTAAAAAACCAACAACAACATGTTGTAGTTTTTTCATGTGATGTATTTCAGTATTAAAAATCACATAACAAAGGGAATTTGCTTTTAACTCAGATTATCGTTCCATGTGATAATACCAGCTTTGTATACTGCTCACATATAAATCCCTTTGTTGTGTGTGTTCTATAAAATAGATAAAAAACAAATAAGTGTAATAACTGACAGTCCTTATAATTTTGGTATCTTCATAATAGATATAATTTTAACATAACATAAATATGTCCAAATGAGAGTGCTGCATTTGAAACATCAGTAACTATTTAGCTTCAGGAAGAATCAGTGTCACAGTGAAAAACTTCATGTCACATTCAAGATTTTTTGCGAAATTAAAAAGATGCTGTTGAGAAATGTGATTTCAGCCTTGAGCTCAATTATTGACCTTTGAATCTGACTCTGTACAGCATGACACAGCTGCACTGACTCCATACTACAAAGTACGTAAACAGCGACACATGGCTGCCCACTCACCAATTGAAGACGCCTCTACAGGTGATTTGGTGGATCTTCAATCACTTTTCCGTTAGCGATCTTCCTCAGGTTGTTGTCATAAGTTCGGCCCGTGTGTCACTACAATTTCCTCCTCTCATTCACTTTTGGTGTCATACACGGTGCAATATTTCTCTGTCACTCACTCAGTCCACCGCTCCTATGAGGAACAGATGAGGATTGGAGGGATGAAGGGAGATCAGTGATGAGGGGATAAAACCTGGGATGGACAGAAAAGAGGGATGGGGAGGGGTGAGGGGGAGGGGGTAGTGGTAAAAGAGGTAGAAAGAGAGAGGAGACATGGGTAGACAAGGTACATGGCTGCGGGGTCACAAAACCTGAGCAGGGTTGAATTAAAAAGTAAGAGATGGAAATCATGGAGGGGAGGGATAAGAAGGATAAATAGAGGACATGGAAACATGGCTTTTTATGGTCCTAAGGCAGCCTTTGTAAGATCTATGACAGGCAAGAGGGTTTGTTTTGTAAATCTGAGATGAAGTTAATATTGGAAAGTTGGTGGGCTGAGAGGGAGACTGGTAGAGCAGAGATCAGACTGGGGAGAACGGCGATGTAACAAATAACTAATATTTGGAGAAAGTTATTTTTACGCCTAATATTTATTGTGCAACAAAACAACCAAACATGCATATACAATACAGTCTGCATTACATATACTACTATAGATGGCTGCAGATCGATAACCAACGTTCTTTTAAGTAATCAAAATATTTTTTTTTCTCTTCAGGAGACACATTTCCAAGTTAATGTGTCTCCTTAGTTGGACCCAAAAGCCCCTGCAGGGTCCACCTGCCCGGTCTGAATACCCCTTTGTTTTGCTTTAAATTTTGCTTTGCTTCGTGTCATGATCTGGGTTTTTGTTTGTTTGTTTGTTTCTAAGCCTTGTCAGTGAGTTCGGTCTTTCCTGTTTTATTGTGTAGGTTTTCCCCTTTGTGTATTCTGTTTTGCTCCTTTCTTCCTGTACATTAGCGTGCCTGGTTTAATGTGTTCACTTTGCCAGTTGTTGTTGTGTTCTCCCCAGTGTCCTTTGTAAGTCATTTGTTCTGTTAATGAAACCTTTGTTTTCTGCACCAGTCTGCCTCCTGCCTCTCGTCAGCCTGCATTTAGGTCCACATAGCCACACACTGGGACAGTTAGTCATTCAAACAAAACAAACTCCAAAGATTACAGTTCTGCTTATATTTATCTGCCTTAACTGTTTGAGAGGGTGCACTCTACAGCTGTTGCACTTTATCTAACAAAGTCAGTCACCTGTATTTGTTATAAAACGGCACAGCTTGCATCCTGTCTGATTCCAGGGACCACTTCACCCAAAAAGTCTGGGTTTTGAGTGGGTTACTGAAACCATTTTTCACTGGTATGTTTGATCCAGCTGACATGGAATTCCTTAATAGAACCATGGCTTCTGTCTTTTACAGATTGTTGTTAGCAGCTACACTACACTGGAGTTTATGGCTTATGTGTATACTGTAGATTCTTGCTACTGTATACACATAAGCCATAAACTCCACTTTTACATACTATATGCAGTAGATTACAGTAGATTAGGGAGTAGATTAGTGGAAGATTATTTCACTTTATGCTTATTGTTTATCAAGTAAACGGTTGTGTATTGAATTCTGTTAACACAGATTCTTATATTTACATGGACTTCTTTAGTAACATTATGAACTTAACATATTCAATATCTTTATCATCAACTTAATTTGATTGTATAAAATAAACCAATTTTGCGATTTAGGCCTGTTGCATATACCACATAATGTAGAACAGGGGCAATTTAGGACAAGTGAATGGGGGGAAAATGACGGTGTTTCAAACAAATGATGTCAGCAGGTTATTGTTATTATGATTTGCTACAAAAGCAGCATCCATGAAAGGCTCAGTTACTGGAAAGATGGGCAGAAAATCTCAAAATAGTCAACATGTGTGCTAAAAAATAATTCAACTGTTTGAAACTATGTTCACAAAGAGAAGGTTGAATGTTTGCATATGTTTCCCTTTATAGCTCATAATGTCATTAAACCATTCAAGCAATCAGGAGGAATTTTCATATGTTAAGGTGAAAGATCGAAACTTAAGTTGGATACACATGAACTTCCATCACTCAGACAGCATCATGAATGTCATTCATCAATAGCTGATACAAACATGGGCAAGGGATTACTGTGGAAATCCTTTGTTAAGCACTCGAAGCAAAATTAAATTCACAAATGTCACTTAAAACTTTAGTGGTCACAAAAAGAAAGAAAGAAAGAAAGAAAGAAAGAAAGAAAGAAAGAAAGAAAGAAAGAAAGAAAGAAAGAAAGAAAGA
>JAOXYM010000006.1:11426317-11459354 GCA_028567055.1 Leptatherina wallacei | reverse complement strand
ATTCGACCAAAGCAGGGTGCCAAGAATTAAATGATATATCAGAGAATTGTTTAAGATTGGGAATAAAGTGCATAATATGTCTCCTTTAAGATGTGCTACACAAAAGCAGAAACATTCACACACTTTCTTTTCACCAGATTTATGAAGCTGCACATGCACCTCTCTATGAATGCTGATCATTGTTAAATTGTACACATGTGCAGAAGCCTGAGCTCCACTCCCTAGCCATGAACAGATGTTGACATTTCCTTAATTTAACTTTTTGCGTATTAAAACTAGGGGTGCACCGATCGATTGGCCGGCCGATCAGCGTCAATTTCTTTAATTTTGGGGAATCGGCCGATCCTCATGTGAAATCAACAGATTTTATGCAGTAAAAGAAAAAGAGCAAAGATTTGCAATTCATGCAATGCTGAAATAAGTTGTGGTGGGGCTGCAAACCAAACGTTCAATACAACAATACTTCATTGGCCAACATTTTCATTTATATTTGAGAACACTACCTCATAGTTTGTATGCTTTCACGGGTATTGTTAATGGTTGTTCAATAAAATAACATTGGAACATTGAAGCTGTTTGCTGTCAGTTATTTAAAAAAAAGAAAAAAAGAAAAACGGTATCAGCAGGTCAGGCTTCTTAAAGATCAGTGATCGGCCAGAAAACTGCAATCGGTGCACCCCTGATTAAAACCCTGATTGCACCACAAGTTGTTAGATGTAACAGTGGGGCTCCAGGTCTTAAATCATGGCCATTAGCTGCAGCCATTCATAGTGTCACTAAAAAACATAACATATGTATATGTCAACTGAAGCACACTAAGGTATGCACATCCTCATCATATAGCTTTTACCTTTCTAAATGCTACTGTAGTTTGTGCAAAGCAAATGGTGCAAGCACTGTTTTTGTCTATAAACATTGTTCACACACCGGGGCCCTTGCTTTTTGTTTCAATCCAACAAAAAAAACGTTTTTTTTCTCACCCGCAGCCTTTTCAAAAGCCCCATCCACGCTATCCTCTCCTCTGTCCTCTGGCAGCCGCTGCGGGGAAACCTCACACTGAACCCTGCACTCCTCTATCTGCTGCAGTGTTTCATTCACACAAGCTTCCCATTTCTCTGCTGCCTGCACCCAATCTGAAGAGGCCTCATGCTGGAGAGCAGCATCATACAGGACCTGAATTTGATGACACAGATAAAAATAACACAGTTACATTGAAGTTGAAGATGCTACAAGATGCAAAAAAATAAAATTACAAACTTAAAAAAGAAAGAGTGACTGATCTTGTTTATCCAAATATTATCTGAACAACAGTATACAATTCTTGTAATGAATAGGATTTCTGCCATAGTAGGGGACACATACAATCATTCTCCCTCATCATTACTGAGGCTGTAGATATAATAATTAAGCAAATAAGAGTAGTCACTACACAAAATTTTTGAAGCGCAAACTCATTACTGTTCCCTCCTCACCCAGTGTTTCTCATTTCCAATCTCCCTGTCCTGGAAATCATCCTCCATCACACCTTCCATCCGCCTGTATTTCTCAATGTTGTTCCTCATTTCCAGGTGACTCGGGTTGGCCACAAAGTACGTATGAGCTGCTGATGCAGCCTTCTGCAACTTTTCCAACTGATGTGGAGAACAAGGAAAGTCAGTGCAGGCAAACTTTTTTTTTTACATTTTTGCTATAAAATATAGCTGTGACCTGAATCATTATTAGAGTTAATAACAGCCAAAATATCAAGCAACTTACCTCTAAAAGCCTGTTTCAAATTAAATAACGTGTAAACCATACAATCTGAGGTTTGAAAAGATTATCAAGCTTCTTAGGACTCAGACCTTTAAGACTCCTTGTTGTGCAATTTACCTTGTAATATGTGACTTGTAGAAAGTTATAGGGGTTGCGAGTGCTGAATTCATATTCTATGTCGGTAGAAACTGGGAGCTGTCCTGTACGAGTAATGGAGCGTCCTATACAAAACCTCAAGCACTCCGCTTTCTGCTGAATCCAATCCAAGGCCCACAGGTCCCACAGACTGTTGTCCTCAGAGTCTAACACAGCAAAAAAGTAAAACATAAGAATAAATATTTAAAATATTTGGGAATGAAATATGCTCTTTTTATTCATGCTTTAGGTACATTTGGTGTATATTTGGAACATTTTGTGTACTAAGAAATACATGTAATGTGAGTTTGTGAATTCATTATTACTCTTAACAAATCTGAGGTTAACACATTTTAAAATATCCAATAGTCTTGGAATATTTTTTATTGTGATTTGTTTCTTTAGTCTTTTATTGAATTTACCTCACAGCTCTGGACTCAGCCTGTTTGGACTAAACATCCGATTTATGTACAAATATTTATTGCCAAAACGCCTCACCCGCACAGGCCCAGTAATAAAATAAAACAATATCACTTTTAAGTGGAGGCCAGTCAGGGGTTCCATCAGATAAAAAAAATAATATAGCCTAAAGTATCTCTGTTGCACTAATTTGGGGTTGGGCAGACAGATTACTTTCACTTGATGCAAAACGCCTTTCAAAATGCCTTTAAATGAAGCATTCTGATATGGAAAAATCACTGATAAAGTTAAACCACTGTGATTTCAACTGATGCACACGCTATGGATATAATATGGAGCAACTAAATAACCCTGCTTTATGTCCCAAAGGTTAAATTTAGTCCATCAATTATTCATATGGATTAAAGTTTTACTGTCACGTTATATTCGAAACCTTTTTAACTTACCTAGTTCATTGAGAGCGTCTTTTCCAGCTGCCACACAGTCATCATGACACTGCCTGCGGACTCTCAGCAGTACCTCCTTAGTTACAATGGATTTCTCCAGCAGCTCTGCAGCCTTTCCCCACTCCTCTCCATAATATGCACGCACCCCGCTGTAATACAGAAAATCATACGGCTGCAGGAGCGGCAATGCATTAGATTTGCCGCTCATCGACACTCCCACGGTAAAGTTAAACAATACTAATATAACCAAAGGAGACGCCACGTATACACTAAAATGTTCAGAGTGTAGCGCCATGGTCCAAAAAACGAGCCCAGTGGAGGAGACGGAGTTAGGGAAGAGGAGGAGGGACTATAATTTAGGCAACGAAGGGGAGTCCAATCCGAAAAGATTCCTCCCGTTTGAGGAAGGTAAAGGCTATCGGTTCAAGTAATGAGTCCACCGCAGCCGGTCGTTGTCGTCAGCATCTTCCAGTGGTAAATCTTTTTGTGATTTTTGTCATGTTTCGCTGCTTTGTTTAGACTCGTTTAACTCAACAGGTCGCACCAAAATTGCAATACTCCAACTTCGCCAGGAGAGGGAGCCAGTTTTGGATTCAATTTAGGTTACCGTAACTGTACAAGTACATTGATAAGAATGTTTTGTTGTTTTATGGTGATAAATGAATCTAACCTAGGATTTTTCCCACTTCCCATACATATTAGTTTCAATCAGGGATTAAACAATGCTGTATGTGTCAGGAATGCAAACTTTTTGCACTTCAAAAAATTACTGCGGGTGTTCATATTTGATGGATTAAGGTAAAGAACGTAGCTCCCTCGCGTTCGGCCTTCCCTCAACACGGGGCAGCCGCACTGGACGATTCATTCAGGCAAACACCAACAGCGACAGCCAGGCTAGACAACGGACGCTCTTCCGAGCCGGGGAATCGAAAGGCTGAGTGGCCAATCTAAGGAGAGCAAGTGTCCTACTGACTATTAGTTTTTTGTACAAGTGAGCTCGCCATGGCTGATGTTAGTGAGGTTTTGATGTCGGTTTTGTCCACAATTCGCGTTCCAAAGCCCGGGGACCGTGTCCACAAAGACGAATGCGCCCTGTCATTTTCCTCGCCGGTGAGCCATCTCCTTTGTAAATCACAACGTTAGATTACAAATAATGCAGATTATATTTTCTTATATCTTTATTCTATGTTGTTTTGGTGTAACATGGCATTTTGCCTGCGCTGTCCCACTTCAATGCACTGCTTTACGTTATTTTCAGTTTTAGCTAAGCAGCAAGCTAGCGCCAAGCTAAGCTAATAATGCACTGTAATGGAAACTTAGCTGCTCTAGCTTCTTTGCTAGCTCTGTTGGTCTGTCAAACTAGCAAAGAAGCTAAGTGAGCCGTGTTATGTTCACAACTGTGGCTTTAATGTAATTCTACTCATAAGGTCTCAGTCTTTGTTTCCATTCCCGTGGACAATGGTAATATGAATTAACATGCTTTGCTGATTAAACTTATCAAGAGACTCAAAAAGCTACAGTGAGGTTACAGTAACTGATGCTTTGTCATGTGCATTAATTGCCTCCAACTGTAGTTTGGTGTGTTTAAAACACGGTGGTAAGAGACAAGACCAAAGTTATGACAATTATCACTTCCTATGCTTTCTTCACAGGAAAGTGAAGGAGGCCTGTATGTGTGCATGAACAGTTTCTTGGGTTTTGGTAGTCAGTATGTGGACAGGCACCATGCTCGGACTGGGCAGAGAGCTTACTTGCACATCACCCGGACTCGTAAGGCAAAGGTAGATTTTAATACTTATATTTGAATCTCAAACCTTTTCCATCCATGCTCGGTGATTTAATCTCAAGACTGACCTGATATTTTATGTTATTCTCACAGAAGGAAGATGACAACAACTCAGGCTCTGGACACCCACCCAAGAAAAAGCCCACCAGATTGGCTATAGGTAAGTAAAAAGGTGGACATGTACAGAGACATGCCAAAGTTTGCACACCTGATCAAAATGATTTTGCTTTAAGCTAAAAAAAAAATCTAAAAAAAAAATCCATAACTTATCAAGTTTAAATTGAATCATTTCTTTCATACCTTTTTTTTTTTTTACTTAAATTTCCCAAAGTTTTAGAATAGTAAAGGGAAAATAATCTCCATAGAAACACTCCAATAGGACAATAAAATAGCTCATCAGTACTTGCTTTAATGTTATTTTTTTTCCCTCACCAGTTTTTTTTAAGTAAGACTTCTAGTTTTACAAAGGTGGAAACCCTTTCATGTATTGCTCTTTTTAAGCTATACCCACAGATGTTCTGTGGTGTTCAGTTTAGATGACCAAGCAGTTCATGGCTAAACTTTTACTTTGAGAAGCACTTCCTGCATAACGTGTAATGGATTTTGACTGAATAATCACATTAATAACTTGTTATCAGTAAGAGAAAGTTTGACCAGGGTGCCCAAACTTTTCCATACCACCATATACAAACAAAAATTATGAAGATGTCCTCTCTTGAGTGGTGCACACCTACCTTTTTGGTAAATTTTTCTTCTGTCCAGGAATTGAAGGAGGATTTGATGTGGAGCAGGAGCTGTACGAGGAGGATGTGAAGGTGGTCATTTTACCAGACAGACAGGAAGTGACTTCAGAGGACCTTGCCACAATGCCTGATGTTGTGAGAGAGCGGGTGAGGCGTTTTGGCAACAAAAAATGTGTACAAATAAAAGCTGGCATCAGCACAACCTTATGGGATCCAACACTTTTGTTGTGATATTATTACAGAAAAAAAAGAAACTAAACATTTTGACTGCTTTCATTCATACAAAGAATATTTTCTGCAAACATAGATAATATCCACTGATGTTTGACAATTTAGGCTTAGTGATACATTATATAGGTATATTCTCTGTGATATTCAAACAGGGATCTTTTACAATATGGTACAGATGGTAGTCTGTCTGCTTGGCAACTCTGCTTGCCACACCTCCTACGGTGCCCTTTGGGGGCAGCTACAGGGTCCTCAGCTGGTTCCACCGATCATAGTTGTTTCGCCCCCTAAACCAGAACATCTCCCAGTGTGGGGGGGCAGTGGCTGTGGAGACGTCTCCCTGCCACCCCTGCAGCTGGCCTCATTGAGGTGTTGGACCCCAGCTTGTGTCCCTCCTCCATAGCCACATCCAATAAGTGGCCATCACCGGAGGCACCCTGTGTTAATGCTACCTTGCATCCATACAGTATATCCTGGAGGTCTACGTTAGCTTTGTAGTATAATGAGCACTTTTACGACGCATTCCAAGAGATTCCAGGGACACGGGAGGGTGTCATACGGTGATCTCACAAGGAAGCTGAGCCGTAACTACTAGGGTTTGCCAGATGTCTGTCCAGGATACGACCCTATTGATGGTGTCCTTCCAGCGGGGCCAACCTCCTTGCTTGTCCCGGGATACATCACTTGATGAGGTAGCGGTCTTGCTCTACCTTCAAGACCTCCTTGACAACCGTAGTCTACCTCTACTCTCTTGTGGCTTTGGACCAAAACTGAATTGGTTCTCCCCAGCCCTGCCTGGCTGACGTGTGTTCTTCCTAAGACCTCTTTGTATTGCCTGCTAATGGCTTTGTCCACCTCTTCCTGGGCTCTCCAGCTACACCCAGTACGAGTGGTTACCCCTGCCCCCATCACTGCTTCATCCCTGGACTCTGCTACCTCAAATACTAAATGGATTTTGTCTTGTTTGTATCCGAGGCTTCAGGACTTCAGTGGAAGCTGCAGAGCGTTCTTTCCAAAGAGGCCTATATATATTTTGATATATGAACTAGAAACTTTGTTAAATTCAGAAGAAAATTTGCTGAGAAGTTTCATCATGAGCTCTGACTCGACTCTAATTTTTGCCTCCTGATACATATGCTGTACTTTTAGGTCTCACTGTCGATGGCAGGTATCATGGCAGCCGACTCAGTGTCTCATACCTTACAAGTTCAGCAGTGGGATGGAGAGGTGAGACAGGAGTCGAGGCACGCTGCTGACCTCAAACAGCTTGACAATGGAGTCAAAATCCCTCCCAGGTGAAGTCACATCTGTTTGTTTTATGCTGCAAAACATTTCTTGGAGATTTTAAATACAATTAATCTCATATATATTTGATACAAAATTGATAATAGAGTAAAAGAAACGTATCTGTACTGAAAATGCTGTAGCATTTTAAGACATTTAAAAAAATCTCCAGTCGATACGTTTCTCTTTGATGAACAACTGCTTCAGTATCTATTCTATTTAATCAGTAGTGTTGTCTCCATTGAAAGTATTTACTACAGGAATTGGTGTCCTCTTTTATTGTTAAAACACACTATGACTTAGATGTATCTAGACTTTTGACTGGTACTGTATGTTGTTCTGTTTTTCCTCCATTGTAGTGGCTGGCGGTGTGAAGTGTGTGACCTTCAAGAGAATATTTGGATGAACCTCACAGACGGAAAAGTGCTGTGTGGTCGAAGGTATTTTGATGGCTCTGGGGGGAACAATCATGCCCTGCTCCACTTCCAGGAGACGGGCTACCCACTTGCCGTCAAACTTGGTACTATCACTCCTGACGGCGCTGGTAAGAAGAAAACTTGACGATTTTTCCATGGTAAAAATGTTAAAGAAAAATCCCCTCTTCTGTGTTTGATAGTACTTATCTCTAAAGAGGCCATTAGGTTTTGTGAAGAAAAAGTGAATTGTCAAACAAAATGCTCAACGTATGGATTACAGGGTTATACAAATTTGAGTACAACTGAATTTCTTTAGATAGTGTGTACCGATATCTTCACGTAGGGCTGGGCTGAGGAAGTCAGGAGGGAATGAAACAGTACTTCTGTATAAGATACAAACATTGGTGACATATTGGCCATATAAGCAGCTGTTCTTAATGTTGGCTGCTAAAAACTAAAAGTTGAACAAACTTGAACTATGTAACTTTCCAACCTTAAAACTTCGCGTTCCTGAGTCGTTTGGTAGCACAGTGACATTTGTTATGTACATTTGTGGAGCTGTCGGCCAGCAGCTCGACATTTAGCCGAGTTTCGCTTTGTGCGCCGCGTCGCATGCTAGCAAACACATAAAAACACACCTTCGTTTTGAACAGGCACCATAGCTGATTCAGCAAAGAAACACAGGAAGCATTATCGGAGGAAGAGAGGAAAAGAAAAAGGGAAAGAGTCAGAACTAAAGATTTGACAAGTCAAGATAGGACTGAATTCTACTGGCTGGATAGAGCTCACAGTTCAGGTGGGATGCAAGATGGATGCCGAATTAGCCGCCGTTTGGGGGTGCATCACTAGGAAAATTGGAAAAGTTCTGTACTCCGTACCCCTAAAATGGTCTGCTTTAACAGAGGTATAAATTAATGAAAGAAAAAGGAGCCTCTGTCACGCCTTTCCTAGTAAATTGTGTCAGTTTGTGAAAAATGGGCGTAATATGTCTCCTTTCAATGTGGAGAAGTTAATCTGTGTACTTAGGGTGGTGTCTAGTAGTAAAAAAATTTATTTACTATGTGCATCTGTCTGTGCATTATTTCCCTCATCTGCCACCACCTTTTTTGTGTCCAGATGTGTACTCCTATGATGAGGATGACATGGTGCTGGATTCCAAGTTACCAGAGCACCTAACTCATTTTGGCATCGACATGATGACCATGGAGAAAGTAAGTTTTGCGCTGATGTTGATTTGTGGTAGAAATTGCTGAATTTTGTTTTATTATTATTTGCTGTTGCAAGCTGCAGGTCTGTCTTTTTTTCATGTCTTTTCTTTTTGGTTTTCAAGTTTTAGTATCAGATCAAGTTGTTGTAGACTGACTCATTGATCAGCCTTCTGATATACAAAAGCAGTGGTACATATTTTGACAGAGGTATTGGGTTTTGTTCGTCTTGGCAGACACCCAGACAGTTATAGTTAGTTCTGCTTCATGGAGTAGGTTGATGATATGTACTGATACTAAAGGGATCTGAGTTCCAGCTGCGGTGTTGGCAAGCCAATAGTTCTCGAGGAAAAGAAAAACAATTACCAAATTTAAACTTATTTTATAGAATTATAGCTTTCATTCACTGGTTTTGTTTTGTCATCATCGGTTCGAATCCCGCTCCTGCCCCAGTCAACTGTCATTGTGTCCTTGGGCAAGACTCTTTACCCTCCTTGCTTCCAGTGTTGGCATCACTGGTGTACTCAATTGTAAGTCGCTTTGGATAAAAGCGTCTGCTCAATGACTGTATAGTATTTTCTAATGTCTTATATTGCATTTAATTCTTATTGAATGTTTATTATATTCTTACTGCTCAACAGTAAAGCGGTAATGCACTGCATGTCATATCTGGCTACTTTTTCAATTTTCCAATCGCCTGTATTTTCTCTGATTCCCTGCTGCCATTCATTTCTTTGTCAGCTTCCTCTCCTCTTATGCAGAGTGGAGATAAGAGTTGTTGACATCTAATATCTCTGTACCTCGTACTGTGCTCTGTAATGTGATTTGTTGTTTTGCTAATGTTTTTCACATACTAAATGATGTGGCACAGACGGGGTGTAGAAATCGTGCTGCAACAGATTGGAGCTCATCGCGCTGCAATTTAGCTGTTTCTGCTCATCTGCTTCTTTTCATTACTACCACATTCAAGCTAGTTTTGCTCATCATTCTGTATGTCTCAGGACTCTCTGGCAATACATTTAATTTGCCTGCCCTTCACATTCTTCAGTGTCTTATTTTTGAATTCTCTGCTCTCAGACTGAGCGGACGATGACAGAGTTGGAGATTGCTGTGAACCAGCGTGTAGGAGAGTGGGAGGTGATTCAGGAGTCGGGTACCACCCTGCGGCCCCTGTTTGGTCCCGGCCTGACTGGTATGAAGAACCTGGGAAACAGCTGCTACCTCAATTCTGTCATGCAAGTGCTCTTCACCATTCCAGACTTCCAGAGCAAGTCAGTACTCCTCTTTATTATTTTTAATAATCCCCATCCTATTGTCCTTACAAGTTGTTATTGCTTTTTGTAGAGTGAAAGGAAATGTTGGTTCCTTTCCACTTCCAATATCCAGCATTCATTATAAAATAATGAAAGTGCAGAATTATTTTCAAATCCTTTCTTACTGCCTTAAAGGTACGTGTCAGACATCGACAAGATAATTGATGATGCACCCAGCGACCCAACCCAGGACTTCAAAACCCAAGTGTAAGTGTCCTTATTATGTATAAGAAGTTCTTGTATAACTATGAGATGCCAGAAAGTCCCCCTCTGTGATACAGTAGGGGGAGAAAGGAGGATTTTTAGATATAATAGATCAAGGAGTGGGAATTGTTTCCTTATACAATACCTTTTTATAGAGAAATTGTTACACACACACTACCCACAGGTTCAATATTTAATCAAAACTGCAAGAAGAAGAAAACGAAGCATCCTTTTTAATATATACACACATTCTCTCAGTCTGTCAGCCACAAGGTTGATTTAAGACTTCTTTCGAAACGGCTATTGGTTCAAACGTTATACTTGGCTTTTTGTTGTGGATTATTTCTTTGCATCAAAACATTCTATTTTATATTAGGGAGACTTATAGACTCCTGGTTTCTTGCTATTTTAGCTCTGTACCAGTGTTGTAGAAAAGGGGTTTGCTTCTTCTGTGTCCAGTTCAAACTAATCAGGGCTGGATATTGATGTTAATTTTTTGAATTGATCCCATTCTGATTTAAAAAACAAAAACAAACAAAAAAACAATCTCTAATTCAGTTTGATTTCTTGTGTGATATTGATTGAATTGGGGATATTTTAGTTATAATACCAATTTTGCTTGGATACAAAAGGAAAGAGCAAAACCATTTGCATTTCCAATTGAGACTAATTTAAGTAAAACATCCCATTTCCACAGGAAAAGGTAAATATTAAGATATTGATCAATGATAGTATGCCTCAGTATTTTATCCTTTGAGACTTGCAGCGGTCGGCAAAAGATGCACTTATTGAGTTTACACTATATTCTCCTGTTTTCATTTAAATTGTACCTGAGGTGATTTTTACGTGGCTTTATTTGAAATAATTTCCCCTTTTGCTATGCGGTAAAAAAGCTTTTGTGTTCACACCAGAGAAGCGCCTTCACGATTAGACTTTCCACCCTATGATATGTAAACCAAAAATACCTCAAAGCCTTTACCCAAATCCTCCTCCTGTGAGAGTCTCTGGTATTGTGTTGGATGTGCATTGATGTAAGCCTTGTTTTCATCACAGAGCTAAGCTGGGTTATGGTCTGTTGTCGGGAGAGTATTCTAAACCAGCACCAGACCCTGGAGATGAAAATGGTGCATCTGAACCCAGAGTAAGTAGAAATGTCTAAGTTCACAGATAAGAGTCAATTTATTCAAAGTGACACTGAATCAAATTTTAACTCCTAAAAATGTAGCTCCTTTAATAAAAAAAAATTCATAAAAAAAAAAGAGCTAAATTTTTAGAAAAGAAAGTTTATTTTTTTATTTGCAGGGAGACCAAATTGGAATAGCACCCCAAATGTTTAAAGCACTTGTTGGACGGGGCCACCCAGAGTTCTCCACCAATCGACAACAGGATGCTCAGGAGTTTTTATTGCACTTCATAAACATGGTGGAGGTAAAGCTGTTTTTCTTATTTTTCTTTCATTGTTTCTCGGTCTGCCTCCCCTTTTTAAATCAATCTGTCTTTTCTGCTTCAGAGAAACTGTCGCTCTGGTTCAAACCCATCTGAAGCCTTCAGGTTCCTGGTGGAGGAGAGGATTGTGTGTCAGCAATCTCAAAAAGCCAAGTACACACAGCGGGTCGACTACATTGTACAGCTGCCTGTACCCATGGACCAGGCTACAAACACGGGTGAGGAGTTTGACAGACTCTAAGTCTCCAGTATTGCATATGATTAGCAATATAAAGCTGTCCGCACTGATGAGAGCAGAACCTTAAAGTGTTCATTAACAAAGAGAATGCACTAGAAACTTTGGGGGAAAAACAGTTTAACAACTAAATGAGGCTGTTAAATTGATGGACTGGTTTTTTAAAATCACAGAGGAGCTGCAGGAAGCGGAGCGCCGCCGTGAAGAGGGAGACTCATCAGCACCTACAGTGCGAGCACAAATCCCCTTCACAGCTTGCATGGCAGCTCTCAGTGAACCAGAAATCCTCACAGACTTCTGGAGCTCAGCCGTTCAAGCCAAGACTACTGCTACCAAGTATGGGAGAGATGACCACACTCAAACTGAAAGTGATCATTTGGAGCCAGTTTGAAAATGTGTTTTTATTAATGCCAGTTTTGTTTCATCTGTCAGAACGACCCGCTTTGCCTCTTTCCCCGACCACCTGGTTATCCAGATAAAAAAGTTTACCTTTGGCCTTGACTGGGTGCCCAAGAAACTGGGTGAGCAAAGAGATTTAATGTTTGTGGTGAACAAATGAGCATTTTAAAAAAAATCAGAAGTTGTTATATGATTATACGTTATACAATTCCTCTGTCCAGATGTGAGCATCGACGTTCCTGATACTCTGGATCTGAGCGCACTGCTTGCAACTGGCCAGCAGCCAGGGGAGGAGCTTCTACCAGAGGTGGCCCCGCCCCCACTCATGACCCCAGATGTGGAGGTTAAAGGTATCCTGGGTTCCCATGGCAACGAGGAGGACGACTCGCTCTACTCCCCACTGCTGTGTCAGTCTGTCTGTCATTTCTGCTCTTTTTCCTTCTGTGACTCTTACTTGTTCACTCATTTCTTTTCTTTTTCTGTCTTTTCTATTTCCGTGAGTCCCTCCGTTGCCTTATTTGTTCTTTTTTGCATTATATGAGGTGATTTGATTTGCATTTCAAAGAAGTCTTCAAATGTGACTTTTAAGTTTGAGTTGGGTCATCTTATTCATTTAAATTATTTCCCATGTGTTGTGTTTTTTTTTTCTTTTCTAAATTGTATTTAAAAAAATGCAATCAAATAACCTAAAATTCACTTTTCCAATGTACATCCAAGTAATGCAGCCCTCTCAACTCACTCTCAGCTCCAGTCCTTGATGACTCCACTGTATCCCAGTTATGTGAAATGGGATTCCCGCTGGAGGCCTGCAGAAAAGCGGTGTACTACACAGGGAACACTGGAATTGATGCTGCTATGAACTGGATCATGGGCCACATGGATGATCCAGGTGTGTGTGAAACAGGAATTCGTTAGTCCGCTTTCCAACTCGCCATTCCTGTCAGTCTTCATTTATTTGTCTTCTGATTGGCCGCAGATTTTTCGGCACCCCTGGTGTTGCCAGGCAGCAGCTCGGGACCAGGGACCACACCCACAGAAAGCCTGTCTGAGGAGCACCTGGCAACAATCGTTTCCATGGGCTTCAGTCGAGATCAGGCAACCAAAGCTCTCAGAGCAACGGTGAGGATCAAACTCTCAGCAGTTAGACGTTGGAAATTGACCATATGTCCCATTTTAATTTGGATTATAGTTGAGCCAATGTTTCCTTGTTTTTGTAGATTTTCTCATTAGTGTGTTGTAAAAGCATTTTTTGTTAGCCCTAAAAAGAGATGTTGGACCTCAGTAACACAGATGATCAGCTAATACAACTTTACCTACATTCCCAAATAGGAGGAAATTATTTTTAAAGGCTGGGTGGAATTTGTCATAGGAAACTCCCACTGACCAGCTCCAGTCTGCATTCAACCCCCCAACACCTACTTGGAACAAAGAAAGCAAAGCTTTTGTTAACTCTGGTAATAGTCTCATGTTGATGCAGAGGAAACACTTGTGCATTGTAGTACCATGTGTACTCTTCTGTTAACATGCCCAGTTAAGGCTGGTTTATACTTGCGTCAGGTTGGTTACGCTGTAACCGCCTCTGCGTAGGTAAGTCCACCCTACCGATACCTGCAGATCCGGAAAGGAAACTGCAACACGGGTACATTTGAGTATAAACACACGCTGCCTCTGCGTCAGCTCGCGTACCTGACCTGACGCAAACACTGCAGGAGTATAAACCAGCCTTTAGGACACATTTTAGTGCTAAATCTTGACAATTTAAGTATCATAAACAAATAGATAATTAACTATTATTCCTAAGGTTTTAATAATGTATCATAATCCAACTGAGTACAGATGCTGTAAGTGCAGCTAACACACAATTAAGAAATTGATTTTTACTCTTTGTTTTCTAATGGACTGCAGAAAATGCTGCAGCGGTTTGCACCCTATTATTAGCATTCCTTGTATTTGTTACAGAGCAATGTCCTGGACCGTGCAGTAGACTGGATCTTCTCTCACCTGGATGACCTGGAGTCCATGGATGTGTCTGAAGGAGGTCGCTCTGCTGCAGAGAGCGAGGGTGGCAGGGATCCTCCTGTTGGACCTCGTGTTAGAGATGGGCCAGGAAGTAAGTACGCAGGAGAGGCCAGAGAGAGGATGCAGTCAGAATAATCATTCTGCGAGTTTGTGCTCACAGCGATGAGACGAAAAGTGGTCGCAAACTTTTCATCATAATCTTTTTGCACTGTGTGTGTGTGTATTTTTATAGTTACAAATTAACTTATGTTTTTGTCTTTGTCCAGAGTATGAGTTGTTTGCTTTCATCAGTCACATGGGGACAAGCACCATGTGTGGCCACTACGTCTGTCACATAAAGAAGGACCAGCAGTAAGTGTTGTAATGTTTGTGTTAATCCCTTTAATTATTGTTTTGTCCTTTTAAGGTGCCCTTTTCTTAATGAGCCCTTTTTTCCCTGCTCCAGTCCGAAATTACATACCCAAAATAAATGAAGTATATCTTCACAGCGACAAGGGCTGTATGTATAAAAAGTGAGATTACTACACAAATGTCAGAAACAAGATGTGTATTACTGCCTCAGAGTAATTTCACCTGGAACACTGTAGAAAATTTGAATGGTTTTATCTTTCTAAAAGAAAACTTCATTACTTTCAGTGAAAGCTAGAGGGTAGCGTCCCAGTTGATCGAGGAATTGGTAAAATAATGTCTAATGAGGAATTGTGGAAAAGTAGAGAATAATAGAGTTAATCTGAAGGGTATTCCATGAAGCAGGATTAAAGGAAAGCCTCGCTGAATTCAATAAGTCTGGCTCATCAAAGTGAAGTTCCAGTTCATCAACATGGCTTGAATAATTCCTGGCTGAGTTACCATGGGAACTAGTCTGCTCTGGACCAGGATAACTGTCCAACTTATTTAAGTCTTATTTCAAATAATGGCCGATGGGTCGAAACATGAATTCAATTCAGCTTTTCTTGTATAGCACCAGTTTATGACAATGTCATCTCAGGATACTTCACAGTTTGAGCCAATCTGCTGTGATCAGTCAGTGTTCATATAAGCCAATTCATAACAAATAGCCTAGCTAAGGAAACCAACAGATTGCATCCAATCCCCCATCCTGAGCATGCTAGAGGAGACGGTGGAAAGGAAAAACTCTCTTATAACAGGAAGGAAAAACCTCCGGCAGAATCGGCTTAGGGAGGGCCGCTATCTGCCTCGACCGGTTGGGGTGGTGAGGAGAGAAAGAGAGCTCGCAAAAGAGCGTTCCTCCAGATAAACTCCACATTTACACTGCCTACGTCATGTAATAAGTTATTTTTAAAAAATGACTGTTTTCATTGATTATAAAAAATAAATAGACCATTTGAACCTGGGTCTATCAAGCCCAAGGCCACAACTACAGATCTACCACTTCTGTAGTATTAACAAAAATGGAATAGATTTTGCAATGGATTAGCATGCACTAAGCAAGGCTATGCAAGTCTGTCTTGAATTAGTCTCGATTAAATAAGCCTGGGCTGCGTTCATGGGACAGCTCGAAGCTTAATTAGGAGATGCTGCTAGTGTGAGTCTTTTTGAGGCAAGTTTCTCTTTGTTGATCAATTTTCATTGAATACCCTCCTTTTAGGAGTTTTACAGATGTTTTCATAGGTGTTACCAAGATAAATATCTCAGCCAATATTGATAATCAACACCTCTGTCAGTGGTCAAGAGAGAGGAGAGGAGAGAAATAGCCCCCAAATTCCCCACAAAAAAGCACCAGGAGGATTCAGAAAGAAGTGAACCCCAAGATAGCAGATTGTAGGAGGAGTGAATACTTGACTATAAAAGTCTCTTCATCTGCATGCACACTACCAGGACATTCATGAGTTATAGGAGAACACAGTTATATTTTTTTTCCCCCACTGTTTGGCTGTCAGCTTGCAGAGTTTTTGTCTCACAGTGATGAGAAAGACGTCCGTAATCAGCAGTCTGCTTTCATATGACACCTTGTATGAATGGTGTGCCTGAAGTGAATAAAATGTACAGAAGCTCTAAAGTGGACTGTGCTGTTCTCATGTTTTTATTACACGATGCCCATATAATGGCGTGGGCATAATGATGCAGATGCTCAATAGAGTTTCTCCACATCATATCAGTATGCTTCATGGTAGTACTGGTGCTGACTAGTGTATGCAAAGATCTTCTGTACTGAACATACCTCATGCCGCCCCCTGTGCAGGGGGCTCATCGAAAAGATGTTGAAATATTGAGAACAGTAAATCAGAAAAAAATGAATTGATATCAATTCTGTGTATTTTCTTCCAAAAGGAAAAAAAGTACAAAAAAGTCGCCAACAGTGAACATATTAATAGATGTGGTTTCTCTGATTGGTTGTAAATTTACTGGATTTATCAGATCTGGGAAAATGCCTAAACAGCTGAGAAAAAATTGTTTTTAAGTTGTTTCAGAAGTGGGCAACATTATCCCATGTCCACACATGTTCGGTGTAAAATGGTTTTTAAATCATCTCTGTAGTATCTGTGCTCGTGTCCTCTGCATGTTTTGTAGGTGGTGTTTAAAGACTGTGTTCTCTTTGTGTTTTAACAGATGGGTCATCTTCAACGATCAAAAGGTGTGTGCTTCAGAGAAACCTCCCAAAGACCTGGGATACCTTTACTTCTATCGCAGAGTGGCTGAATGAGACGAAGGAGAGTTTCACTTACAGATAAAGAGAAAACGTGTGGATGCTAACAAACACAACAGCAAGCTCTTACAAATGCCCTGGCACGCTTCACAACTGACAAAAGTGTAAATAAATATCTCAGACTGCATATATACACAGTTCAATAAATTGGTGCAGATGTTCAGATGAGGTGTTGGAGGGGAGAGAGAGGGGGGGTGCAGCTGTTTCTTTCTAATCTGTTAATGGGCCTGTTCAGGTTGTTACCACAGCAACTTTGCTGAGTAAAACTGAGAACCAGCTGAGGCCTGTTAAAAGCAGGTGATGCAGGTTTTACTCAGAACGTGTTTTCAGATCATTCAGTAAACCTGCTTTAGGGAGCAAATCCCCAAAATGATGCAGGCTTTGACTGCTAGGTCCATTTACTCCTCATTGATAAGTTTACACAACTGTCACCGTTAATCTTTCCTGACTATTGATCTCCACTGCCATCAGTAGTCACTGCCCTTCTGCAGTTAAGTAAGACGCTTTCAGGCTCCTTCTCCTTTACTGGATGTTAAGACTTCATCTTGATACAGCCTCCTCTGTTTGAGTGTGGAAGTAATAAATGTCTCAACATCCACTATTAGAAAGAAAATGTCAGTAAATCCAAATATTACAAATGTGTCACAAAAAATAAAAAAAAATAAAAACACCAAATGAACTTGTTTTTCTTAAAAGTTTGGTAAGGGTGATACCTGGGTGATGTTTTATTTTGTTTTTATTTGGAAAACGAATGCTTTGTTACTTCTGCTGTGACAAATAAAGAGTTGTCTTTCTGTCAAAGATAAGTTGTTCTTCAGTACCTGCCGCTCATTTTGTTTCTACTTCTCTACTTGGTTATTTTCATCTTACGATCCCATGTCATAACATTTATGATGAATATGAAAAAAGTCAGAATCTGTCAGATGTGATGTTTCTTGGTAAATCACTCCTGTCAAACACAGGATGTGGGATGCGTCTATAAAATGGCTGAAGTGTTTACTTTCCCACTATGAAGCACTTCATTCACTGTCTCTTCCATAATTTTACCTTTACAGAAATGTCAAATACATGTATTTGACTGTTTCCCTCTCAGATCCAAAGATACAGAATGAAGATGATTGTGTGGTTTGGATTTGGTGAGAGAGTCTACTCCTGAAAAACTTACTGAATGATAATGAGACCTTAACCACTGTGTTAATGAATGTAAAGTACTGAACATCAAGCTTAACTGTATTTTTGTCTCCTTTATTAGTTTATGGTATTTTCTTGAAAAGATGGAGAGCGCTTAAATGGATGTTCTTCTCTCTCTTCAGTGCTTTGTGCACTTTCTGCAGCAGGAAAGGTTTTCATCACAGATGTTGGGAAGAAAGTTACCTTGAAGTGTGGAGTTAACAGCTACAGCAACAGGCTGTCCTAAAATACCTGATTATAATATGAACTGGCTTCTCTAACAAAGGTACTCGCAAAATGAAAAAAAACTGGCGTATTTTAAAAAATGTCTCTGTGCCATTAATAATATATAATATTGTGTCATCATACAGCATTTATACTTTGCATTAGGATCAGGTGAAATTGTGTTGAGATCAACAATAAAGCAGACAAATGTGGAAATCTCCAGGGTGACAAACAGATGCTGGAGAGTTCAGATTGGAAGCAGATGGACAAACATTTCCACATACACGTGTTGCAGTCTGAGGTGAGTCGCAGATACAGGCACAAAAAACTAAATTTATAAATAAGGAAAATTATGTTGTTTAAAAAAGAAGTGTTTATTATTGCTGTTAATAATTGTTTATTATGAACTCTTTATTTAATGCTGCAGATAAATGCATCTTTTCCATATCTCCTGTTTTACAGACGTGTAGTATGCAGGAACTGTACAGTCCAAAAAAAGCTTAATCCCACTATACCGTAGAACAGAAGATATCAAATAGATGTAGATCATACATTTACCTTTTTTTGTATTTATATCTTTTTGTCCGTTGTATTACAAGTTGAATTTGCAACACATCATTCTTGCCAAAAACTTCTTGTCTCTGTGAACTGAAAGTTCCCTAAAAGTGTCCTTGGGTGTTTAGAAAGGCGCTGTTAAATAAAATGTATTAATATTATTATTAAACAGCTGATAACGCATGCTGAATCAGCATTTTCCGTTTATGCTGAAAAGTATCGAAAGAGCAAAGAAATGTGTGATTTAATTTCCATGATATTCTGGTGTTCTGTTTTGTACTTTTTATATTCTGATAAATATTGTTCCCCACCAACATTTATCACTACCACGTCATCTGTAATATTGTTCAGTATTTGCATGTCATGTGTCTTTCTGATGCAGTTCTTGTCTCTCTATGTGATTTTCACTGCAGTTATTTGTCTACTCTGATTGGCTGTTAATTTACTGGATCTATCAGATCTGTGAAAATGCTAAAACAGAGTTGAGTATAGATGTAATAAAGTTGCAGTTTTTAGGTGTTTCAGCAGGAGGCACCATAGTCCATATCAAAACCCCCCCAAAAAAACAACAACAAAAATCATCCGATATCTGCACATGTTCACGATATGAAATTGTTATTTATAGTTGATGTTTTATGTGTACATTTGCAAATACACAAACCACCTTGTTGATTATGTCATTATTAAATATTCTCATCTGTACTCGTGTCCTCTGCATGTTTTGTAGGTGGTGTCTTCAGAGAAACCTCCCAAAGACCTGGGATACCTTTACTTCTATCGCAGAGTGGCTGAATGAGACGAAGGAGGGTTTCACTTACAGATAAAGAGAAAACGTGTGGATGCTAACAAACACAACAGCAAGCTCTTACAAATGCCCTGGCACGCTTCACAACTGACAAAAGTGTAAATAAATATCTCAGACTGCATATATACACAGTTCAATAAATTGGTGCAGATGTTCAGATGAGGTGTTGGAGGGGAGAGAGAGGGGGGGTGCAGCTGTTTCTTTCTAATCTGTTAATGGGCCTGTTCAGGTTGTTACCACAGCAACTTTGCTGAGTAAAACTGAGAACCAGCTGAGGCCTGTTAAAAGCAGGTGATGCAGGTTTTACTCAGAACGTGTTTTCAGATCATTCAGTAAACCTGCTTTAGGGAGCAAATCCCCAAAATGATGCGGGCTTTGACTGCTAGGTCCATTTACTCCTCATTGATAAGTTTACTCAGTTAAGTATGATGCTTCAGGCTTCTTCCTCTTTACTGGATTATTGCAACTAGGTGTTAAGACTTCATCTTGATACAGCCTCCTCTGTTTGAGTGTGGAAGTAAAAATGTCTCAACATCCACTATTAGAAAGAAAATCTCAGTAAATCAAAATATTACATATGTGTCACATAAAAAAAACACAAAAAATGAACGTGCTTTTTCTTAAAAGTTTGGTAAGGGTGATACCTGGGTGATTGATGTTTTATTTAGTTTTTATTTGGAAAACGAATGCTTTGTTCTGCTGTAACAACGATTTCTGTCAAAGATGAACTTGCTTCTCACTTTGTTTCTACTTCATACTTCTCTATTTGGGTTTTTCATCTTATCATTTCACATTTTGATTAACGTAGTGATGAATAAGAACAAACTCAATGAGAACCTGTCATCATCAGCAGTTCTGCCTCCCTGTTTTTCAGTTTTTACAGAATAAAATAGAATAAAAAAACTTTATTGTAATTTCACAGAGAAAGTACAACACAGAATCACACAGAAGTTGCTTCAGTTTTATGAGAGCTGTGTTCCCATTGCCAGGCCTAGATTGCAAGATTACACAGACATACAAGTAGCAAACCCACATGAGGCTGGGGTTTACATTGGCCTACAACTTTCCGAAGTGCTGGTTTCTCTTCAGATCTCTTCCGCGTTCTACAGGTTTTGCATCCTTGCACACTTGTTTTTTGAAGAAGTGAAGCTCAGAGGATGAGGAAAGATTTTTGTCTTCAGTAACAGATTAAAAGACACTACGCTGATTTAAAATTAAGGTGAGATCTCAAACTTATTGTAAGTTTAAGAATCTAAATTGTAAACGAACTCGATAATGTTAACGCAACTCTTCCGGATCCGATTTTGCTGTTATGGAGATCAAATTGTGATAGAAATGTACAAATTTCCTTATAAATGTGTATGAAATGTCCTGTTGTTATATAACTATGATTATCTTTTTTTTTTCGAATATGTCTTTTGTGAAGGAGCCTGAATGAAATTCTCCAAACAAAATGTAGAAAAAAAAATAAATGTGATCTGATGCTTCTGTAAGGATTTGCTTATTCAGACTCTCATTAAGCTTTTCTTTTCAGCAGCTTTTCTTACTGGGTTGTGGACATCAGGGTCAAATTGATTTTGAGTAGCAAAGATTAATTATCATAAATGTGAAATGTAAGAATGTGTTAAGCTAAACTTATGAACATTTTTTATCCACTTATCTTAACATTAATGGACTGTTCAGATTATTTTAACCAGTGTGGGAGAATTCAAAATGAAAATGTTCTTCTGAAATGAACAAATGTTTAGATAAGTATTTCAGCTTATTGAAATAAGTTCTTAATCCTTTTCAAAATCTCAAAATATTTGACTAAAACATTTACTATAACAATTTTCCCCTTTTAATGTTTTTTTATCAGCAACAAAACTTCACCGAAACTTGTTTCAAACATATTTTTGATGCACATTAAGATGAAGCTGTAACGCATCCGGAAGTATCTTACATCGTTGATCAAGGAAATTAAACGAGCTACGACATATGCAGAATATTTCCTCAGAGCCATTATACACAGAATTATATTCTATGCAACTAGTTTTGTCATTTTTAAATACAAGAAATAGAGAAAGGAAGGAAGTGTGTGTGTGTGTGTTTGTGGGAAGTAAAATCTTGTTGGTTAAGGATCACATGTTTCTTGGTAAATCACTCATGTCAAACAGAAGCTCTGTGGTTTGTCTATAAAATGGCTGAAGTGTTTACTTTAAACTCTCTATTTCATGATCTTACCTCCACAGAAATGTCCATTTATGTGTTTTACTGTTTTCTCCTCAGATCCAAAGATACAGACTGAAGATGATTGTGTGGTTTGGATTTGGTGAGTGAGTCTAACATAGTGAATGAGTTGTGTGTCCCCCGTGTGAAGATCTTTTAATCTGGTTGAAAAGATATCTATAGAAAGTTAGTTTTTTTACTCATCTCAACTTGATCTTAACCGCTGTGTGAATGAAAGCATTGAACTAAAAGCATGATCATATCTTTATCCCCTTAATTGGTTTATGGTATTTTATTACAAAGACGAAGAGCATTTAAATGGATGTTATTCTCTCTCCTCAGTGCTTTGTGCACTTTCTGCAGCAGGAGAAGTTTTCATCACAGAAGTTGGGAAGAAAGTTACTTTGGAGTGTGGAGTTAACAGCTTCAAAACAAGGCTGGTCTGGTATAAAGGAAATAACATGATTAAAAAGGTGGATGGGAGATCTGGCTTCACTAACAAAGGTACTCCCAAAATGAAAATACTTGTATGTTTTGAAATTGTCTCTGTGCCATTAATAATATATAATATTGTGTCATCAACTTTACTCTTTGCATTAGGATCAGGTGAAATTGTGTTGAGATCAACAATAAGGCAGACAAATCTGGAAATCTCCAGAGTGACAGAAACAGATGCTGGAGAGTTCAGATGTGAAGCAGATGGACAAACAGTTAAACACACACTTGTTGTGGTCTCAGGTGAGTAGCAGATCCAGGCACCAAAAAAAAGAAGAGAAAATAAAGACTCATAAAATTCTTATTCTTGAGTGGAGAATTATTCCATTATAAAAGAAAATGTGTAACTATGTAAACTGTTTATTATTGCTGTTTATGTTTCTTTTTAATTAACTCTTTATGTAATGCTGAACATAAATGTGTCTTCCCAAATCTCCTGTTTTACACACATGTAGTATGCAGGAACTGTAATAGTAATATAACTACTGCAAGAAGCTGAAGGATTCATGAGAAAGATATAAAATTATTCAAGTCCGACAATAGAAAAAAACCCATTAGTCCCATTATACTGACTAAAGATATGGAATGAATGTGGATCTTACATTTAAGTCTCTAATATTTACATCTATTCCCCTGTTTTTGCACCACAAGTTGAATTTTCAACACATCATTCTTGTTGAAGACTTATTCTCTCTGTGAACTGAAAGTTCCCTAAACAGCTGTTTTCACATCCTGAATCAGCATTTTCCATATGGTTTTGCTGAATCGTATTTCTTATTTCGTTTCTATAAAACTCCGTTTTTTGTTTTGTAAAGTTACCATCTTTCCATCAACGCATATCACAATATACTGCCATGTCATTAGTAATAGTGATCAGTATTTGCAGGGCACGTGTCTGCTGATGTACTTCTCATCTCTCTTTGTGATTCTCACTGCATCCTGGACCTGTCTCTTGTCCCTCTCTGTGCCAGTCTCGGTTCTCCCCTCTGGTAATGTTGAAGAGGGCAGTGAAATCACACTCAAGTGTCAGGTAAACGCTATGGACCAAAGCTCTACAGTAAAGTGGAAGAAGCCAGATGGTTCAGTCATCAGTGAACAGACTCATCAACTCAAACATGTAGCCACCTCAGATGGAGGCACCTGGCAGTGTAATGTGAGCCATAAAGAAGTGACATACACAGCAGGTCTGAACCTCAAGGTTAAAGGTAGGGATGCTTCTGCTAGTTTTTTTTAAATTTGTATATGTTAGTGGATCACAAAATCTACTTATATGGTCAAATCTGAAATAAAAAAAAATTTTAATTTATTTTTGGGGTTTTTTTTTTAGAGACTGGTCCCAAAACAACGACACCGTCCAATTCTCCAAACTCAAAGAAAAACAATCATCCACAACCTGATGAGAGAAACCATCAATCCCATGATGTAATGTATTTGGGCCTTAAATGGTGGATGTGGGCCGCACTTGGAGCTGGCTGCCTGGTTTTGATCCTCCTTATGATCTTTACCATTATTATGTGCAAGAGGGTCAAAAGAAAGAAGGTAAATAAAGACAAGAATTAAAATAGAATAATTTGCTTCAATGACAATTGAAATAGGAAGGTGAAATAAAAGAGAAATGGTTTCTGCTGACAACAAAAAAGTATAATTAGATCTTTTTTTGGTCTTTTTCTAGAGGAAAGTCCTGAGGATGACGCATGCCCAGCAATCACAGAGGTCCAAGATGTACTGCCAGTGTGAGCGGTAAATGTTCTTAGCTTTCCTCTATCTATTTAAAAAAAAAATCCCTTTACCCCCTTTCCAGTAATCTCGGCTCACTTTCTTTCAGATGCTCTCTAATAGACTCCGCTCAATTTATATGACCTTCACTTTCACTGTGGCTTTTACTGGGCACTTCATTATTGTGTTGTAATTAGTGTGAAAACTTCTCTTCATTCTCTTTATCACAGCCTAACAGCTGCACCAAAACCACAGCAAGGACGCCGCAGAGAGAAGCCATCAGCCCTCGCGTTACAACCCCAGCTAACGCAGTGACATGAAAGGCAGTGAGAGGAAAGACGAGATGGCGAGAAATAAAGAACGAAAGCAGGGAAAAAAAGGAGAAAGAAAGATAGATATAGATGGGGAGAAGGAGAGAGCGAGTGAAAGACAACTCCAGAGAGAATGTGGCATGAATGTAAATGAGCGTTTGAATGTTCTGGATGAAAATACAATCAAATGCAATGCTGCTGGCACATTTTTGCTTTTTCACCAGATATATTACCAATGAACCTGTGACAGCATGTTTCTTAATCTACCCCCCCCCCTCCCTCCCCCCTCCCTTCCTCCCTCCCTCCTCCCTCCCTTCCTCCCTCCCTCCTATACAAACCTGCCAGTGTGTTAGCACCTACTTCAACCATCACGATTGAAGTATTCCTCAGTTCTTCTTTTCAATTTTTAAACATTTATGCCGCATCTAAAAATGTTATTTTACCTTTTTGTATCTTTGATCTTTGCAAAATATATTGCTTGTCACAAATAAAAGTATTGTTCCTTTATATCCAAAGTTTGTCTTTATTCTATCAAATCAAAAAGAAACTCAAGTGAAAAATTCCCCGATGTCTTAAAATCCTCATATAACACAGCAGGACGGTCTCTATCAGTGAGATAAAATCACAATATCACACATCAACACACACAACACGGGTGGCTGAATGTTCATTGTTTCCCTGTGATTCTCCACTGTGTGATAAGGGGTTGTGTAGTTTTAAGGTGCTGTTATTTCTTATATAAAACAAAAACAATAATTAGTATTAAAAAGTAAAGAAAATTAAGAATTAATACTTTCATGTGTTTGCTCCAAACATGACCTTTACTCTTGTGCTATAAGATGCTTTAAACTGTGCCTCCATTGATGCCAAAACTCTGGATTCCCCACAACTGGTGCAGTACAATGCAGGTGTTGACCCCAGTGCAGCAGTACATACAATGAAACATACAGTTAACACCTGTTTTACTCAGTCACACAGCATTGCCAATGGCATACACACACTATATGTTCATGTGTATATAACAGATAAAGAATAATCTTGCTCTGTAAATCCATTAATTCAGTCTTTGCATATTTCTATTCTTTATTTGTGTTTGTCAGTGCAACCCTAATCTGAACAATCCATTTAATACATAACAGAGAGGATGGGATCATGGTGGTGTGTGACTTCCTGTCTGTGTGTAAGTGTATGAAAGAGGCACTTGCAATGAACACAACTTACCAAATGTCAAAGCTGAGCTCACCGCTGTACTGAGAACATCACATGTGAGTAAACTCTTAAATGTTCCATATTTATATGTCATTTTCTACAGGATAAAGGCTGATTTAGTCAGGTTTTCACAGGGAGAGAAGACAAATAATTCAGGTTTGTTAGTCAAAGACATGATTTACTGTTACATGGACAAACAAATGTTCTGGACGAGGCAAGAGATCCACTCTCATCGCAACAATTAGGGGCAAGATTCCAAACTATTCTCTGCTTCTACATCTTTTATTTCTCTGTACTCAAGGGTTGACTTGTTTTGGTCTTGACTGGGTCTTGTCTCTTTTATTTTGCCTCACGGGCCAACACAAATGTTCGAACATAACCAGTAAGTAAGGAGCCACAGTTCCAGGTCAGGTTCAGCGTATCATATTTATAAAAAAGAGGAAAAGAAATGCAGGAACTGGATCAAATTTAGCAAAACTGAAGGATTTACAACAGTTTTATCATTTGTATTTAAATAAATCTCAAATGTACAAGTATGGTTATGTATTTTTGACCCTCCGTGGAACTTAAATCAGACTTCAGATCTCATCGTAATCGTTTACACCGACGACCCTGAGGACAATTTCAAATGTCAAATCACAAATGCTTAAAACTGATTTTTTATTTAGTTCTTGTGATGCATAAAGTTGGAACATTATGCAACACTGGCAGAAAGGTGTATTTTGCAATCATAGTAATGACTGGGTGCTAAACATATGCTAATGAATTTCAAACGAAACCCACTCTTCAGTAATTCTGCATTTTTGCAAGACATTTTTAGGGAAGTAAAAGCAGAGTTCTGAGCATTCAACCCAGATTGGTTTACAAGTTGTTATAGTCATCTGTTGCTAGTGGGTACATGCTTGTAGTACAGCAGATAATATAAAGTTTGATCAACTGCAGTAATCTTCAAAAGGCATATTGAGTCCTCCTTTATTGGACTTACATCATATCTATATATGAATAAAGAAAATGGTAAAAAGATCATTTATTTCAACAAGGAGCAGAAATAATCATAGCCATTGGCAAAATCATTGGCAATATTTTTCAATCATGACTTGTGGTAGTGACATGAAATAAATCATAAAAAGAGAACCAATCTAAAAGTGGCTTTTGTTTATGTATCTTAAGATAATATTGGTCTTATTTAGTTTACTGAAAGTGAGACATTTGAATGAGAACAATGTTTCATTGTAAAGACTGACTGCAGCTTCATCATATTGCTCAATATTAAAATAAGCTGTATTTGTCACATGCACAGCTACACATAGTATAATGTACAGCAAAATGTGTTTTTTTGTACCTGCAACAGTGAAGAAATACTATGATATACACATGAAACGATCATGTACACTTTACTGAAAATACATACAGTATGTGCATGTACAAATGTTTTATATTACAAATGCCATACATGTGTTTTTACTAAAGATGCTCGAGGATCCACGTTTAAACTGGGGAAGTATAATTTGATGCTTTTTCATTGATTTTTAGCAAAAAATATGATTAAATAATGATCCAATCAGACAGTAAAGAAACTGTGAAAATAAAATAAATATTTAAAACAAATTCAAACACAAGAATTGTTTGAAACTCAGATCTACTAAGAAATCAAGTTTGTTTGGATGCCGAGGAATTATCCAGTACTTCTTGTCATATATAAGAAATAACAAGTCTTACTTTAGCAACATCTCCTGATGATTGAAATGCAATAATAAGCCACAATATCGTGATTATGACCTCGCTGGGTTTCAGGGTCCAGATAGCTCCAGAACGCAAAACTATTTTAGCCGGCAAAATGCCTTCTGTTAGCAGAAATGCCTTGATGGTGTACATGATATCTATCAAACAGTGCCCCGTCTCCTTCATTTGTCAGATTATCTGAAATTATTAAAATGAAAAATCAATTACCTCCTGTAAAATGTAATACTACAATGGTTATAAGGAGCACACAGATGAGTATTAATACAGTCTTGTAGATATTTGGGGACTTCAGTTGAGGCGAGGTTTGTTATCTCTGCCTATGTGAGGTTAACAGTTTGTATTTCACCAAGTACTCTACACCCTGTTTACAAAAAACTTGGGATGCTGTTTAAAATGCAAGTTAAAAGCAGAACACAATGATGTGTTTCCTAATTTATAAATAGTCCAAAATCAATAAATCAAATGCAAAAATTGAGAATTTTTTAGATGCTTGGTTTTGAATTTGATGCGAGCGAAGCTTTTTCTCTCTTCAAAGTTGGGACATGGGCATCATTACTACTGAGTTCCATTGAGTCTTTTTTTCAGCAATTGTCTGTATTTGGGAATTGCAGAGATCAGTTTTTGTAGCTTTGAAAGTTAACATATTGTTCTTATTCATGCTTACTATGTGATCTCAACTAATCAACGGTTCTGGGGGTCTTCTGTCAAATTTGTTTTATTATAATAGGCTAAATGTTGTCAACGGTCAGCCGACAAGAACTGCAGGCAGGCAAACAAGTAAAGGCATTGTAGTCAAGTTAGAATAGACCACAATATCTGGTCTGATCTAATATGGATGCATATATATGATACCTATCATGAGGAAGAACATAGAAAATCTTGGTAAAAAAGTGGCTGTATTTGATTCTTTACCTCTTTTTTCTTTTTGTTGATTTGACCACCAGATTTTCACTGAACAGATTCATCTACGCAATAATCTGTTTATAAAGTGATATTGTCCTGCTCTTTGTTTAATGTGCATATTTTGATTTATTTAAGTTTGTTTAAAAAGTTTTGCTCAAGTATTTTGTAAAGTTAGATTTGTGAACACCTGACAGAAGACAGCAGTGCATTTCACGTTAGCGCTATATTTCAGCATAATAGAAGTTTGAAATAAAAGAATATCCATAGTTAGATTTTTTTATCCTGTGAAATAGGAATAGAGCTCATTCTCTCTTTTTTCCAACACATTTTGACATAACTTTAGAAGTCAACAATGTATTTGGCCAAATGCAGTGAAGATTTAAAATAAAGAGGTTGCGTTCTGCGGGTTTCATGTTTTTCTGAGGCCTGCATCCCGCTGATATCAGCAGGCATTTTAAACTTGGTAATACTCTGCCAGTTCTGTACTTTAGTGCAGCAGTCTTCTTTTGTTGTTTATTTTGAGGGCTGTTTCCCTTCCGTCTGTTTAGTGGATTGAGATTGGATGACTGACCTGGCAAATTAACGATGTTCCCATGTTTGGCCATAACAGCTGCTGTTAGTCTTGTGTGTGTTTGAGACCATCATCCTGCTGCATTGTTCTGAAATCTGAAGGGGTTGTAAAGGAATTATTCCCCTCAGCGTTCATTCAACAATGCAAAAAAAACAACAACTTGAAACAGAAATGATTGTTTAATTTCTGGTTTCATGCCACAAACTAGACCCAAAATAAAGTTCCATGATTTAAGGTCATTACATTTTTTTCATTTCTTATGTTCTGGAGTTTAGTGGCAAACGACAACTCATGATTTCTGCCACATTCAGAGCTACTATAGAAGCTTAATGTGTATTTTGTTCTTTTCTGTAGGCGATTACCAAGCTGTGTTTCCCTGTTATGAAAGCATAACTGTCTGTTCACTGGGGGTGTTTTCATATGAGACAATAGGATTCCCTTTTCATGGCTTCATAATAACCTGCATTAGTCAGTTCTCTTGTTCATTGTCTTACACAAATGAACACACTCACGTACACACACATATACAGCCATTCAAACTGAAACTGAAATTCATGAAGCAGTGGATGTTCCTCCCTCTTCTATTTCCATTAAGGTTGTCCTTCCACCAGGAGCTCTATCACATCAGCAAATGCAATTTTCTGAGCTTATATTGAGCATATTATTTTTTATTGTGAACACTGTCAAGAGTAAAACGAAGACTTGCAATCATCTGGAAAACACTTCTACACATTTGGTATGCTGAGTGTAAAACAACAGTGCCGGAATCAAAATGTTGACATGTGAGTTTTTAGAGCAGCAGGAGACAGCTTACAGAGCTCCAGTCTGCTGTGCTGCACCTGCAGGTGCAAACTGAACCGCTGTTGTAAGTTTTATACATGTTAAACAACCGGGTCTCCACAGCCTTTCAATGTAAAGTTATCATCTGTGGGGTGATTTCCCCTCTTGTAAACTCCCTTTGTCTGTTGCTTCAGCTCCATGCAGGTTTCAGTCATCATAGCAGCTTGTCACCGGTCCGTGTTAAAGTAACTTGCAGATTGTAATCGATAGCTGATCAGTTCTAGGTTGATAACGTTGTCTTATTTGTAGTAAAATCATATTTTAGTGATGCTTCTGTGTTAGCCTTTCCATCTTTGTAGCTCTACAAGTAGATGTCTTCTTAATGGCAAAGGGTAACGAGCTGTAAAGCCCCAAATGAGACCCAATTGTTAAATTGGTCTAAGTCTGTTGTACAAGTTAAAACTTGGTGGATGTGCACACCTGGGTCTGGCAGGTGATCAACGTTAAGCAGCTACGTTAAAGTAGGTGAAATATCTGGGTTTTGTTTTCTTATTGTTTTTATGACATGAAAGACAAACATTGAAAGTTAAAAGGATAAGTTTACTCTTGGTATCGAGCCACATTATGGGAAATCATGTGCTGTCAATATGGACGAATGAAAATTTTTAGTTACAATAAAACTTTTCAATTGTTCGTGCAGTCTTGTTTTAAGAAACATTAATCCAACACAGACATTCCAGTTCATAGCAAGTTTAAGCAGTGAGGGCAAAAACTTAAAGCCAACCAGAGTACAGCATCAGAACGGAGGTTTTCTGCCCTATTATGTCTTCTGTTGTTTCACAAAGGACTGTTTAAAATATAGATGCAGTGTATTAGCTTGAGTTCTAATGGGCTAATTTATTACTAAAATCAAGTAAAAGCATCTTTTGGATGTATAATAAGTATTACTGATGCTGAAAACAGAAGTTTGGTGCTGTACTTCTTTTAAGCTAACAGTGAATTTCTTTTATTTCTAAATCAGTTGTTCTGGTCTAGTTTTGACCATATATATTTTTTTAAAAACAAGAAGAAGAATCTGGCTATCTGTTTACCGGAATATAGTGAAGTAACTTTTGCAACACAAACAGTAAATGCTGCAGACACATATGTAGGCGCTGTGGAACTGTACAGCAGTTTTTCCGTGGTAAACTAACGTCATCATAACCCTCATTAGCTTAAACCTAATCACCACTTTGAGGCAGCTATATGCTGATCAATCTCCTGCTGAACACCAGTGAAGCTTTCCTGAAATACAGACTAATTTAACAGAATATACTATAGGTGACTGCGCCCCTGTATTAAATTACTAGTAAATGTATAAAGCAACTGTGTGGATTTATAATAATATACAGTCCCAACACAGATTTAATTGTTTTCAGTTTTTCATCCATTTTTGAGTTTGATGACAACCTCAGTTATCTACAGTGTGAAGGATAACATTGTTGCACAAGTTTATAGAGAGAGATTCAAAACTCTACTTTTGGCTTATAAAACAATAACCAAAACGGCTCCTGTCTACCTTCACTCCTTAATCCAGAGCTACACTCCTCTACAGCTACGCTTTGGCTGTGAAAGACGCCTAGTGGTCCCACTACAACGTAGAGCCAAATCCCTGGCTAGACTCTTTTCCTCTGTTGTTCCCCAGTGATGGAACAATCTCCCAAACTCTGTCCGATCCGCAGAGTCCTTATCCACTTTTAAGAGCAAGCTAAAGACTCAGCTGTTCAAAGAATATTTCCGCACTTAACTCAAGTCAGCCCTGAACAAGCTGCGTACACTTATGCCCAAAATTGTGATGATATTATGATCTCATAATTAATCAAGGGACTACTGTATGGAGGAAGGAATAACCTCCCCCCCCCAGAAAAAAAACAAAAAAACTCTGCCTCTAGCAATCCACGGAAGCACCTGTGTCCAACTGGACTCAGCAGTCTGACGAGCACTTAACCATGATGTCCCTTCTTGTTTGATTTATTGCTTGTGTTGTTGTCATTGTCAGTTGTAAGTCGCTGTGGACAAAAGTGTCTGCTAAATGACTGTAGAGTAGTAGAATGGATATTTGGCCACAATGTTCTTCAGCTGCTTGTTGCAGGTGAGGTTGTGTTATGCATCTTTTGTGTTTTAAAAAACCCAAAAGGTGCATTAAACTAAAGTAAAGTTCTATGTCTCGTAAATCTCTAAAGATTAGGAAACTTTTGTCTTTTTTTTTATATCCACAGACATTTATGTTGCCATTTTGAAATGCCATCGTTCAACAGCTTTTCCTTGTATGCGCCCCTCCCCCCCTCTGTGTTGTTTGCCACCCCTGTACTACTCCTGGCCAGGTTCATGACAAACTTACAGGTCCTATTCCAGTTTACGTTGTTCCCAGTTATCTAGCACCATTTAAACAGTTCTCTCTTTACATTATCTGTGTAAATAAAGGTTGAATGAAAAACTTACAACTGGGTTTCCACTGATTTTTAGTTGGTCATCATTTTTCTGTATCCATTTTGTAAATAATCAGACTTTTCGGTAGGCTACCTCTAACAGCTCTTCCACCCGAAAACTGAGAAAGTTCTGGTTTTTTACAGGTAATTTCTTAGCCAGGGTTATGGGATTAAGTAAAAAAATAACAAACCAGTGTGCTGATTCTCTCTGTCTCTCTGTTTTTTTACTTCTAAATCTCAGAAATGCCAGGCTCTCTGACAGGTGTCAGTGGTTACAGGTGTTTTCACTTCTTTTAAACATTGTCTTTCTAAAGTTTCTAAGGTTCTTGGTAAAAGGAAGTGAGCCACTACTACTACTACTACTGCACAGAGGTGTGCGCTCACATCATTTTAAGGCCGAGTGTTAAGCTTGATTTTCTAACATGGTTTGTCTCGTGTTATGACCTTAGTGTTAAGAATCCACACCTATATTTCCATTGTGACGAAATGATCATCCAGGGGCCCGCAAACTAAAAATAACTTACCCATCAATGTGTATGGCTGATGAAGAAGTGATGTGTGGGAGACAGTAAACTTTTCTGTCTTTGTATACTGTTTCACAAGTTGGTTTCAAAGAAGCTTGAATGAAGTTCCCCCGTGATGTAAACGACGACAAGTTTTCTGTCATTGAAGAGAATGTCACTTTTCTCTCATTATCAGCCTCCTTTCCGCTGACATTTTTGTATTTGTGATAACATCAGTTTATATGCTCAAGCATTGAATTCTTAAACTTCCTTTCATCAAAAAAAACAACAAACTCTGCTACAACAATAATTTCCCCTAAGAGGGATGAATAAAGTATTTTTCATTTCATTCATTCATTTCATTTCATTTCATCACAGACCTTCAGACATTCATCTGTGTTCAGGATACCTGCTTCAGTCCAATCACACAACATAACTTTAATAAGCAATCAAATAAAAGAAAAACAAGAAAATAATAAAGAGCCATTTTCTTGCTGAGGGAAACCCTCTGTAGTATGGGGGTATTATCCTATCTTTAATCAAGAGCGTAATTGTTCGATTTGAGAGGAAGATTTCTGGTTTTCACACTCGTATATCATACTGCTCTCTCTTAAAACTCTGCTCTCACACTCAAAAAGTACCTTCTTGCTCTCAAATATATCATTCTTCCTTTCAA
>JAOXYM010000006.1:11402310-11412679 GCA_028567055.1 Leptatherina wallacei | reverse complement strand
TTAATATACCGCCCCAACACCGATACACATGTTTTAACTTGAAAAAGTGCGATTTCCGGGTGATGACTCCTTTAAAGCATAAAAGGTTGTTTAGTGTTTATCTCTGTGTCAGTGACACACAACAATTCTTGCACATCATCAGAAATTATCAGCATCTTATCAATCTGTATGCCATTCCCTTGATCCAAATCCTGTCTCTCTTTTAAAACACACAGTGCATACACATAGCATCCAGCTGCTGTCACAATCACAACCTAGCCCCAGTTTGGATTTTATTTGCTTTTAAAAATCAGTGTCAGTAATTTGAGGGCACTCGCTGTTTCTTTCACCTGTTCTTAAAAACTGTCTGACTCATCTACCACAAATTTGCCGCATCCAGAGTCAGTTCTTCAGTCCAAACACAAATTGAATGTGAGGAAACTACTAAGATTTGGCAATACAGGACGAATTGACATAGATGCATCAAAGCATCATGGAGAAATCCATCAAACTGAGTCAACAAAGTGAAGAAAGAGCCTCCCATTTTTAGGAAACACTCAACAGAAATCTGAAATGATCCACTCAGAGGCGCAGAATACTTTAACTGCACAGCACCTCTCTAAGAACATTTGTTTAACGCTGCAGTGCTGTTGCAGGCAGAACGGCTTGTATCGATAAATCAACCAGCAGGGACAAATTTAATTTCAAGGAGAATTATTGCTGCTCGGGAGCTGAGATACCAAAGCCTGTAGGGAGCAGAGGAGGTGCGGTATAAGAGAGGGAGTATTAACAAGGACACAACAGACATGGAGGAAAGAGACTACACTCGCCTGCAGGAGGTCGAAGAGGAGTCGGCACCTGGAGGGAACAGACTAATCCTCCAACACGCCAACGGTAGTTTGTGCAAGAGACAGAAACACTGTTAATTCAGAGTTTGATGTGTTGCCATCAGACAGGAGATTTTGAAAGAATCTGCAAATTAAACTAGTGTTAGAGCTTAATAATTTCATCAAGATATTAATTTTGTTTTAATCATCAGTAGGCTTTTTGATCATTTTATCTTTATCACTTTTGAGAGTTTCGCATGTTTTCGTCTTGTAATTATAAGAATGTTGTTTCAGAGGCTCTTTAATCAAAGTTTCACAGCAGAACAATAAAGTACATTTTATCTTCTTTATCTTTTTTCATTCATGTTAAAACCAAAAGTCAACCTAACTCAGTTACTGTTCCAAGTAATGTTATCAGCGTTATCAAACTTCCTATGAAAAGAAAACATCATTCTATTCCATACTTCAAAGAATAGGTAATAATGTTTAATGTATAACATTTAGAGTATTATTTACACTTTGAATGTGACATAATTGTTGGTGCCAGACAGGCTGGTCTAAGTATTTCAGAAACTGCTGATCCACTGTGATTTTCATGGACAACCATCTCTAGGGTTTACAGAAAATGATCCAAAAAAGAAAAAAATATCCAGTTAGATGCAGTTATATGGATGAAAAAGCCTTGTTTATGCCAGAGGCCAGAGTAGAATGTGATGATTGGTATAAGATGAGAAAAAGACAACAGCAACTCAAATAATTGTGAAAATACCATCTCTGAACGCACAACATGTTCAAACTTGAAGCAAATGGAGATACAGCAGCGTAAGACGTTACCCAGTGTCACTGCTGCTGGCTAAGAACAGGAAACTGAGGCTGTAATTTTCACAGGCTTACCAAAATTGAACAATAGAAGATGGGAAAATGTTTCCAGGTCTGGTGAGTTTTGATTTCAGCCACCATTCAGTTGGCAGGGTCAGGATTTGGTGTAAACAACATATAAGGCGAGAAATTTGCTGCAACTGTGTGACATTAACATGTCAATATGGACCAAAATCTCTGAGGAATGTTTCCAATGCCTTGTTGATTCTATGTCACGAAGAATTAAGGCAGTTCTGAAGGCAAAAGGAGCCCCAACCCAGTTCTTGCAAGGTGTACCTAATAAAGTGGCTGGTGAGTGTATTTACATATTATTATAAATCCCCATCTCACATTTTCTGAGATCTTATGTGTAAATAGGCAAATTAGTTACTATCTATCAAATATGCATATATTTGCATTTATTTGTGTAAATTTGCATACATTTTTCAGAGGAAAACTAATTAGAATATTGGATGGAGGTGATGATTAAATGCTTTTACAGAGCACATGTTAGATATATCTTTTACCACTCCACAAATCTGAAGATGTTTGTAACAACCTAAAAAAAAGAAACTTTACCATTATTTAGTTATAAAATATTCCATAAATTTGGCCACAGATGAGATTTAGTCTATCCAAAAAATCTCAGACAGAAAAAACATGTTTTGCTATTTCTGCTATAAAACATGGTAATGTTTTGCCTAAAATTAAACACACAAATGTCTGCAAAATATTCTTAGATAAATATGAAGTATCAGACAATTATCTAAAAATGCATTTTTGATGTCACTAAATGGACATTTACAGAGATTACTTCTCAGAAAAATATTCCTTCAGTGAAAAAAAGAGTCAAAATGGACTCCTTAATTGGCTGTATATGGTAGGATGATTAGCACTGGTGAAATAAGAAGCATATTAATGGTGAGACTGGTAATTTAAACTGTTAAATGGTTTATTTATTATTTTTTATGCTCATTTTATATTCTTGCAACCTTCAATTTCTAAATAGAAAAATAGCTGTTAAGCAACTAAGTAGCATAATAAATGTTTCCCTCTGAACCATGGTAGTAACAGTAATAGCAGCAGAACTAGATGTTATTTATGATGCTAATACTGACAAAGAATTGAAGTAATGCAAAGTTAAAGAACATGCTGGTTACATAAAGTACATTTTTACTGACAATACTCATCTACTTTTATAGAAAACTGTTTTATAGAACGGCTAAAAAAAAAAAGAGAGATGGTCTATATCTTCTGTCTAACGTTGGAAAGAATCTGCTTTTCACCGAGCTCTATTTCTTATCGAACTCATACGGCACTTATAAATTTCAGGCCTCCAACATTGAGAGTATTGCACTTTGAATTTCACCAAGATTTTCTGATGTTGCCTCAAGCTGGTCCAGACCTCAGCTGAGGCCTTTCTGAATGCATATTCTCCCTGAGCTAGCATGGGTTTTCTATGGGTGCCCTGGCTTCCTCCCTCCAAAATACATGCATGAGTGGTTTCTCTGTGGTGGACTGTGGCGACTTGTCCATGGTGTACTTATCGCTAGCTGCGATAGGCCCATGTGACCCTGCATTAGAATAAGTGGGTATGCAGACAATGGATGGATGGCAGGAGCATAGACCGGGACAAGGGTGGCACTTGTACAAGACACCATTTTAGAAAAAAAAAGGCCACATCATAGGAAATGATTAACTGGCTATTACAACTTAAGTGGTCGATTAATTCAAAAAGTAATCAACCAATACTATTTTTTCTTAATCAATATTTGTTTACTTAGGATAATCTTGCATTTTATGACATTGATTACATCACTGCTGCACAAACACTTGCTTTGCTTTGAGTCAAATCACAAGTTTTATTTGTGTTTCATAAGCATTATTGGCTGTTTAACTTTGCAAAGTCATCACATCTGGTCGTTTTGTGGCTTTACATCCTCTTCCTAAAATATAAAGTTTTGATACATAAATATTATCACCCACATAGGCAGCTGGTGAGATGATGCTGTATAAATGCTACATAAGGATTGAGAACATAGTGGTAGGTCAGTTTAATTTCTGTTCCCCCTTTTTGTGTGTGTGGAAGCTCGGCAATGCCCTAACTAGTGCTGTCTTTCCCTGGTTAGTTTTGTCTTCAGTGAATGGAAAGCATGCTTTTCTGATGAATTCAGGTGACTAAAAATAATGTAAAATTTTTATACTTGAAGAAACTTTGGAGTTGCTTCTGTGGTCTGTATTGAGTCATTATCTATCCTGAAGTGCTGACCTGTCAGTTTTTCAATATTCAGCTGAATCTGAGCTGACAGTACAACTCTTTAAACTTGCTGAATTTATTCTGCTGCTTCTGTCAGCAGTCACATCACCAAGGTCAGGGTCCTATTCTGTGTAGTTTTACAGAGAATGGTCTGTATCCACAGCAGCTTTAATGGGATCTTCCTTTGCCAATGCTCTGCCTCTCCATTACAGTTTATCAGCTTAGTGTTTTTGTATTTTCCAACTACCTGATGCTCAAGCAGGCACCACCAAAATCCATTTTTGACGAAATATGTGGTACACTTTGGATCATTACTCATTAATTTGAGGTTACTCTTAGTTTAATCTGTCCAAAGTATCTTACACCAGAACTAAGCAGGATTTTTTACCCTCCACAAAAGTCTAATTATGCCTATCTGTGATTTAGAGTTACCAGTGGTTTGCATTTCATAAACATTATGTCAGTATGTCCCAAAAGTAGATTTTAACAATTATATGTGAAGTGTTCCTGACTTGACTTAATATTTAAAGGGAGTTTTTCCTTATCCATTCTAAATTCTAAATCCATGATGATATTCTGGGGTCATTCAGGCTTTACTAGTGTTGATGTGGCCACTTTTAAAGCATCTGTTTTCCCTCTGATAGGTCTGTATTATTTTTTCAACCCATTAATGGCCCTTTTGGCTGCACACTGAGAAATCCATGAATGACTTCCAAATGCAAATTCAACAACTGGAAGCAGCTCCATGCATAATAATATTATAATAATAAGGACACAAGCCAAATGTCCATTTAACTTTAGGCATGTAAATTTAAAGGAATAAATGAGAATGGCTTTATTTCTAAATGGCCTGTGTATTGTTAAACAATCTTAATTAAAGCTAAAACTCCAATTAAATCTTGATACTTTAATGTCAACTCTACTGTGAGGATGTACAAATACATCCAGATTCTTATGGATCTGACTCTATGTAGTAGCAGTTGAAATAATCCTGTAGAAGTTTAAGATTAATAATAATCATAATATAGCCCGCAGGCATACTGCCTAATGAGTGTTTCTGATATTTGAAAAGTCTTTGAAACAATCTCTGCACATCTGAGTCGATGGCAGGTATCTCAGAGGGAGATACAACTAAAAAAAACATTCAGATGGACTCCTGCACACTGTCTCACTCATGGTACATATTCTAAAGCAATGTTTACATCTCTCTGATTATCCTTTTTAATAAAAGCTTTTCCAGATATTAATATTACAGACTCACTGAATGGACTGAAAGATTCACTTTATGACATGTCTGTATGCAGGTTTTAGATGTTTTCCTGCTGCAGCACACCTGTTTCAAATGAAATAGCACCAGCCTCTTGGTGAGCCATTAATTTGAGTCATGTGTGTTGCAGCAAGGAAACATCTAAAACCTGCAGGACAATGGCCCAAGAGGTCTGGAGTTGGTGATCCCTGTTCACTGTCAGGGACCTCAATAGTGTGTAGAAGATTCATACACAGCTGGTCACCAGCCTGGTCAGATTTGCTGTGGGATGGCATCCCATTCCTGAACCAGGCATTGTTGAAGGTCAAGTGTGGTTCTGTTGGCCACTTTAGCACATACAGGATGCCCAGGCTGATCCAACAAGTGTTCATATGGGTTGAGGTCCGGGCACATGGCTGACCATTTCATCCTCTCCGCTCCCAAATTCTGGAAGTTCTGTGATGATCATGGTTCTGTGGAGGAGAGTGTTGTCATCCTGAAGGGTGGAGTTTGGTCCCAGATTATGGAGATATGGGATCGCCACTGGCTACTAATTATGTGCAAATCATATGCCCGTCATACATTTGTGAATGGCACACACCTGACACTCCTTGAGTCTTAGAACAAGATGGGAAATTAGAGACATTTCTGACTAATGTACTTCCAACACACTTTAATTCCTTCACTGGAATGAACAACATTTAACTTTTTTCAGTCTGACCCTGTCTGTATGTTTGTGTCTGTATATGTGTGTGTGTTGGGTGGGGGGTGTTTTTGTATTTTTGTGTATACAATAATGTGAAATGGAATACAAAAAAACTGAATATTCACTTGGCTTAACTTCCACTGCCTTTTATCTTGTGGGAATAGTAAATGTTGTGAAGCTAAACTGTGGTCAAATGGTTGTGCACTGTACTCAAAGTCAGAGGATTAATAGACAGCAACCATGATGTTGTCTGTTTTGTTTCTAATCAGGCTCCCAGGGACTGAAGCAGCGCATTGAGTGTTTGAGGAATCAGACTACCCCCCTGATGCTTATTGGCTTTTTGGCCTCTGTCTGTGTCAACATCATTCTCACTGTGCTCTGTAAGTATGCACAATCTCCTGCATTTTCTGACATCTGGCTGAGTTGTACATTCAGCTCTATGGAAAGGCTTCAGTCATTACAAGGATATAAAAGGTGCTTTCAAGAAATGTTTTCTTTCTTTCTCTTTACATTTCTAATTCATCAGTTAAATGCTATAGCGTAAGCATCCTCTGAATTTAAATCAGTACAACTGTAGCAGTACAAACTTTTTCAATGTAATTTCAAGACGGGTAGGTTTATTCTGCCTTTTGATTACTCGTGTAACCCCAGACTGACTCCCTGATGGGGAGATTGAGCCTCAGAGGGGGCCTAACCATCTGTTTCAAGACTACTTGTTTTTCTTGGGCAGCTATCATGCTACATTCTGAATTTGGCACTGATCCGATGCCTCCCCGGCGGGTAAAAATCTAAACATCTGACATGCCTGCTCGCTGCTATAAATCTGCCTGCCTGTCTCTCTTTCTGCAAATCTCACACAATTCCATGCTGATTATTCTCTCTTTATTTCAGCTCAGTGTGCTTTTGGACACCTATAATTGGCAATAAAAAAGATAAAGCGCTTTCTCCAGTCCAGTGAGGGTCATGTAGTAGAAAAAGCACAAAAGTCCATAATTGTGAAATATTTCTCCTGCAGGGCCAACAGACTCTGACAGCTCAGCCTGATAATGTGCTTGTGAGGACACTTTCTCATTTAAAGCAAACACCACTGGGGCTCTACGTGCTTGATCTATCACCACAACCACCACACACACACATTTCACACACGCTAAAGCTTTTGAGTACAATTTTTAAATCTAAAAATGAAGTTTTACATAAAGAGGAGTAAATAAAAAAGACTTTCCATGGTAACTGGGTCTTCAACATATTTTTAGACTCATGATGGAGAAAAAGTGATGTAACTTTACTTTATATAATAAGTACTGTTGAACACTAAACTGTGCCATTGCCTCAAAAGTTAAAGTTGCCATAGTGATTTCTAGACATTGAGCCAATGAGATACATTTGCATTTCTGCATCATCGATATGGAACAGGATTAGCAGAGGAACTGTAAAAAAAAAAAAAAGGAAAAAAAAGATGGTGACTCATCATAAAGATGAAGAGGGATACAGGATGATTGGAACCTGATAAAAATCAGAGGAGGCACAGCAGCAGTGATGAGGATGTACAGTGTGAGGGATGAGATAGGGATCTAAGATAGAGGCTGTAAATTACAATCAACTGCAGTTCCTGTGGTGCAAACAAGGCACTCGTGTCTGATGGCTGTTAGAGCTACAAAAAGGTTCTAGCTGTCCCAATGCAGCTACAGTCATCAGTATCTTTGTCCATACTTTAACAATCTAGTGCTTAATAATAGTTAACTCCCACATATGATGCACCAAAAACAAAAGTACACTGTAGAATGTAACATTGGTTTTAATAGAATATATCTAGTGGCTATAACTTAATTTAAACCTAGTTGTTAGTATTACTAATCTTAAATAAGTTCTGTGAACTCAAAATGTTGAAAAACTTAATGTCATTAAGCTGAAACAATGTAATTGATTTAAGTTTAGGAGGAATGGTGAATGCTTCACTTTTATTAACAACCAATCAGAGATAATTCACTGTATAAAACCTGAACTTTTACTTTGGCATATTAAAGACCCACTATATAACTTTTCGACATTAAAACTCCACTTTCCGGGCTTGTTTGATGGCACAGTGACATCTATTATGTGCATTTCTAGGGCCATCGCAGCCCAGCACCGCCCCAGGGCTGAGAAACCGCACGATAGAACTTTCACATTTCACAAGACATTATCGGAAGAAAATAGGAAACTTAGGAGAGCCAAAGAAGAGCAAGAGATAAGACAGGAGTCGAGAAAAGACTGTTTTTTTGCTGTCTGGAGAGAGAGCTCACACTACAGGTAGGATGAAGATGGATGCCAAATTAGTCCTCGATAGGGGGCGCATCACTGAGAAAATAGCACAAGTTATATAGTGGGCCTTTACGTTAAACTTAAATTTTTCAAGGCAGAAAGTTTGCATAATTTGTTTAAGTAGCCAGGAATAGTTAGAATTTACAGTGTAAATGCTGGTTTTATTTGTTCTCTTTTGGGTTAATCTTGAGTTCTTGTTTTTGTCAATCTTATGATCTGCTTTACCAAGTATTCTAATCTGATAAGCATTTCTTGGCCTCCTGATCAGCAGTGTTTTTGTTTTTTCTATTCTCAGTAAGTCATTGTTAGCCATTGTTACTCCCTTCTGTCACTTTGTCTTGTGTTTGGCTTTTACTGAACAGAAAGCTGATGAATCCTACCAAAAAATGAATTAGCCTTGATCACTCAAAACCTAAATAGATTTAAAAAAAACAACTTGGAAAAATATCTCTAGAAATTTGTGCAAAACTAGTTTCCTATGCAGAGGGGGGTTTAGTCTGTCATCAAAGACAACTTACTGTAAAATGACATGGTTCACGTTTCAGAGAAAAATGTGCTGACTTTTCTATAAATAAGATCCTATAAAGGCCCTGTTTTTCTTTTTTGTCAAATCTAGCTACTGGGATTTTTGGCAAAAGATCTGCTCCAGCTCTTTTATGCTGCGGCTCTAAGTCCAACTTCAGTCAGAAGGACGTCTGGGCTCAACCATTCCAGGACGTTTTGACATTTCCCCTGAAACTACTCCAGGTGTTTAAGCAATTTCCCTTGTATAATTAAATATGCTTATACAAGAACACCAATAGTCAGACTATCTATCTTATTCTAAAGAAGAAAATATTTTGATAATGGCATTATATTAATGTTTTATGGACAATTTATGTCCCCTTAAAACATTGCATGTTTGTGACATCCACCAACAAACATTCCTTCCATTCTAACCAATTTTCCAGCTCCTATAAATAATGAAATCATTGCCACAAAGTGATGCTTCCACCAGCACGCTTCACTGTGATTGAATAGAGGTGTGGTGATGATGAGATAGTGTTGGGTTTGTACCACACACATCATTTTCTTTGATAGACAAAAAGGTTGTTTTTAGTTTTATCTGACCAAGGCACCTCACGTGTTAAAGAACTGTTGATATGCCTTTGAACCACAAGCATCCTTACTTGATCTTTTTCTTCAAGCAATGACTTTCTGCTCAAGATTATACAGTCCAACTTTGTTGAGTTTATAACTTAAAGCAGTCCTTTTTAATCAAGTTTCACAATCTTTCCATTTTAAAATGATAGATTTAATGGTACTCTTTGGGATATTGAGAGTTTATGAGGAAAAACCCAAATTCAAAGCAGTAAGCATTACAATAAAACAGGAACTCAAAAGCTAGATATGTATAAAACTAAATCTAAACAACAAGGAGATATTAGAGAGCATGACATAGAAACCAAAATACAACAAAACACACAGATCATGACAGTGACACTTAAATTGCAGACAGCTGGACTTAATTTGACTAATTAAGTTGACTTCTGACAGTAATTGGCAGCAATAGAATTTGAGGGCATTAGAGGAAACGAGGGTCGATGCACTTAAACAGAGTCCACATGATTTTTCAGTTCAGTTTAATTTTTAATTTCACTTCACCGATTTTTTTTTGGTCAAGTACATAAAACCACCAAACCTCCATTCTAATTCCAAGTTTTAAGGCAATAAAAAATAATAAAAAGGCTGGGAAGATGGCCATTACTTTCTCAATTTACTGTACATAAACTTTAACACCCATTCTAACATACTGTTTATGCCAGCAACTAATGAAAGCCAAGTATCTATGTTTCCTATCACATCAATTGGTCTTTTTAGATAGCTTCACTGAGATTTTTTTAGTAGAAAAATAGGAAGTTACAGCACAAACAGAGGGAACACAAATGTCGAAAAGTATCTGGCAATGAAAGTATCTTGTAAATGATCATTTCTTGCACCCGCAAGGGAACTCATATAAACACAATTATTTCTGCCAGAGCAGCAATAAAATCTCACAGAGATTCACTGACTGCACAGAGGAGCATCGTATGTCTGGGGAGAAGTTTAGTGGCAAATAAAAAAGGGGATGAAACTATTTTTTTTTCTATCTATCTATCTATCTATCTATCTATCTATCTATCTATCTATCTATCTATCTATCTATCTATCTATCT
>JAOXYM010000006.1:11372912-11388027 GCA_028567055.1 Leptatherina wallacei | reverse complement strand
GTATTTTCTGATCAGCAGAATTAATAAGTTACAAACTTGGAGATGCAAGTCACAAAACATATGTCCCTGTTCTAGTTCCATATTTTTCTCCTAATGTGTCACTGCTGTCCCTGTATGTGGGCCTGAACTCTAATTGCCCAGTTATGGATTGTTATATTTGAATTTGTCTTACACTGACTGTGACATTTATACAAATTATTTTTATCTTAGCATTTTCAGCCGTTTTCCATTGAACTGTCTAAGTATAATCAGATTTACCGCTTGTTTATCTCGACCTTTATTTAAAAAGACTATATGAAGGTTTAAGTTGCTTCATTCCTTTATCTATTTATTGACCCTCTAGTGCCTGCCATACTCACTGCTCCTTCAGCAGCTTGAGCTGAAGAACGTGCGAGAACTGGAGGACTTGTTGATCGAGGCTGTTTACTGTGACATCATCCAGGGCAAACTAGACCAGAGGAACCAGCAGGTAGAGGTAGACTGCAGTGTGGGTCGTGACCTCGGCCCCAACGAGCTCCCAAACATAGTCAACACACTGCAGGAGTGGTCAGTACCCGCTCTAAGTATCTCTGCACACACTTGAAATTAATCTCTCAATTTACTAACTGTTCTAACTCACTGTCTCACAGGTGTACAGGCTGCGAGGCGGTGCTGTGTGGTATTGAGGAGCAGGTCTCGAGGGCAAACCAATACAGAGAGAGCCAACTAAAGGTCAAAGTCCAAGTGGAAACAGAAGTGAGTTCTTCATCCTTTCAGCCTACAGTTCTGTCTTTTCCTCTAGAAAATTGAGTAAATGTCTTTTTCCTCCTCAGCATCTGTTTCTTGCTCTTGGCTGCTTTAAACTTCTTTAAAGTTTAAAATTCCCACCTGATTACACTGACTTTTAAATCCCTCTGTAATGCACTCCCTTCTTTTTATTTTCTGATATGTAGCCATAGTGCAAGTTATGTTTTGTATTTATTTTAGGGGTGGGACGCATTAATTACAATTAATTGATTGCAAAAAAAAATTAACGTGCTAAAAAAATGAATGCGTCTAATCGCCGCTTGAATTCCAAATAACACGGAATGTTTGTCAGTGCAAGATTTCTGGTACACCGATCTCACAGACACACACGTCAGAGCCCATTGCCAACTTAGAGACTTTGGCACTATATTTAGTACGTTTTCAGACCCCTCGAGCGACTGACGACAAATCTAGACACTTTTTCTGGTGTTATTGGAGACTGACATGCAAACATGTAACGTGTACTCTTCTCAATGAGCAGCTGCTGACGTAAGCCCCTCCTCCATCCAAAACCACTCAACATCCTGGATCCTTGCGCAGCATCAGTCCCAGCTCCCAGCCATCAGAGTAGGAGATGTCCACCTCTGCCTCATGACCAGACTCAAAGCTTCTTTTTCTCCTGTTTTGAATTAAAAAGCATTTTCCAGATATTGTTAGAGTTCAAGTTTACAATATTAATGTCCGTCTATTATTGATTCAGTTGTCCAATGAAATCCCTTTAAATTAATAAAAATTATGCTTTTTTTGAGGCAACTATTGTAATGCGAACAAAATGCAATTAATTCAGAGTAATTGATTACAAAGCCTCTAATTAATTAGATTACATTTTTTAATTGAGTCCCACCCAAAATTTATTTATTTTTCAAAGGTGTTGTGTTAAATAAAGGATAACCTTAGGCCATGTCAGACGTGTAAATCTTGATTGAGATCGCAAACTGATTAGAATGTGATTGCAATTGATCTGATGTTTGTCAGTGTCCTTCATCCTCAAATGACTTCTTAATGCATACAGCTACATTTTTTATTAAGAAATACAATATTTCAAGTGTGAATTTCCTTTAAATTCCATGGTTTCTAAAACCAGAAAGCTTTATTTGAATTAAGAATCTCCATCCTGTTAGGATCAGTGTCTGAGCAACTGACATAATCACTGTACGTATGCTACTTATGAGTCTTAAAAAACTGTTGTGCTTTACACATGAAAGTTGATTCTCTTCCCTCTGAAATTTAAAAGGCAAAGTTGACAATGGCTTGTAAAAAAAAAAAAAGGATTGTTTGGGCTGGTTGTTTTCTTTGACGTTACAGACATTAAATCAGGGGCAAAAGGGGAAAGACATTAACTGTATTATCAAAGTATTTGATTTTTTGTGATAAAGATTTTACAAATCAGGTGCACCTTAACCTAGTTTGAGTTCTTGAAATCTTAAGTTTGCCCAAATTTATCACTTGCTGCTGATTTCTGCCTTACACTGCCATATGACCCAAAATATCACAGCAACATTAACATAATATTCCACCCACAGTTCTATTCAATAAAGCTATCTAACTTCCTCTTTTGAGTTCACTGCAATTGAGTGCAATGAGATGATATAAGTGTTCATCTTTATTATGCTGAGCTGAAAAATCACCAGTTGACAACTATATGGTATAATTTGGCACAAACTTCTACCTGTGAATTAGATTCTGTCACTGCTGAGGATGTCTAAAAAAAAAAGAAAATTTAAGTTGAAGCTTTGTATCAACTCTATAAAACTTGGAAGACATGGAATAATGATCATAGGTTTGTCAGTGATTAATAACCAGAGTCAACAATAACAGTTGCAGCATGAAAAATCTTTTGCAACATTTATACATGGATTAGCTACGACTAACTGGGTAATGTGTAGGTTCTCGTCATATGGCCAAAACAGCTATGACCCACCTCTGAGGTTGTCCTTTAGCATTTGGCGTTGGAACATTGGCAGTGGATCATTTGGATCCCCTCACTGGGCTCCACTGGGCTCTTTGTCATGTCTCAAGCTGAGTAGCTTTTATGCTGCAGCTGGGAACATTAAACTGCTTCCATGGGGGTGTTTAAGTGGGTGGTACATGTCAAATTAGCATGCACCTGAATCTCAGGACCCATCATTACCCAGGAGAATATTGCATTGTTACATGATGTCGAATGCTGTTCATTGGTCAGTGGTTTAAATGTTGTGACTAGTTTTTATACCGATCTTGACAAAATATTATCTCTTAAAACTTAAGATTTTTGATCTCTGGTTTTTGCATCAGGTCTCAAACCTTCAGAAAACGCTAAAGGCAAGTGCTGCTTCTCCATCATCCGGCCCGGCGCCTGCTGGTGCCGCCTCCAATCAGGATGCAGATCAGCCGGCCGAGCCACGAGACCCTGCTTCCTCTCAGGAACCACGGCAACCAGGCAAAAAAAGTTTAAAGGTGAAAGGGTGAGTACTGTCACATCTCCTTTTGTATTTTGTGGTCGCCCTTTAAAATAAAGTTTGCAATATTTTTTTTCCTTTAAAAAGATAATGTTCAAAATATTGGAACAAAATACTTCATGTTTGTTTTTTTGTTTGTTTTGTGATTACACATCTTGTTGCAATTTCTTTGGCCATTTTGGAAAGGTACTTAGTAAATATGAATGTCCCACTCTGAAGTTATAACCATAGGACTATAAAGATTATTTTTAATACTAAATTAAAGTCATTAGTCCAGTGTTATTGAGAGCAAAAGTTAATTCCACAGAGAACCAGTATGTTTCTATTTCTTCAATAAACTGTAATGAGCAAGCTGCTGGTTTAAGTGGTCTGTCTTTGAAAGAGTGTGAGTCTGCATTAAGTAGTGTTATAAGATACACAACGCTGTTTTGCAGCAGTATCATTACCCTGCTCAATAAATCTTTCTGTTCTTCATCGAACTGTCCCTTTTCCCAATGGGTAATTTCACATCTGTCCAGAACTGTAAAATGTCACTGAATAAATAAATACCCTGCATGCTTGCTTCCTGAAAGAACCATTTTCCCCCTCCAGCGATCAGCTGAGATGTTTCACATATCTACTGTTTATGTTGTTCCTGCTGAATAGAAAGCAGTCATTATTTTCTGGCTGCCTGTCACATTTTGATGAAGCATAGAGCCATATAATTTTCATCATTCACCACTGTGCTTCATTCAAATGAAGCTCCACTCAATATTTAAAATTCCATATTAATGATAGCTTAACCTCAATCCTCAAATTAAAACGAGTTTTGACACCATTTCTTTAAAGCTATTTAAAGGATGAGACTTATACTGCAGGAGTTATAATTAGGAACTTTTAATTTGCAGAAATAAAACAAATCCACTCAGATCCGTGCCATTGTAGATTTATGAAATATTTATGAAATACATCAAAGTTGCATCAGTAATGCTTTTTTTCAGGAAAAGAGGAGGAAAGTAAACACATAATTATTTAAATACTCCTCAAACAAAGCACCAAATCTGTGATTTTATTGACTGTGTTCCATCCAGGCTTCGTGGTAGTGGGAAGATATGGTCCAAATCCAACTGAGGACAAGAGCCTGAGATCTGGAGAAAGCGGCACTGATGGACATATACTAATTAATGGACACATGGGCATGTTGATGGACAGATGAATATATTAAACAATGTGACTACTCTTCATGGATACCTTCTTTTCACATTTTCGCAGTAAAACCACACAGCTTAACAGGAGCTTTCCTCGCAACCTTTATGGATTCAGAAACACACGCCTGGGTAATGGATAAAACACGTGTGACATTCACTCTTGCTGATGTCAAAAGCTTTACAGGCAGGCTGCAGTGTAAATAAACAGAGCACTTGTAACACATGAGGAAAGAGTAGTCTGCAGCAGGAGTCAGTTGCCTTTGACCAGAAGCAGGTTCACCGGATTTGATGCAAATGTTTTTGTGTATCTCTGTTCTTTGTGTTTAGATTGATTGTGTTGCTTTGTATTTTTTCTTTCTGCTGAGTTGAGTCTTGTACAAAATCTGAATATAAATTGTTGGAAAATAAAATGAAGCCCTGTACTTATCTGCACTGCCTTATTAATGTCACTGTCACTTCTTTTATTAAACGTACTTCAAAGTGCATCTCTGGAGGGTGCACTGCTAAATGTTAACTCGCAGAAGGGGGCTACCCGTTTGGAGGTCAAGTCATTAATTAGGGCATGTCCCAAAAGAGATTAATGTATTATAGAGCTGAGGCTTCCCCTGTGCGATACCAGCATGGCTAGACACACATACGCACAAACTTGCACAACAAGGGCATTCATATTTCATATGCGTATGTATTGCCCAAAGCTTCTAGTTCAATGTCAGAATTGCCTGCCACTCTTCCTTATATCACCATCATGGTGTCAAATATGCCCTCATCATGTCCACCCTGTCTATCTTTCTCTTTCATTCCTTCTATAAATTCATCAGACTTCATCCTGTGTGACACTAACGGTTACAATTAGATGACCGGGAGCAATGCTGATGAGCAAGTAGACAGGAAAATGATCCTGTTTCATTTAACCCTGCATCTTTCTCAACTTCCCCCTTCCTCCAACATCCCTTCTCACCTCTATAAATAGAGGTGTTAATTTCAGTCAGTGTGACTGAGCTTCATTGGCTCACATTTTTTACAAGATTGGGGCTGTGAATTCTAACAGCTGTACACCTCTCGAGTTGTTTGAGACTGAAAGAAACACGGGCCATGAGACCAGTGACTCTGCATTTATAAGTCGACACCTAACTTCTAAATTAGCTGTTTGCCCATCGTGGTTTTAGACTAATGCGGGATCTGCTGGTATGTGTCTTGTACAGCCATTAAAACTTTCAAGTGGAACCCAGCCAATCAATTACACTGATTGATCAGTAAAATGCCCAGAGGAGATGGAAACACTGGCTACACAGCAGCCTGGTGGAGAATCTCTAAGCACTCGAGTGGCATTTCTCTTCTTGTGCCCGCCCTGATTTTATTGACATTTGTTTGAAAAACTATACTCAGAGGAAATTCTTGCTTAGCACCCTGTTAATCTTTCTAAAGCGAGAGGAATCCATATGAGGTGAGGAGATACGGAAAAGCTTCAGACACAAGCTGCCCGCATTATTCCTCACCCCCTTTTCAGCTGCTCTTCAGTGGTAAAAACATGATTGGCACATGCAGGACTTTTTAATGCCAAGTCTGTGGTTCGAAATCAATGCAAGGCAGTGGACTCAATGTTCACTTCAGGGAGAGAAAGATTAGGATACACGGGTAGCTATTAAAATGCACAGTGTAAGCTTTATCCTTGCCATAAAGCACTGCGGATTGCACGGCTCCCAGGGGAATTCATTCAGCATCCACTGAAATAAACAGATAGACATAAAGCTAAAACGCCAGAGTTGAGTCTTTTATTGAAGTTTCATGGTACAGAAAGACCACATTTCTACAGGAAAGCTACTAAAAATCACAAGACGGAATATCTGGAGGATTGCACGAGCTACCATGATACCACCAGCACAACGTTTGTAGTGGAAATGTGTATAACTGGGGGGTTCATGTCTCAAAGCTGTTTAGAAAAGTTGCCAAAAACAAAACTAATATTTGGCTTTGAAAGGTTCTGTAATACCACTCTCTCATAGGTAAAATAGACATTTTATAAATATCTCAATTGAAGCAACTTTTACAGAATTCCTTACTTGAAACATGCAGATTCATTGGGATACAGATATGATGCTTTATGATGTACTGCTTTCCTTTGGTGCACCCAAGACTGCTAATAATGACAGGAAAGGAAATGATGATGGTGTTGTTTTCCAGATTGAGATGCAAAGCTGCCAAAGATTAAAAAAAAATGCAGCCATAAAACCAGTCCCTTGATCGCATGTGCAGTTCACTGATACTCATTTCTATGACAACATAAATCTGTCTTTTGTCATGTATCAACCAAACCTTTGGGAAAAAACGGACTGTTTAATGATTGCCTTAGCAATTCATGTTATGAATATTTTATCTCCACCAGTGGAAGTACTCAATGTTTAACACATCTCTACACAGTCCAGGAGGAACAAAGCTCGCTCGCAAAGGTTCGACAAAGAGGTGAACGTCAGCCAGATAATTAAGAGAACAAATCATGAGGAAAAACTGAAACAAAGCAGAGTCCTCTACATCTGCAGAGGAAAAAAAGCCACACTATTTGCATTTCAGGCGCCCAAAGCGGGGAATAAACAGCAGTTTTTGGAGCGTGACATGTTAAACACATTGCCTGTTGGCTACAGCCGTGCCAAACAGCTTTATGAAATACCCTGTTCCGTGTTGGGAGATGCTGAAAATGGCTTTTTAACCATTTACTAGCCGGACAAACCTGCTAAACTGAACTCAAATTTAGTGTTGTTTCATGAAAAAGAGCAGTCTACTGGGATTGGCATTAATAATCTGCAGCTTTATTCATTTTCATTAGTTATGGAAGCACAGGTTGGGTATCTCAGGGGTAATGGGATCTTGCATGGTTGTTAAACTGCTTGTATTTGAATTAGTCATAGAGGTTTGAAAATCAAAGCTGTTTGGTAACTTGGCAGAGCTTGGGGCCATACAAAGGCTGGAAAACAAGGAACAAGTTACAATGACGCACATAAAAGAAATTTACACCAAGGACAAGGAGGGAAGAAGGGAGCGAGCAGCTGAGAGATGAGCTTGGATTTTTTTTTTCCTTTCTTTTTTAGACCTCAGGGAAGCCGAGGAGCTTTGTGATGGCTGGATACCTGGGATCCCTGAACTTGTTTCACAGTTTGAGAGAAAATAAAACAGCGCTGCAGGCACACCCTCTGGTCCTGTTGACGTCTCTCCTCAGGCCCCGTAGAAATGATAACCATATGGAAAAACGGCTACCTCACAGGTTCACAACTGGGATCCTGACACAGCAAGAGAGATAGAGAAGATGAATGAGAGCGGAAGAAAGAAGGAGGGCAGCAGGATTTGTGGAAGCTTGGGAGCCTTGACGATGGGAGAGGAGGGGAAAAGTGGAGCCTAAAGGCCTGAAGCTGGCATAGTGGTGTACATGGAAACAGAAAGCTTTATCACAAGGGACAGAGAGGGAGGTGGGAAGAAGAAACAGAGGAAAGGCTGACGGGATGGAGGAAGCAATGGAGTGAAGCTCTATAATTATCTTGATTGAGATTAAGTTTGCATAAATGCATAATTTTATGGACAGTGACTAGGTGTCTTTCCATAAGCCCACAATGACTCATCTGGATAGGGATTTTAAAACACTGATACATCTTACAGCAGTACCAACTCTCCGAGTCTGAATATTCGACAGAGAATAGTGCTACTGCCCGATTATACTCCATGCACATTGTTACAGTGCATGCTAAGAAGTAATACGGCTGCTCACACATACCCAAAGAAGCAAACTTGAATCCAGGGGTGCACAGAAACTCACACATGCACATCAAACTCATGGACTCAGGCACACAAACACAGACTGCGCAGAGTTGTTGAAGCGACTCATTACCTCTCCCTGTCGGTGAAGGAGGAGGAGGTGCTGTGCAGCGTCTGCCTGCTGTCCTCCGAAGCCAGGGAGCGAGGGAGTGCGAGAGAGAGGGGAGGGGCCACACCACGGGAAAGCGGGGGCGGATGCTGGGAACAGCTGCGATCGTAACTGGGAAAGGAGGATGTGTGGAAAGGGGGAAATGATAAAGATGAAGAGTTCATGAGGAAACAAGGGGGTCGGAGGAGAGGAAGACGAATGATGGAAGGAAAAGATAACATTAGAAAGGAAGAACATAAAAAGATGACACAAAAAAAGTTTGAATTTGATTTGACAGGTGAAGAAGATTGGAACAGGAGAGGTTCAAATGAAAGGAGGCATACAGAGAAAAGATAAGTGAAATGAGCAGAAGAAGGGAAGGTGGGGATGGAAAAACAAAGTCAGAGAGCATCAGGAACAGCCGAGCCATTTAGCATCAGCGAACACATTACCCTGCCACTGGGAGAGAGAATTAGTGCACACATCGAACTCATTAAAACACTGTCAGAGGGGGTGAGGGAGGCAGGGTGAGAAATGGAGGAGACAGCGCTGTGGGATGAGAGGAGGGAAGGATCAGAAGGGGTTAGGTGGAAAGGATGCAACAAGGTGAAGCAATGAGCAGAGGGCCGACGTACCAATAAGGTGTCATGCCATTACTTCAGCAAGGACAGTGAGTTATTGTGAAGACACATTGGAGCGTCACATTTTCAGGCTCTTAAGGACACTTTGATGCACAACAAAGCTGCTCTCAGAGCCATAAAGCCGTCCTGCACACTTTTTTTTTCCACGGTAACACCTGTCCTCTACTGGCTGACTCCTTCTCGCAACATATACACACACATAGTGATACACAAACGTCACACTTGATGACATTATCCACACTGACGATTTTAGGGCTGGAAAAATCACTGAGCACATATGCTGCTCTTCTATAATCATAATGAACTGGAAGCTGGCCAATTTCCACTATAGGCTATGATTTCAGTCCATCTGCACCCCCTTCCCCTTCATTCCACGGCACTTTTCTCCATCTAACACATGGCGTTATTTACACATTTATGACACTGAAGCACGTGCCAGTCTATAGAGAGGGCTCTGCTGCCATGTCTCCTGTCTGAATCCCTGCAATTTTTCTCTGTTGTATCACACTACTTTAGATCCACCAGTAGTCCCGGGTTTTTTTCTCCACGGTACGACGTGGGCCGGTGAAAGTAAGTTATCGAAACAACAGAAAAGGCCAGACTTGGGAACAGAGAGAAAAGAGGGCTTATCATGTATCAGCTCACGGCAAGCCAGAGGATTATCTGTGGATCTGTAGCCGGACTGGTGGTGCTGGGAGAGATAGGAGACCAGTGAGAGAGATAAGAGGAGTACCGTCTGTGCTAAAGACAGGCAGTGTTAAAGTAAGAGGAGGGAACACGTGTATCTCAGACAAAGACAAAAATCCCTGGGAGGCGGAGGCAAAGGAGACCTGAGGGAAGAGACGAGTGTGGGAGCAAAACTAAGATTAAGAGAGTGTTTTAAAAAAAAAAAAAAAGCTAAATGAGGGAGAACAAATTATCATGCAATGAATTGAAAAACTAGAACAGGCAGACACACAGACAAGAGGACTATTGTGAGGAAGAAGACAGTGAAAGTGTAAATGTGAGAAGAGAGTGTGGGATAAGGAGGGAGAGGTCCCAGTGGTCAAATAAGCTGTCTGTTATTGGTTTGATCAGCAGTGTGTGTGAGTGCTTCGCTGCATCCCATAGAAAACACCCCTTTTCAAGCTAATAGCCATGTGTGTGCAAGGACTTCCTTCCCAGCATGAAAACGTAACATATGCAGAGCTCCTACCCTGTGTTTACTGTGGTGGTGGTTTTCATGCTCTGAGAGTTTTAAAGGTAGGTGGGCTGTTAAAGCACACTCACTCTTATGAAGCCATGTTAATGCTCAAACTCATAAAACAGTCTATCAGAACAGTTCTTTTTGCTTGCATCCCCTATCCTAATGGTTATGGCACATGTTTAATCATTGCAACACTAATGGCTGTAAATGACACATCTGTGCCAACTGTGACTTTCAGGAGCACAAGTGTTGTTAATAAAGTCATTAGTAAGCAATTATTCAGCTTTCACTTGAGGGGGGGGACCATGAAGAATCATTACGTAACCATCGATGACAGACTCAAACACAACAAGAGCAAAATGCAACTAAGATCCTCACGAAAAGCCACAATTCCGGCTTCTTTGTTGATTCCCATACACCCAGACCAAACATTTTCATCTTTCAAGAGGTAAAAAAGAAAAAAAATTCTTTTTTTCTTCTTCCCCTCAAATATCTTCACATATAAATGCTGATCCAACTAAAATCCCAGGGTTCTTAAGAACTAAACAATTTTTCACAGCTTTTCACTGAACTCAGATGATAAGCAAGCGAGCAAAGCCTGATTAGTCCATTTAAGATTTTAATATTAATGAAATGCAATTATCCAGTAATTAACCAGATAAAAGCTGAGAAAAAGTAGCCCCGTTTTAAGTAGCACAGTTATGTTTTATTCATTACATAACTCCTCAAGTTTATCTTCTCACTCCTTGGTGGGATTCTAATCCCTTATTTTGGGAGCTAATAAGCAACTCTATAACTGACCTCAACACATCCTCACTTAAATGCAAATTGTCATTACTATCAGGAGGTCGACAAAATAGTCCATAGCCCAGTTTTACAGAACCTAAGAAATCCACATGGCTGACATATTAATGGAGGCAGCTCGTGCTGTAGCTCATACTCATCAGCACTTTCTAACATAAAACTTTTTCCAAAGAAACCCCTGAGGTGTTTTAATCAGGAGCAGCAAGTTAACACCCTCCTGCTGTGGGACAGGTGTCCAGCTCACACAGAGAGAACCGGTCAATTATGCATTATTGCTCAGCAATGCCCACTTTATATTAATGTATTCATATACAAAAGGTTTCGGAGAAAAAAGTTCAGGTTCCTACCAGAGTTTTGCTGTAATGACGACAGCTGTCAGGATGAGCAGCGAGGAGATGGTCACGGTGACGTAGAACTGAGGGTCCACTGTAACACACACATACACACTCATGTGGTTATCTCAACTGTGACCATGTATAATTGTATCCAGAACAGATTTTAAAAAAAGAAAAAAAAAGCCAGCTGAGGTAAATAATGTGCAAGACTATGGTCTCCAACTTTAACAACAGTCCAGTGATGGCTTCTCTGCATTTTGCAGCTTTTACAACGAGCAGTCCCTCCCTTTGAGTGATGAGAAGTTTATTAGGCATTCCCCACCACAGACACAGCCAGCTGCACTCAGCAGGGTGTCAGCCTTCACCCTGGTGACAGCTAATTCCCTGGAGGACTCCTGGCGTGTGTGTGGGTTCACATGGACATCAACTCAAGGCAATCTTTATTTAGAAATCCTTCATGTGCATCTCCTGATGCCCACCTTCCTCAGGCTCCGTCTCCTCTGCCTCCGTCCCTCCATCTTCCACTCCTTCCTGGTTCCTGGACTCCAGTGGTGCGTTGTCTTGGGGATGCATGCTTGAATCAGTGTAAAGCCAGTCCTCAGGAGTGGCAGTGCTGGCCTCCTGCTGTTCCTCGTACAGGTGCAGGTGGTCCGTTTCTTGGCTGGAGAGGAAGTGGTAAGTTTCATCCTCCAGCGGCTGCGTGGGACCCCACACCACCGCCCACAGTGGGGTGGGTGTGACCTGGGCCGTGACAGAGAGCTGGACCGACAGGGCGTCCACCTGCTCCTCGCCCTCACTGTCGTCACGGTTACAGGTGGAGGGTTGTGTCACCAGTGCAACCAGGAGGAAGGAGATGATGGTAGTGAGTCGTGCGACAGGAGAGATGGAGCTGGAAAAGGTGGAGGATAAAGAATGAGAGGTGATAGAGTAATAGAGGAGTCATCAGAGAAAACTCATAGCCCACAGGCGCCCTGCTCAACCTTTGCAGCTCAGACATTGATTCCCATGCCGGCCATCAATCAGAATGACATTTTATGCATCTGCATTCCATACTCAGAAACTATCCATCTTACCATCTCTCCATCGCTTCGCTCTGTTCACTGAGACTCTTCTCCAATCATCTCTGAAAGATAAGACAGGAGGGCAAGAGAGAGATAGAAGGAGAAGAAAGGGGGAGGGTCTTGCTTCTTAATCTTTTTTGCCAGATTAAAAGCACGTAAACATGGAAACCAGCACAAGTACCGGCACAAAGCCAACTCTGTCACCTTCTTCAAGAAATAAAAAAAAAACCCATCCACATACTCCCCAGGGTATCTAAATTTAACACTCAATTATGCATCACATGTTTGATCAGAATCCACATCTGCACGCATAAACATTCAGAAGTGCACTCATTGTTTGTTCTCTTCTCTCACACACATTTACCATGCAAACACCTGAGCACAGCACATTAATCATCATTAGAAGCATCATGCACGGAGCCAGGACTCAGTAAGGCACTTTGAGCAGGGAGAGGTAACTTCTCATCAACAACTGCTGCCTAAATGCCACAGAAATGTCACACAGAGACACAGAGACACAGAGACACGCGAGCACACCGGGAGACGGACACAAGCACTCCGACACATATCAGTTATCATGCTTACCTCTGGCAGTGGAGAGAGGGAATGAGAGAGGGAGACAGAGAGAAAGGGGGGAGATACAGAAAGCAAGTGAGAGAAAAAAAAAGCATCGGTTGCCGTAGCGACTGAGACATGTAGAGTCTCCAAGAGTAAGAGTGGGGAGAGAGAACGATGTAGGGAAGGGCAAGAGACTGTAGGAAAGAGATTTAAATGCTAATTATGGGTTGTTGTTTTTTTAAAGGGGTTCAATTAAATGGACACAGAGGAAGAGAAATGAGTTTGACGAGGCAAATAGAAATGATACAGAGGAAGGCGTTAATGAGATCATTTTGGAGGCGAGAGGTTTAAAAAAAAAAAAGAGAAAAGAAACAAAAAATCAAAACTCTTCAATGATGTTTGCGAAAGCAACAAGGACACCCCAGAGCAAAGGAGACAGCAAAGAGGAGGAGCAGAAGAAAAGAATGAGGAGAAAAAAAGATGGGATGAAATTTAATTTGCATTCATTTACACAGGTTGCAGGCAGAGAGGAGAGGAGCAATGGACTGGTGTGTCAAGAAGAGGCAGGGTCACGGGGAAGTAATGAAAATATATAAATATATACAGAAAACAAGAGATGCAAATTTGGAGGTGAGAGTCACAGTGTGACAGCTTTATTGCATGTGGAAATATTTACAAGAAAACAATTTGCCTATCACACATACACACACTCTCCATCCATATGCTCCCACTCCCACTCTAACAGTCTGTCACTTCACTCCCCTGCACCCCCGCTTCGCCGTCCCTACCCTCCCACCCTCTCATTTCCTCTTCATGGCTGCAGGCCGTGGTGTCCTCTGCACGAGAGGCCGCCGCTCATTGGAGAACACAGCGCAGCCACGAGCTGGACCCTCCATCCTCCGCGCCGCCGGGCTGCCTGTCTTCTTCGTCTTCATCATCCTCGTAATCTAAAAATTGAAATGGGTTCCTTCAGGATTTGTCACGACATGCATCATCTAAAATTAACACGACGGTGTTAATTTCTGCCGTTTTCTGTGCGTCAGTAAACGAACATGCGACGATGTGTGAAACTGTGCATTGTGTGACTCTACCATCGGTCTCCTCGTCATCCTCGGTGTCCCCCTCTGACTCAAGCAAGCATGAGTCCATCCGACTGTCTCTCTTTACTGTGACGTCACCCCTGTTGTTAACATTTAGACCCAAAGTTAATTACTTATAATATCAATAGATGCCATAAAATCTGATAAACTTGTTTCAACATGTTCAATCCCAGCGGTGCCTCAGGATTAGAAGGATTTGACCTTAGAGGAATCATGAATATTTAAAAAAAACTTTTTAAGTTGGAGGTATTGTGCCCACCTCTGCTTCCCAGAACTAGGGAGCTGCTCCCAAACAATGAGGTCTCGACCTCCGGTGACCCAGCGGTGGTCTCCGCTCCCGGTAGTCCATGCAGCAAAGCAAAGGATCCTAGGAGCGGTTGGCCAGGTCAGAGAGGCCAGATACCTACACTGAGGAAGAGAGAACACTGGAGAGAGGAGATAGCGATTAAAGGATTGGAGGTCAACCGAGGGAAACAGAGTGCTCTCAATTTAGATTTAAGTTCTTAGTGTTTTCATGTTCTCACAACTTCTGACTGCACATGGTTTACTCTCTGACTCACAATTAAGCGAGCTCTCTCCATTCACCAGGTCGTAGCTGGAGCCAATTAGCAGCCCTCCTGCCTGGTGAACACAATCTGTTACCCCAGTGATGCTGCTGTGATTGGTCAACCTGGACATCATTCCTGTGATAATTGGACAGATGTTAGGTGGAGGGATTATGGAGATTTATCCGTTATCTGTGTCCGTCAAACTCCAGAGCTCACCTGTTCTCCAGTGCAGGATCTTGAGCCAGGCTCGACCATAGGCCAGGAACACTCTGTCGCCCCGCGGGCTGAGGGTCAGGCGCCCGCCCGGTTCCCCACCCAAGCCCGTCACCTGACCGCTCCAGTGTTGCAGCAGCTTCAGGGGGTCATGATCCAGACACCGGTTCTCCCACACAGACACCCCTCCCTCAGCCGAGCCGCTAAACACCAGCGGACCCTGTGACTGTGGAGGGCACGAGAGATATGGTTGTCATGGTGATTTGAGTCGTTATCCACCGTGTATGTGTGTGTGTATGTGTGTCTTAAAGTGCGTGAAGGAGACGAGAAACGCATGTATGTTTGTGCAAATGGAAAAGACGTGTATGA
>JAOXYM010000006.1:11345345-11357661 GCA_028567055.1 Leptatherina wallacei | reverse complement strand
CATAAATATACTAGAAACAAGCTGTCAGATTGATGTCCACTGTAGTGGACACTATGCACCAAAGGGTTAAAAAAAAAAAAAGAAGATAAACGTGAAGGTAGCTAAATATTCAGAAATAATTTAAATCTTTTTTTATCAAGAACGATCATCCAGAATTGGTTTACTATTTAAGCTACGTTCCCACAGCAGGCCAAACTGGCCATGCAGATCACTACAGGGCCGTAGACTGTTTATACTGGAGTCTGATGGTGGTTGCATTCAAATCATAATGTGAAGAATCACATGGGTAAATAAACGAATCTCAGCAGAAAATCTGAATTGAAACCTGAAGTGCAAACATAGCCTTGCTCAGCCTGTGTTAGTGAGACATTGAGGGGTTTTGCTTGCTTGTTTTGTTTGCTTTAATTAAATCAAATTTTTCATGATAAAACATGCTATCCAATATCACGTTCACACTGCAGGGCTTGATGCTCAAATCCGATTTTTTTTTCCCGTCGTTTTGGCGTTCACATTATATTTTCAATGCGACCTTCTTCACGCTGTGAACGGTATGTGGCCCTGAACTGACACGTATGCTCCGAGGATAACGCGACGTTACACACTGCGTAGTGTTTACCAATGTAAATATGGATGATTCATATCTCTGTTTATTAATTTGGAAGTAGGCCTACTTGCACAGTTGGAATCAACAAAATGATGCCCAATTGATGAATGAAAGAAGGAGACTGAGAAAAAAGGAGAGCGCAGATGTTAACAATGGCCTTTTGTGCAGCAGTGGCTTCTACTTACAGATGTACAGGCACTGCAGCCGAGTTCATCTGTGCAGAGTCCTGCATGGGCCAAATTTTGCCAACCTGAACCCATCAGGATGATTACCAAACGCAACTCGTTATCGGCGGATATCTCCCAGTGAAATCTGGACCCGACCCGACAATGTATAACCGGCAACCCGACCCGCACTTTAACACATGAACTAATTATAAATAGACCCCTGTCCCTATCTTCATTGCATTACTTTTCAATATTTGTTCATCTGTTTAAAGGTATAGTGCTCTTTTGTCATAATTTTCATTTACAATAAAAAAAAAAAAGGAAAAGCAACACGGTGAATATATTTGAAGGTTTATTTTAAGTAAACTTGCTCTAAACATGATTATATCGCCAGGTTCACCTTCCACTGGTGCAGAATTGTGTTTGTCTCACTTCTGTGACGTCACAGTCGGATGAAATGCGACATGACCGTTCAGACTGAGGTCACTTCCAATCCGATCTAAGACAACATATGAAAGTGGCCTGGGTTGGAAGTTAAAAATATGGATTTGTGCCATTCAGACTGTCATTAAAAAATCCAGTATGAGTCACATGTGGGCAAAAAAAAATCTCAATTGAGCTGCAGTGTGAACGGAGCCTCTGATTGTCAGTTTAGTGTCAATATCCACACAAACTGGCATTTCCAGCTCAGCTATTCTACTGAAAAGCTGATTAGAAATGTCTTCTACATTGTGTATTAAATTAAAAAACGGATGTTTATTAAATCTTAAAGGGATTATATGTTATTTTTGAAGTGGGGTTGCGTGCTGCGCTTATGAGTTGGGAGAGGGGGGCTCAGCACAGTGCTACAGAACAATGCTACAGGAAAACTAATTTTAGCCATTTAGAACAACACAAACCTGAAAAATATAGCATAACTAACACTACATATGGAGAAATTTACACCTAATTACTTTTGCATTAGTCAGTCTTTTAATTTGTTGCTGCTTTCTAAGCTGAATGTTGCTCTGCATCATTGCTTGCATGGTGGCTGACCTATGTATCCTGCTGCTGGTCAGCTGTGACTCAAAAGTCTGCAAATCTTACCCCAAAAATACTAATTATGAGACAATAAAAGTCCATTTTAAAAAGTTTGGAAAAGTAGAAAATAATAAGCACCTTTTAAAGCTTTGCAAAAGTGGTGGCCAGTGGTTAGATATCCAACAGCTGAAATAACTCGGCTGAAAATGTGCTCCCCTGTGAGCCTGTTATGAGTAGTCTCAGAATTTTTCTCGGATTTTCCAAACTGGGAGCACTCTGACCGCTTTAAAAAAAACAAAACAAAGCTGATAAAAGCAGAATATCATTTTAAGCTTCAGTTGTCAATCTTGTTATAGACAAAAAAGAAGGAGATGGGACATCCCATGTGGTTGTCATGCCCACGCCATCCAAACGAGGGAGAAAGAAGAAGACAACGCTGTCCAGGGTAACTCCTCTGGGTGGACCAGGAAATGACACATTAATACTGGCACATCTGACGGCTGGTGGCCAGGTGAGGGAATACCTATAGATAGAAAAAAGGACTTGTGATGCAATGAACTGGTAACTAACTAACTAACTTTTTTTAATAGGTGTCTTTGCAGCATCATACTGGGGAACCATATGAGCTATCACATGACGAGGACGGCCATGGCCCAAAAGATAGCACGAAGACATACAGGTACAGTGTGAAATAAAAAGCACCTACTGTGCCTCTTCGCTCTGGCTGCATAGATGTTCAGCTTTTATAGATGAGCTAGGCCTTCTGACACACACAGCGGCATTCTTCCAAACACTTGTCTCTGCATGTTTTGGCAGGACATCCCAGCTTTGTAGCAGATGGTTGATTGTTTCCTTATGTATTTGAAAAAACAAATACATCACTGTGTCATAGATCCTCTGTGCTTCTGCACACACTGGACACGAGCCCGCCCTCTCCTGTCCTTTTTGTTTTTATATAGCATGCTCTTCCACTTTCTATATTATCTGTGCACCTTTCCTCTTCAGTTTTCACTAAATTCTCCCTGTACATTTTTCTTTGTTTTCTGGATGCGCCCAACATTTTATTTAACCCATGTCTATCTTCATTTATTTCTCTCCCATTTATTTTTCATTTTCTCTCATCTATTTTTCTCACCTCTTATTGTTTTCCTCCTCCTTCTAACCACACCCCCCCCCCATCCTAATTTTTCTCTTCCCCGTCTTGTTTTCTTGTATTCCCTTTTCCGTGTGGGTTTCCCTTCTCTTCGTACTCGTTCTTCCATCCCGCCCTCCCATTTCTGTGTTTCTCCGCCTGTAGGTGCCGGATGTGTGCGGCGACCTTCTTCAGTAAGTCTGACATGCAGATCCACTCCAAGTCGCACACAGAGGCCAAACCTCACAAGTGTCCCCACTGCGCCAAGTCATTCGCCAACTCCAGCTACCTGGCCCAGCACATCCGCATCCACAGCGGGGCCAAGCCTTACACCTGCTCCTACTGCCAGAAATCTTTCAGGCAGCTCAGTCACTTACAGCAGCACACACGGTACTGCAGACCTCCCCTTCCTCCCTCCATTACCAGCCCCATACCATACTCCTTATCCTCTTTACTTGTCCGGCCAAGTACCCTTTAAAAGCCCAGACTCCTGTCTTCCTCCCGAGGAAGACAGCAGAGTGTTGTGCAGATGCATATTACATGCTGCTAGTTCCACCCAGTGACCTTTCAGAAAATATGAATTTAGATTAGACCTTTAAAGTCATAGCTTTGATAGTAAAAAAAAAAAAAAAAAAAGACGTCTAATTTATATGATAATCAGAATTGACATTAAATGCATGGAGTTGTGTTGTACTTAGTCATAGGTGAAGAATATTTAGCTTTTTTCTTTCTTTCTTCATTTGTGTTTGTGCATAGTTCTTGCTTCTCTGCATTTTGTTTGCATCTTTTCTTTCCTCCTCCACATGCTTTTACATGGTTTTCTCTGCACATCCTGTCATTTTTCCTGCTAGTGCTCCATCCATAAGCACACACATTTGTAATTTGAAACAAACTTATATAGGTTGACTTAATCCCATTGTTCTTCCCAGCTGAGTAACCCACTGTGTTATTGCTCGTCAGGCTTCCTTTTCAATGCTTTTCTCATTTTCTCCATTGAATGTTGAAATGATAGAAATATTTTGCCGCCATGCTTTGCTGTTGTGCTGTTATTTATAGTTTGTCTTTTCTGACTATCTTCATGTCAATTTTCAGTAGTGTCTGGAGAAATGTTGCACTAAGCCAGGAATGTAAAACCCTGGTTCTTGAGGGCCACTGTCCCACAGGTTTTAGATGTTTTCCTGCTCCAACACACTTGATTAAAATCAAATGGCTCCAACAGCTTGTTGTCAGGTTCTGTGCAATCACCCGTTAATTTGAGTCAGGTGTGTTGAGGCATGGAAACGTCTAAAACCTGCAAAAAAAAAAGGGGCCCTTGAGGACCGGGGTTTGACACCCCTGTTCTAAGCTGATGCTTTTGAAAAACCTTGAATAGTTATTAATTCATCACAACCCTGTTTCCAAAAGAAAAAAAATGTCACTGTATGTGCTAAAGGAAAGGAAATACTAGGATTTGCGCACATTTAGCAGTTGGCGGAAACTGATAGTGATGTTTTTTCCCACGTTTCATGTCTATTGTTTGATAAAGTTGACACTCTTTTTAAATGTGGACGTATTTTACCTCCATCCGAATGGTTAAATATGTAATCACAAATATTTACCTCACAATTAATAAATAGACAACAAAAATTCCATGTCTGTGACATTCCTAGGCTGCATCCATTACTCCAAAGCTTCATATTGTTCAGAATTATTAATGTTTTCACAGATGTGCAAGTTATCAATTTCTTGTGTACTAAAGCAGCACCACACTATGCTGGTTTATGTGCTCTTTCTCTCATCCAACTCCCAGACATGCAACAAGCCTGTTGCCAAATGACTTATTTAGCTGTGAGATGTTCAACTTTATTTATTTTTCATTATGAACTTTATTTGAGATCCTCTAAAATCATTACATTCTGTTAATTCAATTTGGTACAGTGCTTAAATGTTTTGGAAACAGGGATGTGTATTTAATTATTTCATGTTTTTCAGTACAACCTATAATATTAAAATCTGAAACATCTACTTAAGCTGATTCAGATATAGTTTATTATGAAATGTGAGATTTAGAATTACAACTGACGCATATATGGTGTTTCTCTGTGGCTTTAGTTAGTGCTGCATGTTTTAATTCTGTCTGAAGTGTTTTACTTTAAAAATTTGGATAAAACTTTTGGGAATTTATAAAAAAATCTATAGAGGAATCTATAGTTTAAGGGAATCTGGGTTTTTTTTTTCTCTCTCTCTCTCTCTGTTATCCTTATAAATCCTGTTTCCATTTCTTTTACCCTTATGTCTGCCTTCATTAGGAACCACACAGAGTCAAAGCCCCATAAGTGTCCCCATTGTACTAAGTCATTTGCCAACTCTAGCTACCTGGCTCAACATATCCGCATCCACACTGGAGTGAAACCCTACACCTGCGCGTATTGCCAGAAGTCTTTCAGGCAGCTCAGTCACCTTCAGCAACACAGCAGGTAAGTCAAACGCTGGTCTTGGGTTTCTCAACTGCCTGTGTCTTTTTTTGCAGTCAGGTAAGATCTCCATGAAAGTGATAGGAGTCTATGTATCTACATGTGTGCGTTTGTTTTTTCCTTTTCATAAATTCAGAATTCACACCGGAGATAGGCCTTACAGGTGCACTCAACCAGGCTGTGAGAAATCCTTCACGCAACTCTCCAATTTACAGGTGTGAAAGAACTTGATTATCTTCTTGTGCATGAAATGTGTTATTACTTCCTCACACAACACTTCAATGTACTGTGAGTTTTTAAGCTTTTTTTCCCAATAAATGTTTTCTCCCAGTCCCACCGGCGTCAACACAACAAAGACAAGCCCTACAAGTGCAGTAACTGCAATAAAGGATACATAGATGCAGGGAGCCTGGAGGCACACATGACCACACACACTGTTAAACATGCCAGGATCTACTCGTGTGGTCTCTGCAGCCGCACGTACACCTCAGTAAGACAAATGTCCATTCCTGAAGAACATTACTACATGAAACACTATGAATCACCTCCCTGGCATCAGACGCCTGGCAGCTACTTTACACCATGTAGTCATGTGTCCACTGTTTCCCCTCTACCTATCCTCCCCTCATCTCAGGAGACCTATCTGGTGAAACACATGGAGAAACACAATCCAGACCAGTTGACTGCATCAGCAGTGGTGGCAGCACAGCCAGCACAACAGAACCAAAGCCAGGGCCAGGCTGGAGCTCAGAGCCAGAGAGAGAGTGCAGATGGAGGATCGAGCCGAGCAGGGAGCGGAGCAGCAGGAGGAACCCAGCAGGGACAGAGCAACTACCCCCAGACAGAAACCATCCCATGTCCTTTTGACCTGCATCAGTATAAGACTGTGTCTGCCAGTGACATCCAGTACAAACCAGTCAGTGTGGCTGACATCACTTCCCACAAGGACCTCTGTCTCACTGTGTCAGGACCCACCATTCAAGTGGAGCACCTCAACTCTTAGAGGTGATGAAAGCAGCAAGTGTGGGAGTTATGTGGAGAAGTTAGAATTAATTCCAAATGAATGGAGAGTCGAAGGATTAAAGCAATACTAACAATACAGAAACTTTGGAACTCGTGACTGTGCCTGAATGATGATTTGAGGCAGACAGGACAAATCATATGCTGACTCAGTGTACTGAAGACTGTAATTCCTTTTTTCTCTCTTTTTTTCAAAGTTTTCTTTTGCCTAGGTGTTGTGAGCAGAAAGTGCATCTAAAGTCTGCAATAAAGTATGTTTCAGTCCATCATAGTGATGGTTTTAAGAAAGGAAGCATCTAAGAGACAGGGCTTTGTTTTATTGTTACCACCTTCTGCTCTTCCATGCAAATACAATTTTGACCATAGCAGCGTATGATTTCTTTGTTGGGGAAATTTGCAGTTAACTGTTATGGTACATTTTTATACTTTCGCATAGAGACTGAGTTTTTGCATCAGTGTTCTTACCTCTGCTATGATGTAATATACATGCTTGTGATCTTTTATACCTTAAAAAGGGACATAAAGGTTATTTCCTTTTCAGGAAGGAAAATGATAGCTATCAAGTATATATAGTTATATACCACCAATTTATAACGTATGATTGTGCGTTAAAGGATGTGGTTACCCACAGAATGAATTCAAACCTATTTGCAGGCCTTCACATGACCTCTGGTGAAGTGATGAGCCACTTCATGTTTAGTGTAATCCAGTGTACTGCTTTGTGTGTATGTCCAAAAAAATGTTATCCAAATGTGCTCTTGCTATAATACTTCAACAGTAACAATGTTTGTAATACTTCTTTACAGACATATTCACATTTGAAGTTTGTGCAGTTTTTCTTTCTGCTTATAACACAATAAATCTTTAAAAATATTTTTAAAAATGTCTGTTTGATTTTATTAGCAAATAAAGTGTCAGTGTCAAAAAGTGGGTTATCTAATTGTTTTTTTGTTTTTTTACATTTTCTGATATTTTAAACTTACACATTGCGTCCTTGATAACATGCTGTTGACTATTTTTGCACCAAAAAAAGTATGCATATATATATTTATATGTGTACAGCACTGTGTTCAGCTTTGGTTGTTTTAAAAGTGCTTTATGAACAAAGTTGGTATGTTATGGTATATTTGGAGGACACTTGATAATCCATCACGTTTGCCAACGCATATCCTGATTATATTTGATTATGCCATTGTTTGCAAGGTATGTGCTGTGCTGGAATGTGCACATTTTAGAGGTGTTTACAAAAGTTGACTGTACCATTGGACTGTAGGGGGTTAGGGTTTTGCTATTTTGTCACAAGTCGTACGATATTCAAACACAGGGTACTGCTATTTACCATTTGAACGTTTACTTTTAATAATCTTACATAAATTAACGCCAAAAGTATAAAATAAACTACTAAACTAATGGGCTTGTGGACCCATAAAATTGGTTTCATCCAGCATTCTCCGCAGTCTGCAGTGAACATGGCGTCACTAAAAAGTGTAGGAGTCGAGAAACTTCATTCATGTAAATAACGCTGAAAAGAAAACAGAGTTAGTGTTACTAAGTGACGTGCCACAGCTAATTATATAAATTAAACAACCGTATAAATTCTTTAATATGCCACGAAAAAAGCCATTTAGCAACAAACAGAAGAAGAAACAGCTCCAGGTCAAACGCGAGAGGAAAAGAGGTAACTACATTTTGTCGTTAGCGTTAGCATGCTAACAGTAACTGTTAGCTCTCCGGATGAATTTAATTTAGTAGTAAAGTGTTTGCATCCATGTACAGTGTAAACTGCGTCAATAAATGTATGTAGCTCATAACACTTGTTTAACTTATAAAAGAAGCATAAATGTTTGTGTTACCCTTATATCAAGTGCTGTGATGCATTGTAACTTGCCGTCGAACTTGATAAGTACAACGGAATGCATAAGCCAACATGTTTGCTACAAAGGCGCTAAGTAATGCATAATGCATCCATATAATCAGACTTACACAATGCTATATACGCTGTCAAACAAGCAGAGGCTATGGGTCAGGTTGCTGTCAGTAGTTCAGTTTGTAAACAGTAATGGCACCGTGCCTGCAACATTTCCATGTGCTTGTCTGATGTTCCAAATACTCCCATATGACTATAGCCAATCATTTGATTTCTTTCACATGCATTTAGATAACTGTTTTAATGTTTCAACTGCCCACAGTTTTAGAAAAGCCTCGTAAAATATCCTGATTTCAAGGAGTCATTGGCACACTTTGTTGTTTTGTTTAGGTCTGCCAGAGCCCACTTATGCCATGTTTAGCAAAAAAGGTTTAGTTTTCAGACCTGAAATCATTAGTTCAGTGTGAGCACCAGTGACGTCCTCATTATCAACACACACGCTTTAAAACATGAAAACATGCTTTCAGATTGGCCTTTAACATTATTTATGTTGTTCTATGTCACAATGTCAATCAGCCTCTTCTCTACCAAGGTCAATTTGTCTGCAGATTGTTGTTGCAGGATGTCATTGTATGTTTATCCTTGATTTAGCAGAAAGCCTCAACTATTTAAAGAAGTTCTTTGAGTATTGTATCCTCTCAAAGGCTCTCTGCTGCAGAGCTTAAGCTGAAAGGGAAAATGGGGCATATAATAAGTATCCTGCGTTCTCTGATGGGAATAAACTGTAAATCTATTTCAAACTTTAGGAACACTTTTCACAGAATACTTCATTTCTATGGAAAGACGTCTGAATTCTCAGGGTACCTTTTTAGTTATTGTCTTTTCATTGCTCCTGATATAAGATCCTTATGATTCAAGAGTCAAGATGTTTATTGTCACATGTGCAGCATAGTTTTACACTGAGCAATGTAATTCTTACTTGCAAGCACAACAAAAATTTCACTCCAATCAGGTTATTGTGCAAAAAGAAAAACCCATTTGGGACATAAGGAATGTACAATGTTTTGTATTGAGGAAATGTGAAAAGATGCAGATATACAGGGAGAGGGTACAATTTTCACAGTTCAGTGGAAAGTCAGCGGTTTAGTAGCCTGATGGCCTGTGCATAGAAATTGTTTTTAAGTCTGGTTGTCCTTGCTTTCAAACTTAAGTAATGTCTGCCAGGCAGCAGGACTGTGAACAGTGTATGCTGTATTGCTGTGGGTATGTGCAGTCCTGGATGTAACTGTGATCTCTTACCTTGTCTTCCAGGTGACACAGGTTCTGGGCCAAGCAGCCGCAATGCAAGTGTGGAGAGAGGAGGAAGAGAGCGTCAGTCAGACACCTCAGATAGTGAGACCACTGACATTAGAAGAATAAATCAGCAGCCCTCCAGCAGAGAAGGTAGACATGATCCAAACAAGTAAGTTGATATTCCTATTTCTCATACTGGCTTGAGAAATATGAGACTATATCCTGCACATCCTTTAATGTTATTAAAGAAAACACACTGTTTTTCCTCATGTTATACATTGAGGAAGTTCTTTCTCTTAGGTGCCTTACCATTGACATGTCTGGCGAATAGATGAACAAACCTATGTCTCTCTTGTGTTTATGGTGTGTGTGCTCCATTTTTGTTGTCATATTCCATCAACATCTTTTTTTCGACTGATTCAGCTTTTCGAATTGGCTTCCCGTCTGTCTGTGGGAGTGCACACTCTGGTTGTTCTGAGTAGTGAATGAGGGAATTAGACAGGTCACAACAGTGATGCAAGATCACCAAATACTAACCTAACATGTCACATACAATCACTTATCATTTGCCATCCTCATTTCTTCAAAACAAGCAAAATGTTTGTACCAACATCCATAACACTCTTTGACAAAAACTGTCCCTTCACAGTACAGCACAGTTGTGGGGTTGGTGTATACGGCCTCTTGCACTTTTTTACTTTTGCTTCAGCTTTAACCTCTTTTAACTTATTTTTAACTGGGTGTACTTATTTTATTATTCAATTATTATTTAGATATGCATCTGGGTCTATAGTCGCCATCTTTTTAAAAAAATTTGATGCATTGTTATTGTCGTTTCTCACTGTTGTTCCTTGTTATTTAGTGCTATTTCTTGTTGTTTTCATACACTACATGTACTATGTATTGTCCATTCAACAAACACTGTGTATGTGATTGTGTTTGCAGCTGTGTTAGCGCCCGTACCCCAGACTAATTTCCTACCAAGGACAAATAAAGTTTACCTTATCTTTTCACAACAGTTGGCCGTGTTAAGTGAAGGAAATGAAGACCAGCTGGTAACCATGACTTAAGAAAAAGATCAGTTCTGTATGATGTTGCTGAAAAAACACAAAGCCTATACTGCTGTGTTTTTGTTTTTAAACTAATTGTTTTTAATTTCCCTTACATCATAACAGTAGCTACATCTTTTTGCGCAGGCACAGATCATTCAATCTGGATGACAAGTGGAGTTTGTCTTTGTTCAAGCACTGCTTTGTTTGTTAAGATGTTGGTAACTCAAAGAGACCCAGCAAGGGGTCTCAAGTTAGCATTGGTTGTTCAAGTAGGTTTGGTTTCTAAGAGCCTTAAAGGCCACATTTCTAAAAGGTCCACTGGCTCTACTTTCTCATCTGATTGGTCAGAAAAGGCTGACGGTGAGGCATTTGCATGTTCTTTATTTTTCCTGTGCCATGATATTACCCACTGGGCAGGTATTACACACAAGTATGTCATGGTGATGTTTGTAAGTAATGGAAGAAAAGTCAAATGAGGCAGTTCAGACACTGGGTTTTCTTCTTGAGGAGATCTCCCTTTCATTTGGACTTTCTAACTTTGCAGACTTGAACAGACTTGATCTTTTATGTTCTGATTTGGTCCAGGCAGTCACCACTCTGTATCTTGTTTATGGACGTGTGTATTATAATATAAGACATAAACTTGCACTGTTTGGAAATTTGCATGTTCACAAATTAAGACCAAACTTAAACTTGAATTACTGACCCCACCCCGTTGGTGCTTTTTCAGGTTTCGACTGCACTTTGAGAAAGAAAGTAAAGAGGAGGTGGAGAGGAGGAAGAAGTTGGCCATGGAGACGGTGCTGAAACAAGTCTCAGACAAAGAACTTGAGGTTGACATCAATGACATATACCCCTCTGAAAAAGGTTGGGCTGTTTGTAATTTTTTCTCACAACAGTGTTGCAGATGAGCAGAGTGGTTAATGTTGTGGGTCACTGATTGACACGCTGAAACTTCATTATTCACCTTCAGGCCTTGGCTTCCCGCATCGACCGTCTTGGACCTATGAGATGACACGAGAGAGCCTGCTGAGGAAAGAGGAGAAGTCATACAGAGATTACCTGGAGGATTTGCATTCCAGAAACCCTCTTGGTTCTCTCAGCCACTTCGAGCACAATCTGGAGGTAATTTGATTCCCATGACAATGCTGCTGAAGATTTTTTTTGTATGATCAAAGTGCCAGTGCTGGGCCATGATACTGTCAGCCACCTGATATAAATGAGACAAAGGTGGAGATTCTTTGTAGTATCTTTGCATTACTTCCTGAAGGTTGCTTCTATTATTCATTGTCTGAGTTCAGATGATTTAAGAAATTTCTGTCAAGTCACATTTCTCTCCACTCTGTTAACTAACTCAGAAAGTCATGCAGACCAGGTCGTGCTAGTCTGCAAGAAAGGCATTTTATTGCATATACCATGCAATAAATAGTAGTATGTATGTAAGTATAATAGTATGTGGTTATCTTTTCAGAGGAATCATAGCATTAAATAAATGGCACTGCTTTCCTTTTCTGTAATTTTCCCTATAATTCAAGTAGCACCTAAGCATTTTTCCCACTGCTTAAATCAGTTTAATGGAAAGAAAAACTAAATTGAATGTTGTCTGAGTTGAGTTGTCAAGCATCTCCTCTTGGACACATTATTTTAGAGACAGTGATAGCTGGTAGTTGACATTACTTTGCTTAATACTCAAAAGTACAATAAAACA
>JAOXYM010000006.1:11300286-11317288 GCA_028567055.1 Leptatherina wallacei | reverse complement strand
CCTTTATATGAGCACGAGTTACGTCCAGCGAAATCACCAGTGAAGGCACCGATGGACCATTAGATGCATCAGAACTTCAAACAAAAGGTGTGGAAATGTATGTAAATGAGGGATTTCACTTTATTTTTTATAGCTTTAAAACAATAACAAAGCTGTTATTACTTTGTCATTTAGGACATGTGTGAAGACTGAGGGGGAAAGAAAATTAAATTCATGTTGGGATGAGTGGTAACATAAATATGGAAAACTTTAAAGGGCCTGAAGACATTAACACTGTAGGGTTCAATATCAGCATGCAGCAAAGCATAAAAATCTAGGAGCTGACAGGTAACAGCAGCCTAATGTAGAATTTCTTAGCTGTTATACATGTTTTATGACTTCATAAAATAATAAGATACTCATTAAACGCGAACTGGTTCTCATCTACGGCACTGTTGGACTTTGATGAATACGTACAGTCTTTTTTAGTTCTGTTCTTTTCTTCCATGTCAAAACCAAGTTATAGTGTACATTCTACAAGCAGACTGTTGACAGCTCAGCAGGGGATTTGGATGTGTCATGGCAGCAGGGGATAAGAGCAGAGGAGCAGGCTCGAGGTGCCCATTTAGCTCACTTCTTTCTAACTCCTCACTTCTGCATTTTTATTCGTGGGACATCATTTTAGGTCATTTAAGTTTTTTCAGTGATGATGTTCGGTTTGGGTCTGAGAGAAAGATTCTCGTGAGCTTAAATTGATTTTGAACCATGCTCCTTGACACATCTCAGCATCTATTTGAAGTTGAAGTCGTCCCTTTTGGGGAAAAAAGATGAACCTTATAAAAGATGGTAGCACAGATTAAAGCCTGCGTGGGCTTTGTTTTCTTCCTTGCCTCCCATTTCAACTCCTCATGCCATGGTTGTGCTTTTACCTGAGCTGCCAGCACACACATGTGAACACCTCGTGTGGTTCAGTGCACTACTAATTATTACTAATGGCTTCTGGCAAAGTTGGCTGTTTTAAAAGCTTCTTAGAACATGGAAGACAACCTCACGAAACATCAAAGGTTAGCCTCTTTTTGGATGTTTATTTTTCTGTAAGATGAATTTGGGCTGCAACAACTGCAGCATTGAGTAGGCTGGTTGTGTCAGTGTCACCCTGTCCTGGTTTGAAGAGGAACATTGCTATTAGGAAACTGCTGTGTGATGTGTAATTTAGCTCTTTTTAGGAGGCATTTTCTGCTGAGAGGGAGGAGGACTGCCAGCGTGATAGAGGTATCAGCCTGTGCCTGAGGTTTTTAACAGAGAAGTGTTTGTGTGGGTCGAGGTTTCGCGAAGCCCAGGCTTTTTGTTAACCATGCCACCAAATTTTGGATTACTTATTTGCTTTTGTGTGAGTCTGTTTGTTATTTTTCATTTAGCTGATGTTCTAACTAGACATTAAAAAGCCCCACTTTGATTTGTCCTGTGCTGTAACTCATAGGAAACGAGAGGAAGACATCTGTTTGAGGGCTGGGTTAGGCCTGACTGTTTTTCTCACTTTGACTCAGAATGCTGAGTGTCCCTGATTTCATTCCTGTTTGACCTGATCTTTTTTTCTGCTGTGCTCTTCATCACTCTCTCCTTACTTCCCTCTCTCCCTCCATGCCTGCTCTTGTTCCCCGTCTCTCTGTTTCAATAGCTGCTCACTGGATGAATAATTACCAACCTCCTGCAGGCAAAGAGTTGCTTTTGTCCCACGCTCGGTCTGCCGTTCCTAGTTTCTCTGTACGATTACCACATGGAATTTTTCCTCCACGACCATCGACTGCTTGTCTGTCTGTGTCTGTTTTCTCTCTGTCCATTGTGAGAGTAGCACAGTTCTGTCACATGCCTCGTCTTTCACCCCATCCTCGCCTCTGCCTCTCACTTGTTCTCTGACAGGTGGCGGTGGGACTGTGCAAATTGAATTCAGGAAATTGGGCTGCAGCTCACCATCACACTGCAGCCCTAAGAAGCCAGAGTGTCAAAGTAAAGCCAGAAGCCCACTCTGCTGCAACGTTATATTTTCATTATGAATGTCACACCCGTACTCCAGCTGAGGTCAAACCCAGCTAATCTTTCCTCAGAGTAGCAGCAAAGGTTCGTTTTCAGGTAGCAGATAACTTCACTTCAAGTACAGATGAGATGGGGCTTTCATTAACGTACTTCAGCAGAAACCGAACTCCTCTCAGTCCAGATGGATTAACGAGGGAGGAAGGAGCTGAGCTCAGTGTAACTACATGCACTGACTTGTGTGACATTTGTTGCCGTGAGAAACATAACTGTGTTTCAGTTACTGTCAATCAAACGGTTCCCCAAAAGAAATGAATGCACACATTTTACTGAGTTTTTCATTTGCATGCATGGAAAGAGCCCTTCAGTCTCACGCTCATGCAGCTAATGAACAGCTGACAGTGAGAAAGCCCTCATTTCTTTCAGATTGTTATATTCTTTGTCATTGTTTAGTTTTCACGCTGCATCCTATTTTTATTTTAGTCCTCCCTAAAGCGTATCGTACAGGTAACCAAGGTTCCACTGGGTTGTGTTGTTACTGCTCGTGTATTCGGGCTGGTATATTTTCTTTGGATTGCCTTCTCAGATGCAAAGGGCTGGATCACAATGATCCAGCTGCAATGGTCCAGACTAAATACTCTTTTTACCACAGGATTCTTCCTGCATAGACACATTTTGGATCTAACCTGGTTAGGCTTTGCTCTTTCGTTTCTGTGATGACTGATAATAGACAAAGATGCAGAATTCAACACTTCACAAGCTTATGATAAACACAAAGGAAGGGCAAATCAATGATCACACCTTAAAATGATAAAGAATTGTGTCAGAGGCAGTCAAATTGTTTCAAATCTTTTACAGCATGAAAACCTGTTGAAGACTAACATCAAGGATATGAAGGCCAAACAAAACTGGACGGCTTAGAAAAATTCCTGTACACATATTTAAGTTTGAATAATCTCCACATCTACGCGCTGATCAGCTCACGCCAGTGTTTTTAAGTTCTACTTTCTATTCAAGTACATTGCAGGAACATTCATTCTTAGTTGCCACAAACAAGTGTTGCCTGTGTGCTCTGTAGTTTGTTTTTGTTCATTTTTAGCTACTACACTACAACAAAGGTCTGGCCTCTACCAGAGGCCTGCACTACGAAGCTGGATTTTGTCTTATCGAGGTAACTTTGCAGGCTAACCCTAACACGCCCCTGTAATAACCAGCTTTGTAGTACGGTAAGTCAACCCAGGCCACGGAGAGATATCCTGGGTTTATTAATCACGCTTCGTAGTACAGGCCTCAGGACTCGCCAAATTGTATACAACATATATAGGTAGAGATAAGCACACACTCATGGTCACTCATGGAAATGATAATCTTTGGTTTTCTGCAAACATTTCTTGTTAAATCCCTGTTTAAAGCTTATCTAGATGTGCATATTTTGGCTATAGTGTCTGATGTCTCACCTTGAGAATACGTTTCTGTATTCCTCCCCACTCCTCCATCTCAACAGTCATAACAAAATGTGGCAGTAAACTTTGTGAAATGCTTTGCTCCCTGTGTTTACAAATATGCTTGTGTTGCTGCTTTTAATGAAGACATTACCATTTTCCAGCCCAACATGAAGCAATTAGTAAGCGATTGTCTGTGTCCGCCATGCAGATGAGCTGAGAATGGTTGCAGTTGGTGTGAACGGAGGAGACGAGAAGATCTAATGCTGCTAGATAAATGGGGAAAGGTGGAAGTTTCTGTCCATAGATATGACTGATTTCAGGCTCGTGTAGCAGCAAGCTAATGAGCCCAACTGTGTTGTGTTCATTTTTTTTTTTACCTGGCTCTGCGCTTTCCTTGAGCCTCTTCTCTGAGGTCTCTGTGCTGAACTCTCTGCAGTGTGGCTTGGATTTGTTATGAGCTGCTGTGCTTTATGGTGCTGCGCCGCTGCGTCTCCACCATCAGGAAGGCATGTTTTAAACTGGGTGGTGTTGGTTTTTTTGTTTGTTTGTTTTTTGGTGAAGGCTGCGCTGTCTCGGTGAATCACTTGATGTTGAGCACTACTAAGCTATTCCTGGAAGTACTCTTTACTTTTACCCTTCCTTCATTATGATTCACCACCTTCTCCAGTCATACACTATACTTCCTCCTTTTCCTGCCTATGATGTTGAATTTGTTTTACTGACTCGCCTGCTGCTGTTGCATTTGTCCTCAACTCTCATCTCTCTGTTTAACTGATTCATCCGTCCTCCAATTCTGCTTCCTCGTGTGAAACTGCGAAAATCTGATTCCACAGTCATGAGTAGAGTTCCTTTAATTGACCACAATGATGATACACACATGTACTATTTGATGACCAACAGGATGATAAATGAAAGGACATGATGTTAAACATCCTGCTTAACATCCAATAATGGATAATCTTTGTTTACATGGGTAAAGTTAAAATGAAACTGCCAGTTTTCTCTCAGTTTTATAACTAATTTAGTTTCCACTCTCACTCAGGGTGAAAACTTGTGCTGTTTATTCAGTTGAGAAATTATTATTTGGAGAAATGCTTTAATATTTAACCAAAGTTGGCTGAAGGAAATGTTTTCAGGATGAATAAAAGATTCCCCACGTACAATCTGCTGGAAGCAAACGGCTCATGCCTCCTCCTGTAGTGGGTCCTCAGTAAAAACATAGACACCGTGGCCCCATGGGGATCAGCACTTCACTCATGCCTGAGTCTCACACAAGCAAGCCTATTTTCAAGAAAGCCATCAGATGACCTTGATTCTGTGGCTGGCACAGTCTCACGCTTCAAAGTGTTGCGAAGATTAAAGATTGATTTCATGTTTCCTTCTCTCCAGGACTTAAAGCGTAATAGTGCGCGCAACTTGCCTCCTCACATGCTGACGGAAATCCAAAACAAAGAGCTAACTACTCCGAGTCTCCCCAGTGGCTATTAGTCATGTCTAACTGGCAGCGTGTTACTTTATCTGGCAACGAGTGGAGACTTCATATGTTGTGCTCTGTGTATGGAACAAGAATAGATCAATAGAAAGAGGTGAGGCTTGACACTTCTTGGTGTTGCAAATCACATAAATTATTACATTATGCTTTTTTTTTCTAAACAAAAGAAACGGCACATTTTTTGGAGATCTAATAATATGAAATCAAACATATGGGATCAAAGGCTACCATAAGCTATGCTGGTGTGGAAACTCTGAGTCCGCTATTTCTGTTTAAAATGTCTATTTTAGGTTTCTATTCTATTTTAAAGAGAGATATATGGTACCAAGCGGACAATTCTGTAACTAGTATGTTCACTTCACATTTCTGAATTTAGGGGGAATAACTCAAAACGCTGGTTTCTAACATTATCCAATCATCCATGTACATGAAAGAGGAACATTTTAGACCTGAATCTGCATACTTTCCCCCTAATTCCCCCTGCTAAACATTCACATCAGCCTCTTCTTGTTTGGCAGATATAAGGTGTGGTAAACTTCATATCTGGTAACTGTCAGCATTGAAAGGCAGTCAGTCCTGAGGCAGCATTACAGTTTGATCCTTTCTACTTGCAGAACTTTGAAAGTTAATCAAGCAATGAACTGGGCTAGGGTGGAATTCATAAGTGGAACGTTTGCTAATGTTGCTGTTCAGCAGCGTCTCAAGTCATGGATGGTGATGTATCTTTGCTGTAAAAAAACAAAAAAACAAAAAAAAACGGACTAAGCTTTGATTGTGATTTATTGCCTCTCAAGTTTCAAGCCTGTATAACTTGATTTTTATACTTCACTGACACAAACTGAAACTAATGGCTGTCTGCGCTGTAGGAAATCACAGAAAAAGTCTTAAGTAATGAAATGCTTCAGAGTCTGGTCGGCAATGATTTGAAACATGCACACTTTGCAGAAAACATGCAAAATGACCTGCAAGTCATTCAGGTCTCCACTGAGGTTGTGACTGACTTAATGAAACAACTGGAAAAAATTACATGGGACATGTAAGTCCTACATGAGGTACTCTTTTAGAAAAGATGCTAAGCAGAGCCAATGCTGTCTTGCCAGCTTTTCACTGAGGCAATCTAATTATAGCGACTGGCAAGCGATCTTCAATGATGCAATGGCTGCTAACTGAAAAAGTTGTGCTGTGTGTCTTTCTGCTCTAGACTCTGTCCCTCTTGTCAGTTGCGTTTTGTTGTGTGGGACAGAAACAGCAGCTGCTCATGAGTATTCATCAGTCCTGCTCTCGGATTAGCTGAGACAAAACGTGAGTGTAGACTGGGCTGCACACTCGCTGTGCTGCCTCCTCCAGAACACAGCAGGCCCTTCTCCTTCCCTCTGAGCACTAACCACAGCTGTTCAACACCACTTGACTTTTCCAACAACAATGTTCTCAGATGGCTGCAGCCACTTTTGTTCCTGCTCGCTTAATCATATAGTTAGTCTTTTTTGCTCTTGTTTATGATGTCTTTGTGTTTCTGTGGTGTGCTGGTTGGAAGTTTTGCTCCCTTGTTTTCTCCCTCACTGACAAAACGCTGATGAGATGCTGTCGAGGGGACTGTTTGTTGATATCACACTGGTTGTTATGGTGATTTCCTCAGATTCAAGGCCCCACTCATCAGATTCTCAGCTCTGATTCTTCACACTGAGCTCAGTCCAGTAAGCCCCATATTTCAGCATTTTGTCATCTGGCATATGTGCTCACCCATTTTTTTCTTTCCTCTCCAAAGGGGGAAAAAAAAGAAGATGTCAGCTTCTCTTTCTCTCCATTTCTTTCTCTACTTGGAACACATGCACCATGTATCAGTTGCGTTGTGTCTCCCATTCAGGACAGCTGCACTGGCTGGCTATCCCTGAGATCTCCTCCATGCCCACATACGCGCCCCATGCACCCATGCTTCCACACTCCGAGGCCATAAGTCATCCTCTTTACACCACCTCCCTCCGCCCAAATACTCACACACATGTACTCTTGTCATCGCTGCTCTCGGTCTCCTGTCTCCGCCCTGGTGCGCCTGAGCTACTATTCACTCTGTTTCCATACATTCCCTCTCCTCCCTAAGCGACGACCCCCCTCCGATCTTCTGTCACTACAGCTGTGTGTCAGCTGTCAGCCTGTCCCAGTCTAGCCACAGATGAAGCCGAAACACAGAGGGTCTACTGGGAGTGCAGCCCAGCCTCTCTGTCTTTCCCAGCTGTCACACCTTCCCCAGACTTCCACTTATCACTAGGTTTGCTTCCTTCTCTTTGTTTCACCACTAGAAGTCCTTCTCAAATTTTTCCGAAAGTTAAATAAGCAGAAGGGATGGAGGTTTGTTGTGTGAAAGAAAGCATTGAGTCCACAGAAAACCTGCAGCACAACCTTCATTTTACGAAAGTCATTACTTTCATAAAGGACGATGTTAAAACTCTGCATAGAAAAAAAACGTCAACGGTAGCACAACCTTCCATGGATCAAAAAGTTAAATCAACACCTCTTAATCGTTTTAACAGTGTAGCCTTCATGAAGGGAGGATGTGTTTAGCTGTTTTATTTCCTGTCAGTTTATTAAATATGCCAAGCAGAAACTAACACAGTCTGTGTTAGTTGGTTCTGAATTTTAAGCTTTCAAAGGTTTTAAGTCATGCTCAAGAACATATGTGAAATAATACGAATTTTTACTTTATTAATCAGACTCTGCATTTCACCCATCGCTTGATTTTACTAGAGAGCAGTGGGCTGCCACATTTTGGCACCTGGGGAGCAGTTGGGGGTTTAGGAGCCTTACTCAGGGACCCACAGTGGTTCATCTCTGTTGGCATGCTGGGGACTTGAACACAGGTCCTCCAGATCCAAGACCACCTCTGTAAACATTAGGCTACCACTCCCCACAAATACCTCCTGAAATGAACTAGTCATGCATTTGGTTGTATTGCCTGCCATGTTTGTTTTTGAATTACACCGCCTGTGCTGCCCCCATAATTTCATTTGGGAATCTCCTAGAATATGTTTGATGGGTTTTGATATAAAAAACAAGAAACACATTTTCTTCCACTGTACACTCCTGCAGCACCTCCTGCCCCCCTCTACATGCAATGTTCAGTTTTAGCTCCTGTGTCTCTAACAACCTCCCACAACTGCCCATTAATCATATTTCTATTTACACATTTTATCTGGATTTTGAACTTGTCCATTAAGTGAGGTTGATGGAAATGGAAAACAAACACAAGAAAAACTACTAATTGTTATTCACTGACATTAGATAATTAACAATAAAATAACCCATTGGAACTAATACTCGAAGACCTGTGTCCATGTTTTGCTCTTATGGCCAAAGTGACTGGTTTTCTTTGTGTCTTCCTTAAAGTTTTGTTGGTTGGTTTTGTTTTTTGCAGCCATGTGTGATTTAGTCTTTAGGGAACAGAAGTTAAAGTGAACAAGTGAGGCGTTTCAGGCAATTTAAGAGCTGCATCTTCTTTGGGAGAAAATAATTTGCTTTGGTGTTTACTTGGGCTTTTTGACTTTGATGCATTTTACATGTATAAAAAAACCCAACACACTGAAGAAAAAGGAAAGCCTAGAAATGATGTATTCCCTTAAACCTAAAACGCCGACATCTGTCTTTCTGCTTGGTCCCTTATTGGCTTTTTCTTCTTCGATCTTTGTTTCCTCACCCGTTTGGTATTCACTCCAAACAAGCCTTTCTAACTAGGTGCTCCAAATATGCCCCATCCTATTAAGAGAAAGTAGCTTTGAAATAGTTTGGAGGAATGATTGGCATTTCAAATACAGAAAGAATAAAATTCTCTAGGAATAAATTGGGACAGCTAATTATACCCTCCTCAATTACCAAGCTGTTTGTACCCTTTCTAAAGGCAGCAAACTATCATTGCATCACGGCATTGTGGTGCCAGAGAGAAAAACAAATTAGCCTGTGAAAGTGGTCTTTGTTATTTGGCTCTGCGCTTGCTCCCGAGGGGTTTGGACCATTGCTCAGCTTGGCATAGAAAATGTTCAGAAACAGGCGATTGAGACATGCAACGTGCTTCGGAATAAGAGGATATGATTGAGAGAGTTGAGTTATTGATGGTGATGCTGAACCGTTGAGCTCAGCAGCCTTAGGCCACAGCTGCACCTGGGTATGTTGATGTGCAAGTAACTGACTCAAAAATAGAGCACTTTCAACAGTGGGATGCAGCTATTAATATTCCTTTCTCTGTGACAGGTATGCCTGTGGCCATCGCTGTGTCTCCGGACAGGTAACCAGGTGTGTTGCTGCTGTCATGGCCTCAACAACCACATGGCTGTTTCCTGTCACTGTGGTCACAGTTCTGTCAGTGCTGGTGTCGTCAGAGGAACATGAGTGGCACTTTAACCCAGGTAAGATTGCACACAGATGAGCAACAAAAACATGATGGAAGTTTTTTTTCTTTCTTTCTTAAAAACATTTGACACAGCCATGCAGTCAGCACGTCTCAGACATGATTGCATTTTCAAACCTTTTACCCTCCGCCTCCTCCCCGTGCTTCTTTTCATGGTTGCAGCAACCGTCTGTCCCACTGCTCTGACAGTCTCTTCACATTCTTAAATCTGTAAGGCTCATTCTCCATCCACTATCAACAGGCTATCCTGTGTCCTCTCCCTGTCTGCCAGCCAGTCGAGTGTAATAGGAGAAATGAGGTAGGCAGCTCCCCCCTGGCTCGTCAAGACCGCTAATGCACAGGCACTTCATGAAAGTGTCAGTCAAAATGTCGGGGAAAGGAGTGCATGAAGAGATGGTGAATGTGAGCCAACCAGGTGTAATCAGAGGAGAGTGTTTGCAGTCAACTTTCTGACAGCAGCACCGAGACTGTAAGCCTGCAACGGTGGTTTGTTGTTTTAATCAGATGTTGTTTAATTATTAATTTCATAGCTTAGTCTAGAAATTACTTCTTGTTCAGCAAACAATAATTATGATGTGTTGTATTGAGGATGATAAAGGAAAAGCAACAACCGCTTACAATGTCCACAGTATTGAAGAACATGATGCAGATCTACACCAAAATTAGCCATGTTCTTCTTTCGCTTGTGATCCACCGAGTTTCATAAAATTGTGATCTGTAGTTTTTTTTTTTAATGAGATGAGATGTACTTTTATTTATCCCCATAGGGAATTTTTTTTTGTTACCTTTCACTGAGGAATTAATAGTTATGTACTGTGGCAGTACCATGACACTGTAGTAAAACCATGGCGAGCGCTGCAGCGATGCCGAGTGGTCTCCCAACTTGATTCGTTGTGTTCACAGTTGGGCTGGACCACATGGCCCAGAGAATTAGATCATCATATTCTTAGACAGAATAGTGATACACAATATACAGTCAGGTCCATATATATATATTTAGATGCTGACGCAGGTTTTGTTATTTTAGCTGTTCACCAAAACATATTCAGGTACTGTTATTTAATCAGTATGGGCTTAAAATGCAGACTCTCAGCTTTAAACCCCCTTAAAATCCTTCAATTTATGTCTAAAACAGTTTTTTTCTGGATAAATGGCTTGTTGTGGGCCAACTATTTTACTAGACCACTTTTCCTGATGTATTGGGACCGTTTTTCTCACAGTATCGTCTTCTACCGGAGTACAGTATGGATTAAAAGATAAATTGCATTGGCAACTGGTCAGAAATGGGCGTTTACTGAATCTACAGTTATGATTGTAGCCTGGAGTGGTATACATCATTCACATCTTTGTAATGGTGTTTAATATGTGTAGGTGCTTGAAAGGCAGACTGAGTAAAGTACATATTTATTTGTCACGTCCTGCCCATGAATTCACATCCAGATTGGAGGGAAAGTTTAGGAATTACAGCTCTTTAATATGTTGCTGCCTCTTTTTTAAGGGACAAAAAGTAATTGGACAGTTAACTCTAAAGCTATTTCATGAGCTATTCCCTCATTAATCCATCTTCAATCAAGCAGGTAAAAAGTCTGGAGCTGATTCCAGGTGTGGCATTTACATGTGGAAGCTGTTGCTGCAAATCCACAACATGCAGTCTTGTATCTGCACGTTTGAGTTCTCAATGGATGTGAAACAGACCATCCTTAGGCTGAAAAAAGAATAAATCTATCAAAAAGATATTGTTGAAACGTTAGGAGTGGCCAAATCAACAGTTTGGTACATTTTCAGAGAAAGACAGCGCACCGGTAAGCATGGGAACTTAAAAAGACGTCCATGGAAGACAACAGAGGTGGATGTTTGCAGGGTCCTTTCCATAGACTTCATGGGGTTAAATACAGAGGGTTCATCACAAGGTGCAAACCATTAATCAGCCTCAAGGTTAGAATGTCCAGATTAGACTTTACCAAAAACTATCTAAAGAAAGCTCAGTTCTGGAGCAGCATTCTTTGGAAGTATTAAACAAAGATCAACCTGTACAAGAATGATGGGAAGAAGAAAGTATGGAGAAGACTGGGAACAGCTCACAATCCAAAGTACACCACATCTTCTGTAAAACATGGTGGAGGCAGTTAGATGGCAAAAGCATGCATGGCTTCCAATAGCTCTAAATCACTGGTGTTTATTGATGATGTAACAGCAGACAGAAGCAACCAGATTAGATCTGAAGATATAGAAATCTACTTTCTGCTCAGAGTTGATTGCGTCACAGTACAGATGAGCAATGACCCAAAACATACTGCGAAAGCAACCCAGAAAATTTTAAGACAAATTAGTAGCCTAGTCAATCATCAGATATCTACATGACTGACCATGAATTTCACTTGCTTAAGACAAAGGTTAAGTCAGAAAGACCCACAAATGGCAACAACCGAAGACCTTTGCAGTAAAGATCGGACAAAAGATCACAAGGAAGGAAACCCAGTGTTAGGTGATGTCCATGTGTTCCAGACTGCAGGCAGTCATTGGCTTTGTCTGCAGAGAATTCTCAACAAAGTATTTAAATAAACATTTTATTTACGGTAATGTTAATGGTCCAGTTACTTTTGAGCCCCTGAAATGAGGAGATTTCTCATACAAATGGTTACAATTCTTAAATGCTTCAGATGATATTTGTGTTCAACCACTAGAATTAAACCTGAAAGTCTGACCTTCAATTACACCTTAGTTGTTTAATTTCAAACCTAATGTGGTGGCATGCAGAGCCCAAATCATGAAAATTGTTTTACTGTCCAAATATTTCTAGAGCTAACTGTGTGTCTCTGTTCAAAATATCACTATGTCATGAGCATTTGCATTCAGCTTGCTATAAGTGTCACAAGTTTTCTGTTTGATTCTTGATAACCAGCTTTCTTTTCATGATGTATTTTAGTCTAATTAAACTGTGAATAAAGCTGTTTCTTTTTCCTTTTCTAATATCAGACACAGAGTGAATCGGGAATGGTGACTGAAACACCAACCACACATTACCCTGCAGTCACTGATTTACAAAGGTTATGTCATTAGATAAAGTCATGGTTAACATTCAACCTGGCTGTTTAATCGGGCCCCTTCCTTGTCCCAGTAAACATTCATGGGAGGGGGAATTGAGTTATTTACCGCATCATGCCTGATGCCACAATGATGCATTGTTTAACAAAAGCATTCAAGACAGTCTGCTGCTTCTACCTTTCTCCATAGGAGATCATCATACATGTAAATTTACTCCACAGATGTTGCCTTTTAGTTACTTGAATACTGATTTTGTCAGGTGACGCTGTGGTTATTAAGATAACGATTTTATCAGAGCAAAGCGACAATCTGGTAATTCTGTCTGTGACTTTGAGTTGAGACATGGTTTTTAATGGGATTTTTTTGTTGACACAGTTCCCGATGCATTCAGTGGACAATAGAGTCGACGGCAGCTTACTGGAAATGTGGCTTTATTAACATACACTTGCATCTTATTGGTGTAAGAAAAGCATGCAAAAACATATGGAACTTTGGTGCTTGTGTGGCCCATTTGAACCTAGCTCAGCCGATAACATGTAGGGTTTTTCATATTTCAAAGTTCCGTTTTGGTCTGAATAACACAAACATAGTTGTTGTTTTTTTTTGTAGTGTCATGTAAGTACACTCAGTATTGATGTCTGTGCTTTGATTTTGACATACATGAGAGTACAGGCTGTTAGCATGCATATTTATTATTCTTTGCAACACAATGCATGATATCATTGCTCCAATATCCTCATGGGGTTTTTTCCCCACAGTTTTTGCCATTTTTCCGATGCTTTAAGCTGCTTGGCAATTTTACACATTGCACCTTTAAATGACCTAGCTGACTGAGTGACTAATTGAACTGTACAAACAGGATCTAGAATCTGTTGCAGGACTGGTAGATAACACACTAAATAAAACAGAATATTTTGTATCACTAATAAAAGCTGAGTTGAGACGTAAGAAAGAAGATTTAGTGCAGGGCCTGGAATCTTCTGAAAGAAGACAGAGGGTAGAGTCAGGGGCAGGGGCAGGGGCAGGGGCAGGGAGAGATGAGCTGAGTGCAGATGGTGGGTTGTTGACTGGCAGCTTGGTGTAATGATGATGATGTAATGAAATGGGCACCTGTCCTCAGGGTGTGGATGAACTTTTTGAGTTTGTGTGTGTGTGTTTGTGGTTCAGCCAATGGGGTTTTTAGGGTTTGTCATGCAGCCCAGCATTCCTGTTCACTGACTCAATGACAGAAAGTGAGTTAGATGCCTACCCCACCCCCGCCTCTTTCTGTCACCGTCAGCCAACCCTCCATATCACTGTCGGTACCCTTTTCCACTTTATCACTGACCAAACACCCCCTCACCTCTTCCCCATGACTGAATTCGGAGCAGATAGCAAAGTGTTTGGGTAATCCCTGCCTGGGACCACGCTATCTGTATCGCTTGATAATGTTGCCGTTGGAGTGGAGTCAGAGCAGATATCTGAGACCTGTCTGTGTTTTTTCCTTTGCCTTAGTTTCTTTCTTTTCTTTTTTTCCTTTTCCTGCAAATCTCAAAGCGATGGTAACTGAAGCTGTGCAGGGTTGCTGGAGCCCAGAGGTCGTGGCTTTGTGCGGGACAGAGAGATAGCTGAAAAGACAAAAGGGAAGAGACAGGAAAGCCGTCATCTGAGACATTCAGGCCACAGTGTCACAGGCATAACATTTGTTTGTTTCTTTTATATAAATTAGCTTAGGCACAGATTTCATATCAGCACACTGTCTAGGACCTTTAAACAGAGGACAATTGTGATAAAAAAATTTAACTTGGTGCCCTTTTCTAGACATAGGTACTTCAAGACAAATCCAGTTTAGAAAAAATGTATGGCTTCATCTTTGAAAGTGATTTCTGAAAACTTTGAGGTAAAATGTTCATCTAGGGGATCATGCAGCTGTCATACCACTCTGCAGGGAGATTCTGACTTCTTAAAGCACACATCCTTTGGTTTGGCAAGGAGTGCCTTCACATGTCCATGAATTCGGGCTCAAAAATGGACTACTGAAACCAAACTGTATACTCAGTATATGGAAGATGGGACACAGATCGCTGTGGAACCAAGAAATGCTGGACATAAGCCTGGCTGGGATCACATCTGCATCGATTTTATGGCTGAATGATATTAATATGTTAAAAATGATTTTACAAGCTGCCAAAACAAAACATTGTGACCTACCTAATTTAATGCCAGTAGCTCTCTCCCAAGTCCTCGGCTGTAATACATTTAATAAATCCTCCTTGGCAAGAAGGTCTGTTATTCCACTCCTGCTCATTGAAACAATAAAGCTAATCCGCTTCTTATTTCAGCTTAAAAGTCCGACTGCTGTCACAGTAACAAACTCTTTCAGAATCGGCTGGTTTATTATTTTCTAGCCAAATAAGAAAAACTGTGAAGTTTTGCACTTGTGAACTTTGGCAGTTTTTTCATTGCTAATTAGCAGATCATGGGTGGGGCCTCGTGTCCTTGACGACTTCTTGTGAGTAATACATATGAGGAACTTGGCCTTCATGACTATTATATTTTTGGGAGAAATAGCAGTATTTAAAGTTAGCACAAAAAGTACGGATATTTGGGTTTTGTTGATTATTTCTCCCCTTGAATAATGCCATTTGGTGTTGTGTTCTGCATTGAGGATCGTACATTTGTGGAATGAGCAACATGGCTAAATGTGTGGGTTCTGTTCCCAAAAACTCCCCTGCAATATTCTCCTCTTGGTCTTCACCTTTGTTTTGCTTGGTGGATTGGAGGATTGCACTCTCCCACTCTAATAAGGGAAAAAAACAAAACATGTTGGACATTTTTTAGTTTTTATTAATTTTACACTGTGTAGCATGTGGAAGATCTGTATGCAGCCACTGGAGCTTGGCACCTCCTCTTCATGCTGGTCACCAGCCTGGTTTACTGTGAGATGGCATCCCATTCCACAATCAGGAGTGTTTGAAGGTCAACCAGCATGGTTGTGTTGGTCACACAAGTCTGGACTCACAACACGCCATTCCATCTTCTTTACTCCCAAATTCTGGAGGCACTCTGTGACGATTCTGGCTCTGTGAGGAGAGGGTTGTCATCCTTGTGGATGAAGTTAGGTCCTAGATTCTGGAGATATGGGATCACCACTGGCTCCACTATCTCATTCTGATATATTTGTCTATCAATTCGGTGCAAATCAGGTTTCAATCTTACATTTGTGACTGGCACACACCTGGCAACCCTTAAATCTCAGAGCAAGAGTGAATACCAACAGAATATTGCAGGGGATTTTGGCACATTTTTGGAGGGGGACTACCCACATGTTTAGCTGTGATGCTCATTCCAGAGAAGCATGATCCTTAAAAGTTATACCTCATTGTAAAGATGACTAATCAGGCTTTCCTATGATGTAAAAACACAACACCAGTTAGTACAACATATTGGAGGGACCACAGCAAAATTCTCAGGATAGAAAATTTGAGAGGAGAACTGAAAAGATGTGTGAGCAACGAATGAGAGACCTAACTCAGTTTAATAGCCTAATCATCAGAACCAAGGTCAGGCTAAATTTCTGCAATTAACTGTGAAATACTGATGTAATTCTGCGACTTGGCGAGGAACCAATATGATCCAAATTAAGTCATTTAAAGGTGTTGCTACAGAATATGACAAGGTATGTAAACATTCAAGCAACTTGCTCAAATAATCATTTCATCCATGATTAAATATCTCAAAATGGGAATAAAGCTGAGTTTAAATGTATTTGGCTGATATTTATATGAACATCTGACTAACCCTGGGCTTTTTATTGCAATTTCTATTTTTTTTTTTTTTTACAATTGACAGCAAAAGTAGCACTTACATACATTTCTTTCTTCTCATTGTCTGTATGGGTTAGCAAGTGTGAAGGCCCGGAAGTTTTCCCAGAGTTGATATAACAACATTATGCTCCGTGACCAATGATGGCTTCTGATACTCTAATGGAAATATTAAGTTTCCCCTGGACATGTGCTCCATGCGGATGTGAATTTTGCTCATATCTTTATCCGGTCTCTGTCTTCTCTGCTTCCCTCAATCCTTCCCTTACAGCTCAGTGTCGTTACGCCCTGGGGATGGAGGACGGCGCCATCCCAGACTCTGACATCACTGCCTCCAGCGCCTGGTCCGACTCCACTGAGGCCAAACATGGAAGGTGAGAAATGTCTGTGTGTGTGTGAGTGTGCAGGGTGGAAATTGACAGATTAGATAGCTGTAATTATCTAAGTAAACTTAAGACAACACCAGGCTTAAGAAGAGTTTTCAACAATGGTACTGTCATGGTGCACTGACACATCTTTGAGTGCAAATTTCCTTGAAAGCAGATTTAACTATAACAGAGATTTTCAGCTTTTGAATAATAAATTGATTTTTTTTAGAACTTAGTTACTTTTGGGAAGTTAAAAAATTGTAGAACTAACAAATTTGTTATAATTAAGGTGATCCTCAGAGGACAACATCACTGTGGTTTTCCTTTTTTGCAGACTTATTTTGAATGTGTGTTGTACAGTGATAAACTCAACTCAACTCAACTCAACTTTATTTATAGAGCACTTTAACACAACGTTGATTGACACAAAGTGCTGAACACAT
>JAOXYM010000006.1:11257003-11286178 GCA_028567055.1 Leptatherina wallacei | reverse complement strand
TTCCACACACAACCCCCACCTTTCTTCTTCCTCATGCGATCTGCAGCAGGCGAGCTCTTAAATCTGACCGTTGCCCCATTCTGGGGGAAGAAATACATTACACCCAAGTCTGAAATTCACACATCATGTTTATAAGACTTTAATCGTGGAAAACCTGCCAAAAAAGCCAACTCACGCCAAATGGCATCGTTGGCAGTCAATGAGTTAATAAACTACACCAAAAAACATAATGTGCATTTAACTTTGAATTACAAACAAAACATTCTGTATACACAATTATCACCTTTTTGGTGTGTTTGAATGAGTGTTTCGTTGAAAATAAGAAATAAATAATACCTACTAGTGTTTAATTTCCAGTCTTCAGATTAACTGGAAAAATCAATACACAAGAAATGGCTGATTATTTCCATTTTCTGTTTTACAATGACAAGAAAAATATATCCGAGAGCATCAGAGAAGTTATAAAAACCCTTAACAATCCCAAAGACCACACACTAATCCTCAAATACCTTGAAATTCCAGTTTCCTCAGATTGTAATTATATTGAGAAATTTCAGTCATAAAACAGTGAAAGCACTCTTAGCATGTGGTACTAAGAAGAAACTCAGTGAGAGTTTGTTGAAGCTGGTGTGGATTATGAAAATAACAGAGCATGAGGAATCTGAAGAGCATTAAGCTGACCTGGAACAATCTGGGTTTATGTTCGGCCCTTTTCTGTTTGTACAACACACTACAACACAACCATAGATGACACAACTACTGAATGAATTACACAAATCTGTTTATTTATGTATTTAGCACCAGTGTTCTGTAACGTTGGACATTTTAAATGGAAAAATTCTGATTGAAGAGATTTGATTATGTGCAAATATTTCTTAAGATTGTATAAAGCTCTATTTATAATTCAGGAATGATGATGATGATGATGATGATGATGATGATGATGATGATGATGATGATGATGATGATGACCAGGGTTGCAAATGTCATCCTCGACCACTAAACAATTAGATATTTGTAAAAGATTGGACTTAAATCCACAGTAAGGCAATCAACATGCTTAAAATCTAAAGAGGGAAAATGACAAACAGACCTGTTGGGTTAGATTTGTTTCCAGACTTAAAATTACAAAGTCCCATTCACTATATTATTTTGGTCCCGGCTGTGGTCTTTCAATTGATCTAATAAGTACACAAGTAAGAAAAAAACAGAATGGTTGCAATTAAATATGGCAGCTGCCAAATAAATACCCATGAAATGAAAAATTTATTTTGAAGTTCATTAGAATTTGTCCTCCCATCTTTATTTTCCCGGACTGAACCAGACTTGAGTAGCAAAAACATCTGAAGATGTGATTTAGAGCTATCTTGATTGGAAGCTAGATAGAGGCTGCTCTGCTCTCCAGCTGAGATAACTGAATAATTCAACTGTCCTCTGTCTCATTTCTGGTGTGATAAGAATCAACAAGGTGCTGGGTAATCACACCAATCTCGGGTAGCTGAAATGACTTGACCCAGCAGTGATCTCACTCGTCTGGTTGGTGGACTCGTTGTCAGTCAGATAATGAACGACACACAAGAACCGTTGCACACACTGTTGCTTGTACAAGGTTATCATGCTACCAAATTATTCAGCTGCATGTTTGCATATAAATTGGTTCTTGTAAAACAGAGTGGACTTTTAGAACTAGTAGCATAAAAAATAGCAACAAACTGTCCAGTGGCCGAAAATGATCAAGTCAGGCATAGAGGTAATTCTAGAGTCAGATGCTCCTCACATCTTCCACTCCAGTTCAGCTCTTCAGCTCTCTTACAGCAAGCAACCAATATACCTCACTGTCAAGGGCGTAGGTTTGGTTTTGACATTGGAAGAGACATGAAATTGGTCCACAGAGTCCCCAGGAAGACAAGTGTTTTCTTGCACTTATGATAAATGTTTATTTGCACTGTCATATAATTGAGTGGATAGGACATTTAAACAAGCAGAAGTTTAGAATGCAAAATATTCTATGCAGTGATTGACAATACAGGATTATTTTACTTTATGGTTTCTGTGATGCTATGAGATGAAGACATTTGTTGGCTGAGCTCATAGAAGTTTGCACTACAGTGATAAACCATTGTTACAAAGTACCTGATCATCCATGTAGCTGTAATAATTAGGAAAAAGAAAATCTATGTGATCACTTTGACAAATTGCAACTAAATTTGTGAGGTTAGAGGAAACATTCATTTTTACATCTTTATTGATATTATTATTCTCATTAATTGAAAAATGTGTAAAATTATTGTGGTCTATTTTTTATAAAGGATCTGTAGCCTACAATATCATGCAAAGGTCAGTTAAAAATTTGAGGATGCCACATTATGACTTTGACTAGATTGTAATGAATTACTTTGAGTACTAAAGCTCACCTGTCTTAGCATCTCCTCCTCTCTGAACTACCTGGTAGCTTTAATTCTGTCACCTGACAAAATAATACAATGGTTCATGCTAACTAAGGAAACAGGTTTTTGGCTTGGTGACTGTTATTATTACTGACTAAATAGTAGTTTAATTTCTTTCTGACTTAAACTTCTGATATACTTACTCTAAAATAACTCCTGATGTCCACCTTTATTTTCTTTGCTCCTAAAGTCCTGACCAAGACACAAGCACCGTTAGCACCGCTCTCTGGAACTAGCTAGGCTAGCTCTTTCAACAGAGTGAGTGACACTGCGGGACAGCCAATCAATCTCTTGTTGCAAAAAACGCAAGAGCAGAGCCAATCAGAACAGTTTTAAATTGTTTATAAAGCGGGACTTAAAACAGCGATGCTGCCAACAGAGAGCAGGAACTAGAGCCCTGCGCGGAACTTCTTTTTCAATCCCACTCCCGGTAAAATTCTGACCATTACCGCCCCCTCCCCCTATATTTGCGTCCAAACCCACCCGCTCCCGCCAACCCACTTCAATAAGTTTATATGCACCTTTAGTAGAACCGTTTTAAAGTAACTATTTTAAAGTTTAATGTATCTGATTTTCCTTATTTTCCTTTTGTTTAATATTCTGCTGCCTACATTTTTTTTATAACAAACTTCAGTTGCATTCTGCATCGTCTACCAAATTCGGGATCCGCTGTTTAATCTTGGCTGCCCGCCTCCGCCCAATGCAACCTTAAAACCGCGTTGGGTCCCGCGGGATCCCAGTCCCAATGCAGAGCTCTACTTTCAACTGCTCTGTGTGACGGAAAATGCTAGAGACAACTAGGAGTTGCTGGATATTGGTAGAGATATGACCCTACCCAATTCTACGCCCATGCTCACTAAAGAAAAATGTAGATTCACCCCTCACCTTTTTATATTTTGCTTTCAAAGAGCCAAGCTTTGTTGTATTGTTTCAGAGTTGTCTTGAACAATTGCTCTCAAGGATTTCGGAAGGGCTTTCAAAGTTTTTGTTTGGACATTGGCTTCTTTTACACCCATTGACAGTTTTGTCCTTGTACCTGACATCTTTCAGAGGAATGTATTTTTTGTTTGTTAAGTCACATAATACTGACTTACAAATCATTCGAGCTTAAAAAGGGCACCTTTCTTGTATCTCTATGTTCCTACAACTTGAATTGAACTGTTTTAGTGATTTGTTTTAATGTTTTGGTGTTTTATTCTTTTTTTGTTGTACAGCACTTTGATGGAAACCGCTTTATAGATAAAATAATAATAATTATTATTATTATTACTTGGCAAAGAACAATTTTTAAGTTGTATCTTTAGGCATTTTGGCTGTAGCAGCCTGTTACAATGACTCATTTGTTCCAATTTATTTAGTTATATCTTTGAAAAATGCCACAGCTTACAATGTTTGACAGACACAAAATGGTCCCTTTACACCAACAGGTAATTAGCAGAGAGCTGCTACCTGAAAACTTGGCTTATATCACCATAGTGTGCAGTGTGTTCTTAAAGCATTTGAGGAAAGTGGAAAGTGATATCCCTATAAATTGGAAAAGATACAGCAACGACCTGACACAGGACCTAAAAGATACATCTGAACTTTTAGCTGATCCATTTACAGCCCATTAGAAAGTGTCCAGAGAAGGTTGGCTGTCAGGAAGCACTTCTTAAAGAAGGGAGAAAATATTGAAGCAACAACACATGAACTAGACTGAAAACCAATGGCAATAGATCATATGGCGTGATGAATCCAGAACATCATTGCAGCAGGGTAGTATTATGACAGAGAATGGAATAAAAGACAACAGCAGCATAAAAAAAGCTTCTTCAAGAAACCTGGAAAACTATTCCTAATAACTGCTTAAAAAAATTGGTGAATGAAGGTGGTCATAGAAAATATTGAGTTTAAAATTCATTAGAATGATATAACGTCTGTTTTTACCTTATCTATAGTCTTTCCACATATGTCTGCACATTTCATTTAATTGCTGTACCTATTTCTCATTTTCCTGCCGGTAAACATTTAAGAAGTGGCTTAAAACTTTTGCACAGTACTTGAATGTGTTGCTCCTATTGAAACCACATTAAACAACTGTAACCTTCATGCTCAGTGTTGCACTGCGGTCTGATCTCTGCTCACCAGTCCAGCCTCCCCAAGCATTAACATATAGCCTCATATCAGCTACAAGAGGTGTCAGAATAGTAATTGTTAGTTAGCCGTTAAACTTAAGTTTGTGTATTAACACTGTACACTCATTTTAGTAAGAAATGCATCAGTTCTCGGTTTTAATAAAAAATAAAACGTGGCAAGATTACTTTTGTCTGCAAGCACAACTATTTACGGCCACAATTGTGGTTTTTCATCTCCTATGGACAACCAGGAATTGTCATGCTATATGAAAATCCCCTGAAGTTATAAAACAGGATTCTTTTTCATTAAATTGTCTTCTTTTTCTCTATCTTTTCTCTTATCCAGAACCATTTGAAGAGGATGTCACAGACACTGATTCATTTCCTCATAATCCTCCCAAGTTTCCTGACACCAGCTCCTTTCCTCCTGTTGAAGTCACCACCTCTGTTTCCACATTGAGTCAAAGCTCCTCAAACACCACCACCAGGTCATCTGGTGAGTCCCACTCATCCTCTTTTCCTCTTTATCCTCCGGCTTATATCTCCACGATATATTGTCTTTGGTATTATCTTTAGCTGCCATTTTCTTTCCGTTATACCTTTCTTTACATCTCTCCATCGTCCCCATTTGTCACTCTGCCCATCTTTTTCTCCAGTTGAGGCGAGTGCGAGCTGTGACCTGAACCTTGGTCACTGCCAAATGTTTTATTCCACAGATTTCACTGCATTTTAAAGAAATCTTGCTAAGAATTAAAAGTCAAATATTTAGTGTTTCTCAAGATTTTTTTTTTATTATCACAGTCTATCACATCAAATCCGTCACCGGCGACAGAAAATGACACTTGTCATCCCATGCTTTCTTTAAAGGGTTAATAAATTCGATGTGGGCATTAAGAGATTTTTGCTTAGAGCGATGAAGCTCCTGCTGAGCCAGAATCGTGCTTTCCATGATTTTTCTCTCTTCATCACTTTCCTCTGAGTCTTCATCACCTCTCTTCTCTCACATTCCCCCTGTGTCCATCCCTCGTTCCTCCAGAACCCCCCACTACCACCACCTTCATGACGGACACCTCTGATAACTGGACACTGTCAGGTGAGAGAAAAAAAAACAAAAAAGACTGACAGGGCGAACTGAGGGAGGGGAGCTAAGCTCCTCCAGTCTGGCCTCTCTCAAGTATCTTAAAACTGTCCTCATGCTCAGCAGACAGTATGAAGTATAATGAAGCAGGGGTGGCAGGGGCCGGCTTTGGCACTGAGCTCTGTCCCCTGAGTTTCATGATAAACAGCTTGAGGAAAAAAACACTAACAAAGCTGTAGTAAATTATTTTTACGTTGAATAACAACTTGGCTTCCTGTGGTCTCACAAACTGCATGTTTTGTTGGGGAGCTGGCCCTAGTCTACACAACTAAACAATAACAGGCTTTTTTTAAAAAAAAAAAAGCTGGAAACGGTTTTCTGTGGCGTGTCTACTGCTTTGTACTTGTTACTGGATGTGGTTGGGTGGCTTTTTCTGTGTTTATTTATTACCCGCATGGTGTTAAACTGACACAGAGGGAGAAATCAAGGGGATTGTGTTCTGTTCTGACAATCTAATGTATAAAACTGCCACAGATACATGCATACATATGAATGGATGCGGGCGTATATAATAATTGTTATAACTTGTGCAGGCTGCATGTTTTATTAGTAAAGCCTTTTTATATGCTTCAAACTATCATGTATTCTGCAAAAATGGCTTCAGGAGTTTGTGTATAGGCAGAGTTTACACAAAGCTATACTAAGGAAAGCCTTTCATCCCTCATGCAAATAACATGCCACATTTGACTTTCAAAGGAGGAAAAAAATGGATGATTTTGATTAATACTTGACTACAAAGCAGCGGAGAAGCAAAACCACATTGACATATTGTTCACAAAGCAGCAGGCTATCAGGGGCTCTGGAATACGTTGCATACAAAATCCACACTCAAACAAAAAAATCCTTGTCAGATGAGTGAGGCTGTGAAGCTGTGTTAGTGTGCGACTGCTCAGAAAGAGCTAATGCTCACAGGTTGAACATTGCATTAACCTACACCAACACATGATTATACACCCACGCAGGTCCTGGCGTTACAGAGTAGTCTGCAGTTTGTGAACCCTCTGTAAGAATAAAAAAATCTACAAACGCTACAGTTTAATTTGATTCAACTTGATGTGTTTTCATCTTTGACTTCATCACAGTCATACAGAAACAAACGTGACTAACATAACACACCAACATCTGTGCCTCTTGCGCGTTTGTTGACAATATTATTTACAGTGAAGGTTGGAAAAAAGTTTCAACCTCTCCACGTTCAATTTCTACAGAAGCTACTTTAAAGGAGTCGTTCCAGTTAAGTTGAACTGAGCAATTACTGTTAGCTCAGTTTTTGCAACTTGGCCCTTCCTTCCTTTCTTTTCTTCACGGCAGGTTAATGCTGCAGCTAGTGCTCCATAATGGCAAAATTTTACTAAATAAACAACAACAAAAAATGTGTTGTGCCTTTCCGGGAAAGCCTGCTTGAGTTATAAGGTAGAAATTGTTCTACCTGTTGCATTTTCTTAGATTTCTTTTTCCCACGAGATGGAGATTGGAAAGCTAAAGTTCCTAGTTGCCATTGAATGCAGCATGAGTCCAGCGTTTGAGGAAATTATAGACTGCAGTCAGTCATAGAACAGAGCAGGGATGTTAAACTTGATCCTCCAGAGCCACGGTTCTACAGGTTTTAAATATTTCCCTACTTAAACAGCCCTGACTCAAATTTGTTGGTCATTTTGCATAACTTGACAGCAAGCTTTTGGATCCATTTGATTTAATTCATATGTGTTGGAGCAGGGAACTATCCAAAACCTGCAGGACAGCGAACGCTAGAGGAGTTTGATATCCCTGGTACAGAGAATAAATCAGAGAATAAATGGTAAATGACCTGTAAGCGCTCAAATCCATTTTGCATTACAAGCCACATTCACCCAGTTGCACAGACACTCTTCCGTGGTTTCTCCTGAGCTATAGCTGCTAACAATTTACTGATTGTTCACACCACTTTAGCTCATAAGTAGGGATCTCAAACTTCACTTCTTGAGGGCTACTGTCCTGCAGATCTTAGATGTTTCCCTGCTCCAACACACGTGATTCAAGTGAAACAAACCAGCTTGTTGTCAAGTTCTGCTCAATGACATTAATATGCATCAGGTGTGTCGAAGCAAGAAAACATCTAAACCTGCAGGACCCGGATCCTTAAGGACTGGAGTTTTAGCACGTCCACACCTCCATGCAGTCCCATGTGAAGAGGCTGCATTGGTGGATTTTCTGTGCAAGTCCACATGTGTGTCCACACTTCCATGCTGTCATTGGCTGGTGTCTACACAACCTCTTGTCCAAACTCTGTAGCGTAGAATTTCACTGCAACACACCTATCATGGGAAATAAGACATAATAGAAGGAGAGTTTAGTGTGGTTAGTGTATGTTTATTGAACCATGCTTCCATGACAACTTTCAGAGGAACTGAGTAAAAACATCATTATTAGAATTCACAAAGCTGAAAAAAAGTCAGGACTTCCTTTATTCTATTCCAGGAGGAAACGTGCAAACATTCCTGTTAAAAACACAACATGGCATCCTTTATAAGGTTTCTACAGTGACAGAAACTGAATATGAAGAGTGTTGATAGAAGGCACCATAAAGCCACTCACGGCTTTCAACATTTTCAGCAGGTCTCAAGTGTACTCTACATCACAGATATTTTATTTTTATACAATATCATAATGTTGAAGTGGGAAAAAGGCACTGCATGCCAATACCAACACCTCATAGTGGAAGGCGCATCATGTTTTGGAGCTGCTTTCATGCCACATCACAGGGCTGCTGTCCATGACTTGGCTGTGGCGCAACTAGACAATATGAGAAAACACAAGTAAATAAAAAGAGTGTACAGTTGAAGCTGAAGAGTATCATTTTATCTTTGGACGTTGCAGTCAGAACCATGACCCTGAACCATGAAGAGGGATGAAATATTCATGAAGAGCAACTATCCAAACTTCCTTCTCTTACAAGCAGCTGTAGGAAAGGTCTGATGGAGGGTTTTGCTGTTGAGCGGGCTAAATCCAAGAGTTCACTTAATTTCTCCAGCCTGCACAGCAAGTGATTGATCAATTATTTCAGTGAAGACATGAAAGATACAACACTTTAATCTTGTTTAATAAACATCTTAATCAAACGGTACTTTGATTAAGATTAAACCATGATTTATGAGTAACCAAGTTGTGCGCCTTTGATATTTCTAAAAGAGTCACTTTTTTCTTGTAACTATATGCACACAAATGGCTGGTTCCAGGCACTAAAGCATATATGCTCACACTTAACCTTTCATCCTCTGTTTGCCCTCTTTAGAGCAAGAATTGTCTGCAGTTACTCCGAGGGCGGGGCTCCCTATAGCCAAAGACGACGGCAGCGATACAGCTATTCTGATTGGCTGCCTGGTGGGCATCATCCTCCTCCTGCTGGCTGTGATTGCAGTCATTCTTTGGAGGCAGTACTGGAAGAAGATTCTAGGCAAGGTGGGTCCAGATTGACAATGTCATTTTTGTAGCCCCCCCCCCCCCCTCCCAGAGACGGTGTAAAAGTCAGTTTATCCGTCAACAGAGTTTGCTATTAACAGTTTTTCACTGGAGCTTCTTTCCACAGAATAATTGATCTCAAATGAAAAGTTGTGATGTTGTCAAACTCAACTGTTCCTTAAAGCAATTTTAAATGAATCTGAGAGAACAACTGCCAGTCTTTTGGCAGACAACCAGCGCCTCTCCATCTGGATTTGTTCTGGGAACCCTTTTACATTTACTGCTAATCATTCAGAGATCAGAGTCTGTTTCTACATTCTGATCACGCATCTGCTTAAGACACCCATATGGTCCATTTGTATTACCCGTATCTGAGTGAAGCTTCTACCTCCCCCCCCCCCCCCCCCCAGGCCCAGGGCAGTCTGTCCAGCGATGAACTCCGAGTTCACCTGTCAGTGCCCTCAGACAATGTGGTCATCAACAACACACACAGCTACTCCAGCCGCTACCAGCGCATACACACTTTTCCAGATGACCGGGACCATGACAGAGATGGAGAGGGGGAGTATCAAGAGCCCAGCGCTCTGCTCAGGCCAAGAGATCACAGAGACAGCACAGGTAAATCATAAACACCCAAACAGATCCAGAAATGCCCTGCATCTTATCTGATTCAATGTTTCTCCTGCGGCTGAGTGGTTAAACCTTCCACATTTAGCCTTGTAGCCTGATTCAGAACATGAATAGCCTGACAAACAACATGTTCATTTAAGATAAAACATGCTAAATATGCGGTGACATGGACTGATGAGCAGTCCGCTGCACACATTTGACAGGGAAATGAATTAACGGGACATGTGACACAATTCCACTTCATGTGATTTAAGTTCCTGCACTCATGTTTGGGGTTTGTGCAGATTGTTTCGTTTGCATGTCTGTTTCTGCTTTTGCAAACTCATTTATAGATGAGAACTACAGAAGAAAAAATGATGTGGCGTGCATATCACAAAAATAGTGACATTACAATATATTTTACCACGCCAAAACAAAAGTAAATCAAATCAAATACTGCAGAGAAGAATGCCGACATTAAGATACACAGACGGCGTCGGGGGGGCACATTAGATCTATTGTTCTGAGAAAAGGAAAGAAAAAAGAAAGGGGGAGGACAAAGAGAGAAGTAGAGACAGAAAGGAATTCTCTATGCTTGGTTTGTACCACAGGAGGTCGGCATGCCGTCTTTACTCGACACTTATTTGAAATAACATGAGTTAACAAGCGTTTGATCCAGTGCATTTTGTGTTTGGTTGTGGTCTGAATTTTAACTTGCCTGTTCTTGTGAATTCTGTTCTGTGCTCTCTGTTCCATTACAACCCCCCTCCCCCCTTCATCCTTTGTATCAAATGAATATGCTAACAGTGTCATGCTAATGATTGTTGTTCTTTTTGTGTTATGATTTTGTATGATCCATATTGTGGTGTCTGTGTGTGTCCCCCCTCATTTTATGCACCTTTGTGCGTGCCTGGGTGTGTGTGTGTGTGTGTGTCCTCCCAGCCTTGCTGCTAAACAACCCAGTCAATCACCTGCATCTACCAGATCACAGAAAAAGCTCCAGAGCCCTAGTCGTCCCCAGCTCCACACAGGCTCAGGAAAAGAGCCTCAATGTGCCCCAGGGTAAGAGACCTCAAATTGGGCCAACATAGTCAGACGGAGCTCCTGCCTATTTCCCCTCACCTGCCTACCTGTCATCAATGCTGGAGCAGTAGGGCAGTAGGGGTGTCACTGTTCAATGACAAAACAAATCTTCTCAGATGACTAATCTGTTTTTGCATGTGTCTGATTTTCATCATCCCACCTTTTACTTACATAGTTGTTCTCATTCACTCACCATGGTTAACTTGTGGCTGTAAAGGGATAGTTTGGCTCTAGGGGGAATTAAAGATTTTATACAAACTAAGATGAGCTTGTTTTTCTAAGTTTAATAATAAGCTGTTGGTACCAGATAAGCAGCAGGATGACCTGCAGGTGAGAGTTTTAATGTATCAGGTGAAATGTGGATGGATTGCCATTCAATTTGCTGTGGTGTTTCCATACATGATACAAATTCTGAGTGTCTATGGTGACTATTTAATGCCATGGGAGGAATTTTATTGATAGGGTTTGGGTCTGCCATAGTTTATCTCATGGATTTTCAAAGACTTAGGCAGTAAGACTCTCACTCCACCGTTTTGCTTAGTTTAGCTAAATTCCTAAATGCCTGTAGGATCATGATTATTTTGCTTAATCCTATACACACTGAGCAAGTCAGCCAATATAACCACATATTGCTGATGGACGTGTCCAGACTGCAGTAAACACATAAATGGTCTGTCGTGGTATTAATTAGTTTCTGATTATGAGGGAAAAAGCAGACAAATTACCCCAGAACTAATGCATCTGAACTTATCAACCACATCAAAAATATAAAAGTTATTCTTTTGATAAATAATTTTTCCTCATCTCCATTCACCAAGCTTCTCATGAAACCACATGGAGCCCCCCTGAGGTTTCATCACAGGATACAAGTAATGTTCTTTGAGGTTCTCAGAGAAACTTGCCTGCTCCTGTGAAGCAGCATTTCTATCCTGGTGGCTGTACTCTGTCCTCTAATTCATAGGGTGCCGTCTGTCAGTGAATGATGATTTAATTAGCGTGATGTTAATCATTTGCTGTGGCCGTTGCTGTCACCAGATCACAACTGAACTGAACACCTATGGGAGAGTTTGGGCCCATGTAGACCTTGCTCTAAACCTCCATCATCAAAACACTCCTGCAGAGTTCCTGTTACCTGCAGAGTCAATGTTGAGGCTCATTTATGGACCAGCAATTGTTATGATTTTCCTTTTTTATTTGTGACTCATCTGTAAATGGTTAGTCGTGTGACCAGTCCAACTTTACAAAGCTGCCACATGATTTTCCCTTTTAATCTATCCAGCTATTCAGCCATTGGCTAAGCCCGCTTAATCCAAGGGGGTTGGATCCCATCCCAGCTGCTATCGGGCAGGGTAAGAGGTTACCCCTCCATCACAGAGCCCCTATTTAATTTAGTTTGATTGTTGATTTATTGGGATTTTAGTAAAAGATTAGAACAACTTGACTAAAGTTGGCTCTTAAGTTAACTGTTTAATACACCATATTATTATTCATTGTAAGTATTTGGATTAATATTGGAGGGAAAGTTTCTTATCAAGTCCATTATTATTTCAATGGTAAAACAACTTGTTATTCAAATCCCACAATCCCTACAAGCCCATGACTCATTTGCTGCCAGAACCTCGTGGGAGGATCTTGTGTTCAATGTAAAAATTCAGTTATCTTTCAGAGGTGTTTCCAGTTATCAGCAAATACAGCAGTAGAGTTTGAAAATGGACCCTCTCCCCCCAGTTAAATGAGCGAAAAGAGGTTTATTCTTTGTCTCATCCTGCAGTAAGACAAATGAAAGCAAACATTTAGCTGATTTTGTCAGTATATTTCATCCCACTGTCATGTGCACAGACATACAAGCATATCAATCAATCCTTATTCATTTGTTTTTCTTCAAAGGAAAATGGTAATAGTAATTATGGAACATGCTGTCAAATATCTGATTTTATCATTTCTCACCATCACATTAAGACCAAGCGATACGTGTTAAACCATACATGGGAAAGACATGAACAAATGTGTGATGGTGAAGGACAGTGTAAATGTGAGTGATCCAGACAAACTGTGGTATGTGTCAATATTTCTGTTGGATGCCAGTTTCTCTGCATAATTTTTACCTTATCTCAGCTCCCCAATAGATGAATGTGCCGGCTGCACTGCACAGGTCCATCTGTTCTTCTACAATGGCAGGCAGCCTTGTTCTGGGTTTGAAGGGCTGAATCTGTAGAAAATTCTTTTTTTTTTTTTAAATTCATCATCTTGTATTGGATTCACAGTATTTTTCTATGTGAAGCTTCCAGTTTATGTTCGCAACATTTGCAGAAAGTCTTGAAATTCCTCCAAATCTAAACTATCCCTTTATAACGACTTAATATCATCTAATGGTTTCCTTCGTATTCTGATTTACAGCAATAGAAATCTGTTTTCTATTATTCAGTTCTTCTCTGTTGTTGCCTCATTTAATACTCCCTTGTCTGCCTCTTCCTCCTTTCTCCAGCTTGTGGTTTCGACTTGGACATGGAGAAAGGTTTCCCCCCAACACAGGAGGAGCCTCCTCCCTATCCAGGCTCCCCTCCTTACCCTTCTCTGTCTCCGCCCGTGTCTCCCCCTCTGCCTCCCAGCGTCCCCCACTATGCTGAGGCAGACATTGTGAGTCTACAAGGCGTTAGTGGTAACAACACCTACGCAGTGCCTGCCTTGGCCTCCTCAAGCCCTGGGGCTGACGCCACCCCGCTGCCAGAGCTGCCACGCCAGTCTCTCATCTTTAAGGAGAAGCTGGGAGAAGGACAGTTCGGGGAGGTGAGAACTGACATGATGGATAACCTGTTTGGGTGGAAGGGTTAGTCTTCTTTAACAATGGCTGTATTTTTTTCAATGAAAGGTGCACCTGTGTGAGATCGAGAACCCTCAGGACCTTCCCAGTTTGGAGTTCCCATTTAATGTGAGGAAAGGTCGCCCCCTTCTGGTAGCTGTGAAGATACTGCGCCCAGACGCCTCCAAGAATGCCAGGTTTGTAACATCATACGCAGCTCAGCCTGGTTCACAGTTTTCCTTCCTGTTTGTACAGCTTATCTCCTCTTCCACACTTTCTCACATGCTCACTGAACGGCAGCGTTCCTGCTGAAGCTGCTGTTTCTGAAATATCAGAGGATTTGGTAGAGATGACTGGATTATTTGTCATTTGCATGAGAAAACTGTTGAAAAACAAAATGCCACACATTCTCAGATTCCAGCTTCTCAAATGCCACTCTTGTATGCTTTTCTTTGTTCTGTACAGTCTAATAGTGTTATTGTAAAACATAAAATAAAGTAGAAATGTTATTTTAGCTTCACAGTTCCTTGGCTTTTAAGCTTTTGGTCAAACAGAAAAGGCTTTTGTGAATAGAACCTTTAACTCGTTTTTTCAATGAGTTATTTGATTAATTAAAGAAATAATCTGCAGATTTATCAAAAGCTCAAATTTAGATATGTGTATAGCAGACAGGAAATGGGTCATTGGACACTGGCCCTTCAGATAATAAGTGATTACAAGTACAAAAGGAGGTTTGATTTAAGCCGTACATGCTGTATATCACTAGTTAATTAACCCAAAAGCTTCAGCTGAGTTTTTATCTCAGAATTCCTGAACAAACATCCTTTTTTAAAAGCTACTTTACTTATTTAACGATTATTACTGTTTTTATTTTTTATCCTTTTTCTTCTGTCTGGGGATGTGGAGGGGAGGGGGTTCATACAGATAGATTTGCTATGTTCGACATGCTGATCTGATAATTGTTGTTGTTTTATTGTAACAAAAATAAAACAATAAATAAAGAGTGTTAAAGAAGAAATACAGTTGGAAGGAAAATGTTAACAATTTAAAATGTGACTTTTACAGGGAAACAGACTGCACAGATTTGTTTTCTAATCCTGCTCATGGGCTGCTTGTTGGTGTGGTGGTTAGCATCATCATCTCATAGTAAGAAGAGTCTTGGTTCAAGCTTCAGCAATAACCTTTCTGTGTGGTGCTTGCATGTTCTCGCCGGGTACTCCGGCCTCCTCACACAGTACAATAATTTGTTGGCTCTGTGATGGACTGGTGTCCTGTCGAGGATGTACCCTGCCTCATGTCTAGTAGCAGCTGGGATACGCTCTAGTCCCCCCTCCCCAACCGTGCATTGTAATAGGTGGATATAAATGATGGATGGATAATATTGTTGACATTCTCCTTTCACCTATTCACACACACACATTCAAACAGCACTTCTGACTCATGTAATGTTCTTTTTTTGTCCACACACCCACACACTGATAAATACATCAGGAAAAATGTGGGGCTCAGTGTCTTGGCCAAACACCAACATGATTAAAAACACAGCAATCAGCCCTCATGTGTTCCATAGCAAATGTGTTATTTATTACATATGTACATAATATTACTTGCATACTGAAACACTGATCATGATAATTAGTTCTAATGCTTTTTTTCTTTTTAATCCATATTAAGTCCTTAACAAGGGTGGCCAAATAAACATGTGAGTTGTGAAATACAGAAGTTATTTATGAGAAATAAGACCTCTTAAATACAGAAAAACCTCAAGTTAATTAAGAAAGGCTTCCCAATAAAGGTGTGTTTGTTTCTAGAAGAGACTCAAAAGGCAGGTATTGACTAAGCTCAGCTGAGTTTGTCAGATTTTTCAGAGCCTCTGGGTCATTACTGCAAATGATTAGTCCCTTTTCTTCTTCAGACAGAAGAGCTCTTCTCTCAGTGGTTAGCAACTCTAAGAGAAGCCACAAAAGGCCTTAAAGGCACTTAATATATAATATTCAAAAGAGTGTCAGTGTGAAGAGACTAAAACAGGAGAAATATGATCAGGTCTCCTGTTTCTGGGTGAAAAAGTCAGCTGCTGAGTCCTGTTCAGTCTGAAGATGATCAATGGATCTTTATTAAATGATGAGGCAGAGCATGGATTTCTAGTACGCTTATATTTTAGAGTTGTTTTGGATCCTCAGCGCTGCAGAAAAAATATCTACTCCTGTAGTTTTTATATTTTTTATTTGTGAGCTTACAATCGGGGAAAGATTTTCTGTTTGTGTGCTTGTTGAGAGTGAGTCACAAACATATTGACCATCAAAACAAATCAATAAAGGCAAAAGTGTAAAAACCAAAAGCTTTGATGCTTATGTGAATCAATAAGCTCTTCCCTCAATTTCATTTTGATGCGAACTTGGGTAACCAAAAAGCATGAGATAGAAGCCAGATTCTTCATCTTCATCTTCATCTTTTCTTCTTTATTTTATCTCTCTTCCATCAAGAAGTGTTACATTATATACATCACCTTCTCATGTTTTTATCCCTTTTTTGTAGAAACGACTTCCTGAAAGAGGTGAAGATCTTGTCTCGCTTGAAGGACCCGAACATCATCCGGCTGCTGGGAGTGTGTGTGAGCAGTGATCCGCTCTGCATGGTCACTGAGTATATGGAGTGTGGAGACTTGAACCAGTATCTGTCCCACCGAGTCTTGCTGGACAAAACCGGACCTTCGCACAATACTCCAACCATCAGGTAACACATGTATACTTTTGCATATGCAGAGAAAAATACACTCTCGTAGTAACATTTTTATTGACATTTTCCACTTGTTATCTTGTCTCTCAGTTACCCAGCTCTCATCTCCATGGCCAGCCAGATTGCCTCAGGAATGAAGTTCCTCTCCTCCCTCAACTTTGTCCATCGGGATCTGGCCACTCGTAACTGTCTGGTTGGTGGTGAGAAGGGTGAGAGCGGAGAGGATCGAGGTGGTGAGCGTCATATCAAGATAGCTGACTTTGGCATGAGCAGAAACTTGTATGCTGGAGACTACTATAGGATCCAGGGCAGAGCCGTGCTTCCAATACGCTGGATGGCCTGGGAGTGTATACTCATGGTGAGAGGATAAAGATACAGATGTGATGGTTGCAATTTTTCTTTTTCTTTTTTTAAAGTTCTTATTTGTATTTCAATTTTAACACAAAACAGGTCCGTGCTCTCAGGGTCACTAATAGTACAATTGTGCAAATATAAACATTAAAAACACCATTAATGACACGTAAATGTGATAGAAGCTCATCACGTGTGTCATTTCTCATCTGCACTCTGCCTTCTCTCTTAATCATGATGCAGATCATTTCAATGCTAATGGAAACTGATGATGAGAAACAACAGTGTAAGTGTGTGTTGGCGTGTATTCTCAGGGTAAGTTCACCACAGCCAGCGACGTGTGGGCATTCGGGGTCACTCTGTGGGAGATGCTGAGTGTTTGTCAGGAGCAGCCGTACTCTAACCTCACAGATGAACAAGTCATCGACAACGCTGGGGAGTTCTTCAGAGACCAGAGCAGACAGGTAAGTGGCGTTTGTGTGGACAGTAGTTAGGCACTTATGCAGATGTGTTGATTGTAAATGTAAAAGTAATTTTTTTTAATGTCACCCCTTAGTATCTGTTCAGGTGTTTTGAATCTCGACCATACCAAAAATCAACGAGTAACCAAAAAAACAATTCAGAGTTCAATTTTGCAGATGATGAAAATGTTCAGCTTTCTATGTCACTGATTGGTTGAGTTCTTAGTTTATTTAGATAATAACACACTATTTCCTCACATATTTAAATAATCATTCACTTGTTCACATTTCACAGCAGAAGAGTTTTTACTGAAAGCAAAGTGTCATCCACAGTACAATCTCATGATACCAGAGGCCCTCTAGTGGCTGCTGTTCAGGCCACTGCCATTCAGAGAATTACATTAAAACTACTGTTAATGCTGTTTGAGGATGCAAGACCTTTTTTTTTTGTTTGTTTTTTTGCCAATATAAAATTTTTTATTAGTTGCCGACATATGTATGTAGTCTTTCATAGAACATCAAGTCTGCATATTCGGCCACACTTGCTGTGATGAACATTAGCACTTGGGGGAGTAAAAACAGTGTTCAGTAACTTCTCAGTTTGCCTAACAGTTGCCTGTTCACCTGGGCCAAAGAGACAAAACAGAAAAAACTACACTGCAAGTGAACACATTATATAATTAGTCTTTGTTTCTATCCCTCCACAAATATCAGAAGAAGTTGCAAATTGTCTAATAGTTATCCTGAGTTGTGCAACAGAATTTACCGTAGTTGATAGAGTATGATTAAACCTTTTACATAGTTTTGTGCAAACTGCATCTCAAATTTTCTCTTTTAAGTCCACTTCCCAATTTAGGTTTAGAAGTTTGTATTTTTTACCCATAATATGTTCATTAATAATTCATAGATAGTCCTGCTGAGATTTCCTGGGATATAATATGAAGTAATAAGAGTATGACAGTATGAAATTCAAGAGTTTATGAATGAATGAATATTTTATTTCCGTGCACGTCAACATTTTTTGCAGATCACTTTCATTTTCTGCCATTAGAATTATATCATCTGCATAAAGCAGAGTGCTCAGTTTGACTTCCCCACATGTTATCAGCTGTTTAATTTTCTTCACTAAATCATTTATAAAAAATAGCAAACAGAGTTGGGAATAAAGAGTCACCTTGTCTCACTCCTGAGGGTGTCGGAAACCACTCAGTATAATATTCGTTTACCTTGACACAGGCTACAGGTTCTTTATAGATAGACTGAATGGCAGCATAAAACTTGCCTTAGTTCCTATTTTAAGAAGCCCAATTGCAAGAAGGCCTCTGTTAACAGAATCAAATGCTTTTTGAAAATCAATAAAACATGCAAAAGTTGTATGTATTCAGAAAATGGTACCCATGGAAAGCCAATCATTTTGCTAGTAGTTCAAAGTACTGTGTTTGTCATTAAAGAGATCATGCCATAAAGAGACCCGACTCCTATTTCAAATATCACAAAAATGGTTTAACATCAAAGGGATTTTTTATATATATTTTTTTTTACAAATAGAGGAAAGAGAGACCTTTGAGCAAATGGTGCAAATTTTTCACACTTATTTATATATTAAGTGTAACAATCAGGATTACTGCTCTCAAGATGAGTAGTGTTTAAAGAATGAGAGTTTTGTTTTGTTCAATAAATAGCAACTTTGTAATCAGCTGCCTACAATTTAAAACCTTAAACCCACAGATATTATTCCCGCTTTTTTTAAGATCATTCTGATTTAGTTTTTTCCCACTCACCCCTGCACCGAGGAGAGAGCACTAAGGATTATTCAGCAGCTTCAATCTGGCTTTCAATGTTTGTTTTGTGCAAACACTGGTATTTCAGTCAATGTGTTGATGTGTATTCCTTTTTAGAAACTCCAGCTCAAGAATGAAAGATGCTGTTAAAATCAGGTTAGTTTGTAATCACTGTGTTTCCGCCTGTTTCTCTGTCAGGTGTATCTGAGCAGACCAGCTGTGTGTCCTCAGGGTCTGTACGAGCTCATGTTGAGCTGCTGGAACAGAGACTGCAAGCTCCGCCCATCATTCGCCTACATCCACTCCTTTCTTACTGAGGATGCCATGAACATGGTGTAAAGAGAGAAACAGACAAACGCCAAGAAGAACGATCGCTCGTGTGCCGATGCGTTCGTGCTGCAGGGGGAAGGTGTGGTGGAGGGTGCACTCACAGGGAGAGTGGGTTGCTTGCCTTTTCTTATTTTGTACTTTTTGGGGGAGGATGGGGCTGAGACACCGCTGGTTCGGTTTTATTTCCACTTCAGACCCCATAGACAAAACCTTAACCCCAGCTTTTGGTAGGTATCCGTTTGTGCTATTACATTGCGGTTGGTGGAGGGTGCAGTCTGCATAGGAACTTTCTCACTTCTGACACTTTAAAATCAAGGAGAGTTTGTGTGACTGATTATTCAGTGCTGTAGAGTTAATGATACAGGAAGCTTAATCACAGAAAATACTTGTGTACTATGACCATGATTGACTAGGAAATGACAGTTAAGTTTCTTTCTTCGGCATGTTAAATGCTGGGTGCAGGCTAACAGGTGAATATTCACTGTGAACAGAACTGTTGTCCAGAGGTGAAATGGCACACAGGGATAGTCTTAGTAGTTATGGCCTACTTTACAAACTGCAATTCTGTAAGATTACCCCCCATATACAACCCCACTTCTTACCACATCTGCTCATTTTATCTCAGCCCTTATATCCTTACATAGTGACAGACATCCACAGTTTTTGTGGACAACTGTGAGTTGATGCGGACCAGACAACAGCAGCCCCTTTTCTACAATGTGATTAGATCAAGATTACCATCAGCCCCCAACCCCCCCCCCCCCCATCTTAATTAAAAAGAAGAAGCATCTTAACGCCCATCTTTGACATAAAGAGCTACGAACCATAAGCCAAAATGGACTTGTCAAACTTGAGGAAAAGAGCACAGAAGAGGAGAGTCCACAGTGTCTGAGATGTGACCCACAAACTTGAAAGAGTTTTTCCCAGCAAAGACACACTACTGGACAGCGGATGGGACATCTTTACCGCGGACTGCTTGGGTGTTTCTCTCTAATTTTTTAAAATTTGTATTTTATTTTCCCCCTTATCTAGCTGTGACTCGGTCACAACGGATAGATATAAAATTCCACCACCGTCTGCACTTTAAACCCTACATGCATATCCCCGGCCGTAATCAAACTTCCCTATGATGGACCTGAATGATGATTCCAGTTGAGGTGGATTCTGATACTTTTCACTTGCAACGATTTTCAGATATTTGCTTAGGAATATTACAGTGTATCACAGATGCAGGACATAATCTGAAAACTCTCTTCAACAGTTTTGCCAAACCATCAGATGTAAAATATTGTTTTAATAAAATGGAATGGCATTCTGAATTCATTTCTAATGTGTGACAACATTCAGACACTTTCAGTGTGTTGGGATGACACTCAACCATGAACTGATCATACAAATGCATCACTGTATTTCTAAAGCATTCAAGGCATTGCTGAAACAGGGAGAGTCCTGGCTTCAGTGTGAAAGTCAACATGAATCTCTGCATTTACCCGTTTGTACATGAAGCTGACTGCAGTAGAATCAATGTTTCTACCGTACTGACTGTATAGCACTGTAAATCAGTTGTAAGATCACAATCATAAAGTAATACACGTTTAATGATTGTGCCATTTGACTAATTTTTGATACACTGTAGTTCAATTAAACCCGTTTTTATATAAATACTGTATGTATTTAGACTCTCCTTGATGTCTGATTTTGTCCCTTTGTGTCTCTGAATCTGAACATTACAGTTTGTACATATTTTAAGGACAGAATTACAGTTTCCTTTACTAATATATAGAGAACTCCTGTTGCATTTTGGGTCTTTTGTGTCTCTGTAGAGCGCTTGCTACCTGGATACTGCCGTTGCTTATTGTGTTGTCTATTTTTGTAGATGTTTTAATAAAGTTAACCTTTTCAAATAATGAAAAGCATCCATCACACTTTTTTCCACACTTTAGTCAACAAAACGGAGTTGACAGAAGAAAAAAAGATCAGCTGGTCAGTTTTAGTGAGTAAAACATTTTATTGTACATTTTATAAGATAATCTTGAATATTCAAGCTATTTCACACTACGGAGCTTTTTTCATATCAACTAAGAGTAGTCATGCAACAAATGTTTGAATAATATCTCAATAGCATATAAAGAGGAATCCAGACTTATTTGGTTTTCATCTAAAGTCATCAATAGTGATGGCTAATGGCTTGAGAGTATCTGAACATGTGGAAATATTCCCTGACAGAAGTTTAAGAAACTGTAGAACTCTGCTTGATTGAGGAGTTTGACCAGGCACTTGGCGGTAATAAGAAAATATGCATAAGGCTTCGCAGATTTAAAATTTCCAACAGCCTGAAAAAAAGAAAAAAACTCCACGAGAAGTACTTAGTTGTTGTTACACATCCTAAACCTACAAGTGCAGCGGTACAAGCTCTAAACATCTGAAAATTTGCATCACATTAAAAGTACAAGATGGAGATGACCAACAAACCCAACTAAAAATCTTATGACTTTTTAGACTCGAAGCGTTAAGCAAACACAGTACAAGCAGGAATATGGTTAGTTGGTTATTTAGTGATGGTCCTCCTTTTACTAACACCATGTAAAAACTCCATGATTATGAGCGATAAAGAAACTGCAGCAAGAAATGTCGACATTCTTTTTCCACCACAAAGTATCGTTGCCTTTGAAACAGGAAAACCCCATAACTTGTTCCCATCAACCACTTCCTCCCATTGCCATTCTGAGGCAAAGAAAATCTTTCCACTTGAAGCACATACTGATGAGTTTGGTGACAATAATGCAAATACTTCTACAGAACCAGTGCTCTCTTTATAAGAGACCAGTGGCCAAAGAACTTTATATAAAAGAGAATTTAAAAAATAAGGACGATAGTAACAATATCTCCACAAACAAAACAACATGATTGTGTAATTAGAAAAATAAAAAGCTCAGAGATATATCGGTCAACTCGTAGTCCAAATCCGGACAACGGACAGCATCAACGATTAGCGTCGTTAAAAATCAAGTTTAAAACTCCTCAGACTGAAAGCTTGAGGTTTAGACATCACCCTTATTAACTCGTCATCCGATGGTTCACCGCCAAAGACAGCAAAAGACGACTTTTGCGTTTTTTTAACGGAGGGCGGAGGCAGCGGGACACTGGCGAAGCAAAGTATGTGTTGCGGCGCTTCGGTGAAAGAGAGTGTCATGATCAATGAAAAAACACTTTTAATGCTGGCAGCCAATGAGTTAAAAGGAGCAGTGTTTAGGATTTACTAGTGGAAAAATAATCCAACCACAGTTCTCATGTGATTCTACATTGCTGATAACACAATTATGGGTATTTTAATAGCTAATCAAACTGATCTCTAAATCCTTTACACTTGAAAAGGGTATGTCAGACATGTTTTGTAGTGATGTTATACGAGTGCAGCAGTTCTTGAGAATTTTGTATCATTTAATTAATTAAAGGCACAGAAAAATCTGAACTACATTCATACGTTTTCAGTTTTAAAGAGTTAAAGAATGACAGTTTTGTTAAGATTAGTAAAAATGTGCGTACTGATTCCAGTACAAAACAAACAAGAGGAGTTTATACTTCAGCTTGAAATATATTTTGTGTATATGAGCTGCGTCTTTTGTGTCATACAGAAAGAAAGAAAAAAAAAACAGTAATGTTTCCTTCTAGCTGCTTTTGCAGCAACTAACAGCAAAGAGCACAAGAGCACTGATCTGACACAGAGACCACATTAAGGAGGAAAGCAAACTGAACCTGTACAGATGGAGGAGGAGTCCAAGTGAAAGACATGCATGAACACACACACAGTGAGACATGACTATGGCAGTGCTGAGACAACACAGTCGTTACAGGCACAAGAAAGACGGATAGAACTCTCCATCTGAACATGTTGGACTCTTCTGATGATTACGTAATCACTCCAACTCCGCTTAATGACCTCGGACTGTCTTTCCAGTAACCTGAGTGAAATATAAGATTATCCACATCAGCAGTTTGTTCCGTCTGATACTTTATCTGCATCTAACTCTCGTACTCCTGTGTACCTGTGAGATGTCGACTCCAGTAAGTTTCTCCACAGCCATAGGCACCCGGGTCATGATGTCAAGCACCTCTCCTGCGAGCTTGGCTGCTCCCACCTCAGAGCCTCCGCTCGACACCATGGTGACCTTCTGGGCCTCAGACAGTGGCTTGCTGATCTCTTCAGCCATCTGCAGAATAATAAAAGAATCAATACAATGCAGGAAAGATTTTGAAAGTTTTAAAAACAAAAAAAAAGGAACCAATTATAATTCTCCCCAAGTATAGTTAAATTCTCTTGAACTGAACTGACATATGGAATATTGGATGGCACATAGTTTGAACTAGGGAACACAAGGTAAAAGGAAATTATGTGGATTAATAATCTAAAACTAAATTAGGGAGCATTTTTGTTTATGTAAATGATTGCATTTGTTATTTCATCCACAAGAATTAACCGACCAATGGGAGTTTCTCCAGCAGCATGTCCACCATGGCTCCTTCCTTGTACATCTTAAAGGCTTCAGCCTTTTTCGCCATCTGCTCGGCCTCAGCGCGGCCCTTGGCTTCCAGGGCAAAAGCCTCTGCCTCGCCCTTAATCTGCAAGAGCAATCGAACAGACCGGTCAAGATTGCAATAAAAAAAGTGTAGATAACACCAGTCACGTGATGGAAAATATAAAAGTAGAGAAACGAGGCAATTCTCACTCTGATGGACTCAGCCTCAGCCTCAGCCTCCATGATGAGCTGCAGGCTGGAGGAGAAGAACAGAAATCAAACATCTTTACAAAAAAAAAGCATCACTTATCAGAAGTAAACTTGAAGCAATACTGAGCTCTGGTTCTCACCGCTGAGCTTCGGCCAACTTCTCCAGTCGGTATTTCTCAGCATCCGCAGGCTTCTTAACTTTGGCCTCCAGCTCCATCTCTTTGCGGATGATCTCCTGGTCTTGCAGAGCGATCTGCTGTGTACGCTCCACCACCTGAACCTGCATCTTCTCCTCCTCAATACGCTGCTTGGTCTTGGCCACCTAATGTGAGAAATGTAAACACAACTTAATAATCAATTAACGAAACCGAATCAGACATTGTTTATCGACCTTCCAGGAGAATAAAACCTAACATTTCACTCATTGTACCTGAAGCTGGTAAGCCATTTCTGACTCTGCCTTCTTGCTGTTGACCTCAGTGTCATATACTGCTTTCTTCAGCTCGTAGTCTCTCTGGGCTTTTGCCATTTCAATCTCATTCTTGTACTGAGCAGACACCTTCTCTTGCATTGCATGGGCCTCCTGTAAATAAACAGCAGCAGGACACAAAAAAATGAAGTAATTCTTTTCAAAAAGATGATTCTCTTTGTTTTTAAAATACATATTTTCCTCAGTTTAATCTTTGCATTTATTTACCCTGATAACAGCATCTCGTTTGTATTGAGCCTCACCAATCCTGGCATCTTTCTGCACCTGGGCAGTTCGAGCTTTGCCCAGTGAGTGAAGGTAGTCCTGTAGAAGACACCGAAAGACAGTAAAAAAAACAAAAAAACAATTACAATGATTTGTAGATTTCACCAGACGTGGCAACATGCACAGCAACAGCTGCCAAGCAGAAAGTGGAACATGGGAACAGAACAGAGAATCCCATTCACCTGAATGTGACTCGTACAACTGGAGAGGCAAAATGCTCCCACTGTAATATGAAGCTGTGTGGAGGATGGACCCAAATGTGTCGCTGATAAAAATGTAGTAGAGCTATCTTTGGTGGAATCTTGGGGTTAATCAACCCAGTCTGAGCAATAAAAAGGAAAGTAGTGAAGCAAGAGATGGTTTGGTACCACAGAAGCACTCTATATGGAGGAGAGGTTGGGGGTTGGCAAAGAAAGTCAATATAACCCACTTAAGAGCATTATGGTAATGAAGGAAACCATCCCCCACTAAAAGCTTTCATTGAAAAGAAAAAAAAAACAGATGGCTGATTTTTTTTTCCTCTCTGGTGTTTTGACTCCAGTGTGTTGATATTGGTAGAACATGAATCAAACAGACATAACACACCTGATCATCGTGAACATCTTTCAGCGTGTAGCTGACAACGCCGATCCCCATGTTGACCAGGTCAGACGAGGCCACCTTAAAGACCTGTTCGGAGAACTTCTGGCGATCTTGGTAGATCTCCTGCACACAAAGCGAGATGAACATGCAGATCACCAATATCTTCTTACAAATCTTCTTAAATTTGTTCTTAAATTGCACTTTAGAGGTTTACGGAAACCCTCCGCCAGATTCACAAACGTTTTCATAGACCGCAAAATTGTTCCGACCTTTCCTCTTAGATTAGTTTAAAGGAAGGACCAGCTGGCCTTGCTTTGTATAAGCCTGATCGTCATCATAACTTGGTTGTAAGATTACCTCAGTGTGAAATTTAAATCATATAAAAGCAGTTTCATGTACAAACGGTTAATTAATTACTCCTGAACTTGGACAGCAGCCTGTAGTTTGAAACTTCCAGGTGAGTCGGTCAGTGGTGTTATTAACACTTTATAATAAAACTAATCTTTATAATAAACAGACACTATTGTGGTAAACTGTAATTATTACAGACCACACTAGGCAGGTGGATCTGGGAGTCACAGCGGACTTGTACATATATGGAGTGATATTCTTGTGGTTGAGGGAACGGATCTGGCGAAGGTGCTTTAATGTGCACGCGTGTGCAGTCTGTTGCACCGATGGTGTTAGGAAAACCAGCGAAGGAATTAAATCCTGTCTTGGCTGCGACTTGTTCTTGAATGAATGACTGACAAATACTTTATTTTTCTCTTTAGGAAAATGATAATGTTGGGACATGATCTGCAATATCTCGCTGTTTTCAAATATTAAAATGCTCTATAAATTCCGAAAATCTGACTATATCATTACTGTAATCTTACTTTATTTTGATGAACTGAACAGCAGAAAACAACTCAAAAGTTGACTTTGCTTACTAACGTCTGCATTCAGATATTGGTAAGAGTCCTCCTGGGTGTTTGTGGGATTTGTCCTTAGCTTGGAGCAAACCCAAGATACCAAGATTTTCATGAATGCGACAATCTTTGTAAAAAGTTTGCAAGTAGGACAAAATTGTTTGCAAGAATGGTTGGTGAATGAGGCCTATTATTATAACAAAAGATATGATATATAACCACAAATCCACTGAACAGACTTGGATCAGAAAGCTAAGTATGGATGCTAAAACACCCACCTCCACAGTCAAATGGGCAATGATGGCTCTCTGATGTCCCTCCAGTGTTTCAAGTGCAATATGAGCAATCTCCCCCTCAGACTTGCCCATGAACATCTGACAGGCAGTGGCCAACATCTCTTTGTTCTGGCCCTGGATCTTCACCTGAGAAATAAGAAGTGAAAATCTAGCATGATTTGATCTTTACATTTTATGTACAACTATATCATAGGCAGTGAGTAAATCAAAACAAGTCACACTCAGATGTTCTTGATCTTGCTGCTTTGTACTTGTCAGAGCTACCATTAACAATCATTAAATTACTCCCTACAATTATTTACTATCCATAAGCCAATCCATTCAACCCAAGACCTTTTTCAATAGTAACCCTAACCCTGCACATCACAGGGTGGATTTACGATCACACCTTTATTACATGATCCAGTTTCAACACCCTCATTAATGTCGAACAGCCTTTATATGTAACAGCCAATTTAATTATGAACATTGTGATTAAAAGGAAACGGACTACTGTTCCTGCCGTCTGGTATCCAAGCTAAATTTTTTCAATCAGTTCAAATTGTATATTTTCAAAATGTGTATTGATTTCTTTAGAAAAACTGTAAAAAAAAAACAACAAAGACACACAGTCATGTAAGCATACCTGTGCGATACCAGTCACAGAGATAGGAACACCGTGGCGGGTGTAGACTTTGTCACTCTTCACATTTAGAGTAATGGTGTTCAGTGTGATTCTGAGAATAAAAGAAGAGGAGGGATGGATAGATGAGAAAGTAAAAATGGCACTGTAGAGTCACACTGTTAATAATCTACACACATAATCCCTATAATGACAGATACCCACTTTTTCATGGACACCTTTTTTGTTGTTGTTAATCCCAATATAAAACAGAAATAGAGATAGAAAGTGGAATTACCTCTGAAGCTGTTGAATACATGGCAAGACAAACACCCGTCCTCCAGCAATCATTAGAGGTGGGGAGCGGCCAAAGCCTAAATGGAGAGAGCAGAAATATCACACTTACATTTAGTAACCCACTAGCATCTCATAAAGTAAATGGGTTGTGTGAACATAGTTAAACTAGTTACAACAAAGTGGACAATGCAGTTAATTTATGACATAATACTGCAAGACAGAAAATTATTGACTTACTCCAAACTAACAGTTGCTCAATCATCTCATCACATGACACATTATTGCCTGTCCACCGTATATAACATTTTCCCAGTAAGATTACTGCTATGACACTTGTGTTACAAGTCACTAGCAATATTGAAATCATGGAAGCTGGTGGGTTTCTTTACTCATGGGAATATTTGGTTTTTATCGACATACTGCATCACTGTTATAAACAATCATGTATCCATTACCAGACACCACCATGGCTTCATTGGGTCCACACGTGTAAAACATCTTGATTCCTGATGAGACAAAAGGAAAAGAAGAAATTTTTAAGAAAGAACATTTTAAGAGAGCTCATGTTTATGGTGCGTGGCCAAATTTAAAGATGAAAAAGTATTTAAATCCTTTAAAAGTCCCAACACAGCTATGTAAATATACTCCATTTTTACACATGGTTAGAGTGTGATTGTATTTTTCTTCGGTTCCTTGATTTTTATGTGAGATGTTAAATCATTAGAAAATAAAAAAAATAAAAAAATATGAACTTGTGAGGTTAAAAAGGTGAAAATCCCTGTTTGAAGAACAAAAAAGAGCAATATCACCCCCCTGCATTTTAGTGGAGCACTAAAACAAAGCAGCATGAAATGGAGATAATGAAACAGAGTATATTTTCTCAAGGTTATAGTAATTAATAAATCCACTTAGTTATTTTTCAAAGTTATAATTACAGTATTAAACACTATTCTTAAGTTTACTGGTTGTAAATAATCTCAGACGTGGTATTGAAGTGAAACTGTCACATGCCAATGTCAATCATCAGAGCCAGGTTTACATTATCGGCTAGTTAGAGCCTCGCGGCCCCTCCCTCTCTAGACAAGCCATACCGAATCTGGTTAAAAAAAAACATTCGAGGCAACAAAACGCATCTATACCCAGTTAATACCGTTATATCTAAATAATGTCAAACGAACATCTCACAACTTTATGTCAAGAAAGCTAGCTTAAAATCAAATATAAGCTAAGGAGTTAAAGGGATCGAAGTACTTCACTACGCCTGTGCGGAGAGAGAGGGGGGGGGGCGCTACAATTGGCGACGTAACACATTGAACCGATTTTTTCCGTTTCATCTGTCAATATCCAGTCATTACAGAGTAACAAACCTTTTCAGATATACTGAGATCAGCTCTTGTTGCTACGATCAGGTTGTTGGAGTCGTTGTCCGTCAGTTGGAATTGCAAAAATGTCCGTTCGGAGGGGGAAGTGCTCGCTGACCACGCCCATTCCGGCAACCATTGCGCCTTTCTGTTGCGTGCCATCTATTGGTGGATAAAGAAACTGCATCCCTTCTTTTGTCATGTCATCAGTGTGCTTCATCCCTACAGCAGGAAGTGGAGACTGTTAAATATATCTTTGGTTAAAAAGATTTTTTTTTAAAGTGTGTGTGTGTGTGTGTGTGTTCCAATATTTGGCCAACTTGGTTTTCACTTCTATTTCCTTCTTGCCAACTCGTTT
>JAOXYM010000006.1:11241517-11256095 GCA_028567055.1 Leptatherina wallacei | reverse complement strand
TCCATCCATCCATCCATCCATCCATCCATCCATCCATCCATCCATCCATCCATCCATCCATCCATCCATCCATTATTGTCTATACCTGCTTATTACAATGCAAGGTCACAGGGAGGATGGAGTCTATCCCAACTGTTTCCACTTATTATAATGTGGCATTATTTCTTCTAAAGGAAGGTCTGGTCTGCTTACAAATTATATCATTTCGAATTATTTACAAGACCAGATTCCTCATACGAATTTTCTCTCAACATACTTTTTGATTGTGAAAGGAACTGGGGGTAGGGGTGAAAAGGTTTTGAGACTCGCTGGCCCCATTTTGCTCCAACTTTACATTAAAATTCCAGCCATCTGTTTCCTGTATAAAAAAGAAACAGTAATGATTAGTCATAGCTGAAGCCAAAACAGCTGTAATGCATCCTACTGGGTATTTCTGGACACCAGCTGGTAAAATTCTGGTCAATCTCTCTTCTTAATTTCCACGCCCAGATCTGCAGCTGTAACTCCGCCCCCGTCTATCCTTTCAGCCAATCACAGCCTGCAGCAGCTATCCCTGGATGTGGCCACGCCCCCTCCCACCCAACTCCAACCGGTTGGAAAGGCTCCAACGTTATAAATCCATTGTCCGGCACGCTCCCGCAAGGCTCCGCTAGGCTCCTCGTGCTTGTCTAGTTACTTCTTTTCTCTCTTCGTTGTTCCACTTCTGCATTCAAAATGAGGGAAATTGTGCACATCCAGGCCGGTCAGTGCGGTAACCAGATTGGTGCTAAGGTAAGATTTTTAAAATACTTAACAATTTCTTCAGATAGATTTACATCCCCGCCTCCCTTTCACACTCAAGTTTTCGGAAGGCTTATTTGAGTATTTGAAGTGTTCAAGTTGCAGGTAAATGTCTAACTCAATGAATATACGTATACATTTCACATAAATACTTTTTCCCATACACAAACCATAAATTATAAGTAATTGTATTCCAGTTTTTGTGCTTTTCTGATTGAATCTTGTGCACTGCGGTAACTGGTGGGCGGGTGTGTAGCAGCGGACTGTGCATTGAAATAACGGTATAACGGGCCCCTTGTGTCTCGAAGGGTTTTGTTCACACAACACCGGGCGTGTCTGCATCCCAACATTTTGGATTCAGACCTCAAGACATTGTATGGGTGGGGGGAGACTGGGGGGGAAAGGGTGCAGGGGAAAAAAAAAATCAGTCTATTATTCACTTGTCAGAGCCCCTAAGTCTTTCTTTGTCTTGCACAGGGAGATATGACTGATTTTGCAGACAATGAGTGGGAGCTGCAAGGATGAGAGGCCTTGTAATTTTTTTTCTCTCCCTCACTTGTCTAATGGATCAATGATCCATATCGATTAGATCTTAATTCTACTGGATGTAGAGGCAAGACTGCAGTTTCATCTGTTGAAAGCAGAGGAGCTGTGGAAGGGTGTGGCGTGAATAATTGGCAAAGAAAAAACATTTCTCCTTTTTTAACAAAGAATGATTACAAATCTCCTGATTACACTTTTAGAATGTATTCATTCAGTATTTAGTTTTTTTATTCCTACGTAATAATTTTGATGCTATTTATTACTATGAAAGGAGGAAACTCAGTCTCAACAGATCCTCCAATCAATCAATACACCACCCACCCAGTCTCACACCAACACTGCCTTCTGAAACAATAGGTCTTTGTGGTCTGTTAATATTTTTTGTCTTCTTGTCTCTGTTTATTTTACAAGTGCTAATTTGCTACACAGCATATGTTTAAGTGGGACTTCTGAACCAAGTTCCCTGGAAGTAAAAGAGAGAAACCACACTAACAATAGTCCAGATTTGAGAGAATGCATCATGATTGTCTTGATGCTCTACTGGCGGAGATGCTTGTGTCCTGGAAAAGCTGGGTCTTTCTTTGTAATCAGTGTCTTTCCACACTACTCCAAACCAAATTAGGAGTAGGGTGGGGGAGGAATGGAGGAAACAGCTGATGCACAGTGGGAGAAGTCACTGGGTTCTCAACTGACTTAATTTGCAATTGTTGGTAGAATAATTGTAGTAAATGTGCCCAACGATATTATTAGTGTTATGATAATTATTATTGTTGTTATTATTATTTTCATTTTCATTGTTATTACCTTAAATATTGTGGTAAATAGACATGTCCACTTATGGTTAATACTGCAAACTTTTATTCAATTTTGCCCTTGATATCCTGTTTATGATGAAATAATGAGAGAAGAGGATTTCCATTTGCTTCCATTCCCCCAGGACTCATTACCTCAGATGTCCAGTGGTTATGATTGACAGAAATGCTGAACAGCTGCACAGTAGTGAATTGGGTCAGGGTGTGGCATTGCTTTCCTACTTATTGTCCCCATTCTTTCACTGGGATTTTTCAGTCCTTACTGATAGCCATCTATGGCGTCACTGTCAACTCTCCATCAACTTCCCATTCTTCCTGATTGCCCCTTCGTGCATCTTTTGTGCTGCCGAGCTGTGTTGTCCCTCATATTAAGGTCACTTGGTCATTTTTGTTTTACATGTTCCGATTTTAAACGTCATGATACTTAGTCTCTAGTTCACTCCCAAGCTCTTAAGTATTTGTCTGCAAAAAGCCAGCTTATCCAGATTATTGTAAATCCCCTCCACTGCTGCTGTTTGTGAAATAAAAGATAAAAAGCACAGGCTGTATAACAAAGAAATGTCTGTTTGAAAATATTGGGATGCAAATGATCACTTGAGCTGTGGTACTTGATTTAATGTATCCACACCCTAAAAGATCTATAAGGTCTTTAAAGAGTAAAACTAGACCTGAATACAGATTAGGAGACGCTCGCTGTCTTCAGTGTTGTGTGACTGCCTGCAAATGAAGTTTATTTTCAGTTTGGCCTGGGGAGAGATCTGAAGCTCTTTTGTGCTCCTTGTTCATTTTACATATGAAAGAACTGCTTTCTGCAAAGTCATCAGTTGGCGACTATGGAAATACTCACATCTGCGTTGCAGGAAATGAGTTAAGATATGGCTTGCTGAGAAGTGGAAAAATCCTGCATTATCCATCAGGATATAAAAAAAAAAAGCTTACCCGCTGCTGTTTTCTTCATTTTAAGTCCCCTAGTCCCACAAACTGCACGGCCTATCTGTGGATGCGATTTTTCATGGTGAGAAAAACTGTCATGTGATCTCTTCCATTTTATGTCTGCAGTTCTGGGAAGTGATCAGCGATGAGCACGGTATCGATCCAACAGGGACTTACCACGGAGACAGTGACCTGCAGCTGGACAGGATCAGTGTGTACTACAACGAGGCCACAGGTTAGTTGTCTAAAAACTGGTTGAAACATAAAGGAAGGTTTTTGTTGTATGCACTAATATTTCGGCTGTGCAATTTTTCTTCCGATTTGCAACATCAGACTGGAGACCTTGGTTCCTGTCGTGCGTTTTAGTCAGTTTGTTTTCTGTGCTTTACTGATTTGGTATTCCTTTCTCTCTTTTTTTTCTTTCTTTTTCCTCTCTCTCTTGTTCTTTTTCTCGTGAAGGTGGTAAATATGTGCCTCGAGCCATTCTCGTGGATTTGGAGCCTGGTACTATGGACTCTGTGAGGTCTGGACCCTTTGGCCAAATCTTCAGACCTGATAACTTTGTGTTTGGTGGGTGTAACATGGATGCATCTTGTTTTTTTATTGTATGAGTAAAAGCTTGTATGAACAGGAGGGAAAATGACTCACCTCAGTGTTCTATCATTCCCACAGGTCAGAGTGGTGCAGGGAACAACTGGGCCAAAGGCCACTACACAGAGGGGGCTGAATTGGTAGACTCCGTCCTGGATGTGGTCCGTAAGGAGTCCGAGAGCTGCGACTGCCTGCAAGGCTTCCAGCTCACCCACTCTCTCGGTGGTGGAACTGGATCTGGTATGGGAACCCTGCTGATCAGCAAGATCCGTGAGGAGTACCCCGATCGTATCATGAACACCTTCAGCGTGGTGCCTTCCCCCAAGGTAATTTATCCTTTTGAGGGGCACATGGTTGCTTTTTCTATTAGGTTTTTGCCGTACGTTCTTCCTCTAAGATCATGAGATTGAAATAAAGTTGTGTGTGTTCACAGGTGTCGGATACAGTGGTGGAGCCATACAATGCCACCCTGTCGGTCCACCAACTTGTAGAGAACACAGATGAAACTTACTGCATTGACAACGAAGCTCTGTACGACATTTGCTTCCGCACTCTGAAACTGACCACACCCACTTATGGGGACCTCAACCATCTTGTGTCCGCCACCATGAGCGGCGTCACCACCTGCCTGCGATTCCCTGGTCAGCTCAACGCTGATCTCCGCAAACTGGCTGTCAACATGGTGCCTTTCCCACGTTTGCACTTCTTCATGCCTGGCTTCGCTCCCCTGACCAGCAGGGGCAGCCAGCAGTACCGTGCCCTCACAGTCCCCGAGCTCACCCAGCAGGTGTTCGATGCCAAGAATATGATGGCCGCCTGCGACCCCCGTCACGGCCGCTACCTGACGGTCGCCGCTGTGTTCCGCGGCCGCATGTCCATGAAGGAGGTCGACGAGCAGATGCTCAACGTGCAGAACAAAAACAGCAGCTACTTTGTTGAATGGATCCCCAACAATGTCAAGACCGCTGTGTGCGACATCCCACCCCGCGGCCTCAAGATGGCGGTCACATTCATCGGCAACAGCACAGCCATCCAGGAGCTGTTTAAGCGCATCTCGGAGCAGTTTACAGCCATGTTCCGGCGTAAGGCCTTCTTGCATTGGTACACAGGTGAAGGTATGGATGAGATGGAATTCACGGAGGCTGAGAGCAACATGAATGACCTGGTGTCCGAGTACCAGCAGTACCAGGATGCCACAGCTGAGGAAGAGGGGGAGTTTGAGGAAGAGGCTGAAGATGATGCTTAAAGATCAAATGAAGGTCAAGAAACCAATGCCAGAACACAAATGTCAAAGGAGAAACCGAGATAGCGACAAGAGCATCACTAGAATAATACTTTAGCTTACAATAGTTGTCCCCTGTCATTCAATACAAATAAAGTTGTCAAATAAAATGTGTTTGATCCTAATTTGTGTGTTGAAACTTGCAATGCACCCATTTATATTAACAACATTTAAAAAAACTTTGCATATATTAAATGCTAGTTTTATAAAGGCTCATTTCCAAAGAAATGTACACGTAAAAACACTACAGCCATGTCTGTATTCAGAACTACTTTCAGATATGAAAACATGCTTCTATAAGATGATGGTGGCAGTTTCCCAAGTTTTAAGTTATAAAATAATTCAAACTCAGTGAGCTCATGGCAGCTAGGCAGATTGTTGGATGTGGTTACTAAAACTAATGCCATCTTTACTGAAGAACATTGAACAGCTAAGAATGCACAACCAATTGCTTCTTGATAGTCTGACCTCATTTTTCTTGACACTATGCCACATTTCCACAACTACAATGATGGGAAAGAATCAAGCAGAAATTTGTGATCTTTGCACCATGATCTCCGTATCATTTGCAGGGCATATGTTAGCTGAGGGAAAAGCCAGTTTCTATTAAGCCAACCAAGAAAATAGCTTCGTTTTTTTTGTCGGATTTAAATGACTATTACATGCTTATGGATGTTTTAAAATTTATGATCGCCCCCTCTCATTCTTCTACAATAGGTTTTTCCTCCAGTCACTCATAGTGTAGTGTAACTTAAGCCATCTTATACTCACATCTTGTTTACAGATATTTTTTATCACTCTGAAGCAAAATATATCTCTGCTTTTATGCAGAAGTGTGTCTGGTGGCAAAGGTAACCTGCTCTGTAACAGTTGGGTATAAGACACAAGAATAGAGCAGCAGGGGAGATAGTTCATCAACAAAGGGTCCGGTGTCTCTGTTATAATTCAATGAAACGCATACTTTTAGCATATGAAATCCATGAGCACAAGACTGAAATAACCGAACCACCCTTTGACAAAAACAAGAAAGGGCCTCAGTAAAGCAACAGCCACCTTGTGATTCCAATCATTTGTGATTACCTTTGTTTCTGCATATTCCCATCAAATAAGTTATTTTTCTATAACCTGGACATTTAACTTGTGTCAAGATATGTTTTTCTAGAACAGCAAGCAAATAAAACAGCCATAAATTAGCTGCACCCACAACTGCAGACATATGGCTGTCGTAGGTCTAATCATTCTTTTGTACCCTGTACATTATTGATATTTCCACATGATGTACGGCCCTGTTTTTTTTTTTTTTTTTTTTTTTTTCAAAACTAGTCTCAGTAATTGTTTACAATTGCATAGTGTAGGGCGCCAAAATAAATGTATGGACAAAAACGTGCGAGGGGGATTTTTGGTCCAATCAAAGGCGGTTTCACGGGTGGGAGGGGTAATATATCCAATAGAAACGTTCTTCAGTCTGAGTGACAGTTTTATTGGCCAATAGTATGCGGCTTCAACGCCTCCAACGGGCGTGGTCAATTCTTACCAGGATGTGCATTTCCAATACTGTTTACGTCCACAGAGCAAGGCAAGGCGTGCTAGATAGTATCAGTGTACGATCTTTTTCATTGAAAGATCTTTTTAAGGTGTTTGATTGATGACGCTGTGAACTCATGTTCCAAATCAACACATGAGAACAACTGATCAGTCAATCTACTCTGCTCCTCGGGCATACTTCCTTTTCTTTTAGCTGTCAAGGTAATTGTAGTGAGACTTCATTTACTTGAACGTAGTTGCAAAAAATGTTTAAATAGAAGTCTTGTGTCTTGCTGTTAATAATAACAAATTGTACGCTTAGTAGTGTGATTTTCTCTTGGTATAAAACGGAATCTGACATTTGGAATTATGTAGCAATAACGTATTTTATGTTGACCGGAAGTGTGATTGCTGTGATTTTGACAAAAGTGTTCATACACGTTTAATAAAAGTTGTATCAGCATTACTTAAACCTTTTGGATCTCTGATTTCAACTGAATGTAAGCAAGAATAAAACTGAAAACATTAAACTAAATAGATGCTCACGATGAACGTTGAGTTAACTGTAAGCTAAAGATAAATATTTAGCCACGTAGGCTAACGTTAGCGCTAAGCACTCGCCCAGTATCAGGCATTTCAGGCCGTGTTTATGAAGCTATACCTGGTTGGAAGTTGTTAATATTGTCGTCTAGATAATTATTTATCTGTCTTTACGTTTAATAGTCATTCAGTCTTACTGTTTTGGTAGGAATGGATGCTACACAGGTAATCAATGACTCCATCTTAGAGTCAGATGAGGAGGAGAATGAAGAGGAGAATCAAACTAAGAGGAGGCCACAACTGGCTAAACTTTGTATCCTAAAAAATCCACACATCCCAGAGACAGGTAAGTGGCTTACTGCTACTGCTATTAGACCTACATTAAGATGATTTATGCAGTCCATATGACCCATATGAATGTACTGATGCAAAATCTCTTTCACCCAGAGTTGCCCCTCTTCTTGGGAAATAATGTGCTGGGCCGAGACCCCAGCACCTGCAACCTGCCCTTTCTTGCATCTTCCGTGTCTAAGCAGCATGCAACCATCTGCATCTCTGTCTACCGTAGAAGAGGTTGCCTTGTGGACATGGAGGCTTTAGTTTGGGATGTAGGGAGTATGAATGGGACCCGCAAGGGCCGCTTAAAGCTGACTCCTAATGTACGTTATGCCCTCAGTGAAGGTGAAAGTTTGGTGGTGGCAGACATCCCGTGCCAGTATTTCAGCTGCGTTACAGACTTGGTGTCTTCTCAAGATGGCATAAGGACTCCAGGTAGCAGAAACTCAGGGACAAAGGTCAGGTTGCCAGATGCTTTGGTGAAAATTTTTGCTGACACGAGCACAAGCAGCAAGAAATGTGTCAACAGCGATGCAAAGGCAGAGTTGTCTTTAAAGAAGACTCCTGTCAGAGGAAGTTGTCTGTCCTTTGAGCAAACTCCAGCCCAGCCTCAGGGGACCTTGGTGCCAGAATCAGACTCTGATTCAGACAGCGAAAGATGGCAAGGAGGAGACAAAAAGCAGAAGACCCTTGGTATGTGTAAATCATATAAAAATACACAGAGAAAGTGCTTTTGTATCCGCTATTCACAGGTTTATTGTCACGTTTCCAGTGTCTGATTCCGACTCCCATAAATCCAGTTCCAATTCTTCTGCCTTCTTAAGTCCTGCAAACAAAATAGTTCCTGAAAGGTATGTATGTTTTTTACTTTTAAAAATTGTATATTTATACTATAGGAAAACAGTATTTGTCAGTTAATTCCCAGTTTCACATTCTAAATGTTGTGCCTGTCATCTTTTTGTCTGTTTTTTTTTTTTTTTTTTTTTTTTAACCTGTTTTCCACCATTTTACAGTGACAGTGAAAGTCCCATCACGCCATCTTCTTCCATTAGAAATGGGTCACACAGACACGTCAGTTTCAACACAGAGGAGCCAGGTATAGATGTGGGGCAACAGCAGCTAGAGAAAAAAAAGTCACCTGTTATTGTGAGAAATGGTGAAGAGGAGAAAGAAGGAGCCGTGCAAGGAAGGGCAAATTCTAAAGAAAGTGAGCAATATGTGAAACTTCAAAGCTACGTCAGTCTCACACAGGAAGGTGAATCGCTTGTGTCTACACCAGAAGTTTCCCGAAAGGACATCCCTGCATTTAACATGGACAGTGACACTGATGTGGAGGTAGAGGAGGAAGCGAAGGTGTCTGCTGGGCCTCCAAACACAGTCCTGTTTCATATGGACAGTGATTCAGATGTGGATGAGGACAAAGACATAACGGAAGAAGTTCCCAGAAGTAATGCTTCTTCCAATGACACCAAGCCATCTCATGTTGCTTCAGTTACTCAGCCTGAAGACATCACCATGGACAGTGACACTGATGCGGAGGAGGATGAAACTGCTTTGTCAGATGCTGCCACCACAGCCAAAGCCGCATCTTTTCAGAGTGCACATGCCGCTGATTCAGCTTCATCAGTTCTGCCAAGAGATTTTCATCTAGACAGTGACACAGATGTTGATGAGGAGGCAGAGGGTGATTGTACAGCAGGAAACAAAGCCCCCACCAAATCTGATATAAAGCTTGTTGTGTCTGAATCTGCCGCCGCTGCTCCTCACAATCTGCATCTAGACAGTGACACAGATGATGAAGTTGTCCCTCCCCCTGCCATCAGTGAACCCTCAGCAGCCGCTACTGTCACAAAATCATGTGCCCCTGCAAATTCAGGTGTTGATTTGGATATTCTGTCTGATAGTGACACAGACATGGAGGAGGGTTCTCCTCTGGCCGGACCTGTTGCTGTCACAAACCTGTCAGGGCTTCCTGGTACAACGTCAGAAGCTCTTAAGTCAGATTCTGATGCAGATACAGATGTGGATGAATCCAGTGTGCTCTCAGCTGGAAAAAGGGCCAATCCAGCTGGACTTACAATGGACAGTGACACTGATGTTGAGGGTCAGGATCCAGATATTGGAAAAGCAGCTGAGGACCAGATGCCTGACCTGCAGAGAGAAAATACCCCGCGGTTCCTGGTTCCCCTTCTGCAGAACTGTTCCACTCCTGTACAGGTGTCAGGTAAGAAGTCGATCGAACCATCTTCATATAAACCTTGTGGAATGAGTCAAAGCTGCAGCCAGGTAATGTATTCTCATAAAATACAGCAAACATGGGGTTATATTGAACATAACTCACAGTATCAGATATGAAAAAATAAACACAGATTGTTGTCAAATTACAACAATCTGTGGAAATGGGTTACAACATGTATTCAGTAATAAAAAGATGCTAGAAGAGATATGAAAAGTTTCTTCACACGTTAATGGTAGGAATCCAGATTTATCCAGAATTTCAGACTCATTTAAAAATGATTATTGTAAAATGTGTGTTCAGTTTTTCAGTTGGAAAATATTTCATGGTCTCCTCGCTCCAGCCTATAAATCATTAAGCATTTTAGATTTGAAAATAAAATCATGTGTAATTGTCTCTTACTTTTAACCTTGGGATTTTTCAGAAGAAGGAGTGGAAGAAATGGAGACTCAGGCTTTCACCAGCCCCTCTTCAGGTGCATTTAGATGTGAGTAAAGAACTTTTAATACAATCTGTTTCTACAAAACCATTTTCAAATTAAATGTGTAAAGGTCATGGGAGCTGAGGCAACAAGAGTCCAGAGAAGCTCAATGTGGCTCTGCTAAAATCGTCCAGGTGTTAAATTGACCGACCTGCAGTTAAATCCAATAATCCTTTGAAAATATTTCCCAAATAATGAAAACTACAGCAAAAGAAACAGAACTATTGAGTAGCTTAAAGCCTATATCCAATAAGACTTTAAAACATCAAGTTGGTTTCCTCATTTCCAAATTTTAACAGTGTTGTTAAAAGAAGAAATTATGCATTAAATGCATTATATAAAGATACCCCTATCCCAACATTTCTTAACATTTGTTTCTCGCATGGAATTTGAACCGCTTTAATTTGTCCTCTTTATCCCTGCAGGTCCTGTAGCATCCGCTGTTAGACCTGCAGTACTGTCTTCCTGCTCAGACAGCCAGGAGGATGAAGACTTCATTGTAGCTGAGACGCAGTCCTTCGTTCTCCAGTCTCGACATTGCCGGACGAGTGTGGACCGAACCAAAGTCGCTGCTCTCGAGCCCTCTGGTGATAAAGCAAATGAGCATTCCTGCAGAGAAAACTCTTTCCAGCTTGGATTGTCTGACAGCAGCCACCTGCAGCGAAACAGTGGAACTCTGGCCACGGAGAGCACCCAGGCTTTTGTCTCTGTGGAAGGGGGAGTAAACCTGGGAGTAAACCTGGAAGACACCCAGGCGTATACAGCCATCTCAGCTGCAAACGGGGCATCTGCAGGGATTGACACAAACTTGGAGGCAACACAGGCATATGGAGAGGATGGAGAGCCTGTCAAATATTCAGAAATGCCTAAAAAAGACAGTTGTGTCGATTTGGCTTTGGAAGCAACACAGGCTTATATTTTAGAGTCCTACAATAATTCAGAGGATGATTCAGATGAAAATAAGAAACAAAATGCAGCTGTGACTGACACTCAGTCCTTAGGTTCTCTCACCTCATCTACACTTGCCATGGCTGAAACCCAACCAGCGTCTCCTTACGTTGGAGAGGAGAGTTTGGAAACCAACAGTCCTGTTTGTTCTGCACTGCAAGTTAAACCAAGAACACAACATGAAGCAGAAGAGAGGGACGAACAAGGGAATGCAGCTCACTTTCAGGGGAGGCCGCTCACTGGATCTCAGTCCATATCTGAAACTCAGCCTATGTGCACAAGTAACACAGAGGAAAGCGATGATGAAGACTCATTTCCTGGTCCACAAAAAAGAACAGCAAAGCCGCTGCAGCTTGATGAGGGACAGACACAGCCTCTAACTTGTCCCCTGGCTGAAACTCAGCCCCTCCACATCAGTATTGACCCAACTCAGCCCATGGTTTTATCTGAAGATGGTGAAAATGATGATGAGGAGTCGATGCTAGTCCCAAGAAAAAGAAAATCAAAACAGCATCATTTTGATGAAGAGCAGACGCAACAGCTCCAAAACTCTGAAGTCTCTTCTGCCGAAACCCAACTGTTGGCTTCATGTGAGGATGATGATTCTGAGTTAATGCCAGGCCCACGAAAAAGAAAAGCAAAACCACTGCAAATTGAAGACGAGACACAGTCCCTCACCGATTCAGTCCCTGCCGTTGAAGGCCAGCCCTTGGGTACATGTGAGGGCAAGGAAAGCGATGAAGACGACCTGACTCCGCGTCTGAAAAAAAGGAAAGCGAAGCCGCTGCAATTCGAAGACGAGCAGACTCAGACGCTCATCAATTCTGAAATTGAAACTCAGCCAGCAGTGACAGGAGAAGATGAGGAAAATGATGATGAGTCAGTTCCTGGTCCAAGAAAAGGCAAAGCAAAGCAACGTCATCTTGAAGCAGACGAGACACAACCAGTCCCAAAGTCAGAAGTCTGTACTTCTGAATCTCCCTTGAAAAAAGAACCTGCTAGAACCAGTGAAACCAGTATTACAAATTCAAGAGAGATGAGGGAAAGAGTAAAAAAAGAGAAAGAGGTGCCAGAATGTTCTGCCACTCCAAAGAGACAGACGAGAACGGAGGGCAAAATGCTGTCAAGTACCACAGGAAGGAGAGGAAAAGCCAAATCTGATGACGGTAGCTCTGAGGTAGAGATGAAGCAGACAAAAGGGAGAAAAAATACTAGGCAGCAGGAAGATGAGGATGACAGGAAGAGCACAATGAATAAACAAAAAGAAGGCAATTTGGAACAGGAGAATAATGTAGAAGTCAGACAAGAGCAAGAAGAAATTGTGAAGGTAAGGAGAGAGACTGAAGAACAGGAAAGACTGAAGGCTGAAGATGCAGAGAGACTAGAGAGGGAAAAAAAGGAGAAGGAACAAAAACTGAGATTGAAGAACGAAAGGGAAGAAAAGGAAAAGTTGGAAAGAGAGGAGAAAGAGAGATTAGATAGGGAAAGAAGGGAACAGATGGAAAAAGAAAGCTTGGAAATGGCAAAGAGAGAACAAGAAGAGAGACTTGAAAGGGAGGCGAAAGAACACCAAGCAAGACTGGAGAGAGAAGAAAGAGAGAAACTGGCGAAAGAAAAAGAATCCAAAGGAGAAGAAAAGCCAACAATTCCTGCAAGAGGTCGGAGAGCCGCTAGAAGAACTATGTCAGCCCAGGCCACACCTGAGCCAGAGCAAGACTTGACCTCACCCAGTGACGACTTCCCAGCGAGGAGAACCAGATCACGCTCCAATTCATCCAACTCCGTCAGCTCAGAGAGGTCTGCCTTAGCTGTCAACACCCAGGAGAGCAAGGGAAAAGGCCGAGGGAGGGGAGCAAAGAGTAGCAGTGAGACTGCCCAAAAAACTGTTGTCAGAAGCAGCCGTCGAAGGACGACAACAGCTGCAGGTCAGACAGAGCACAACAGTAATGATAACTCTGCTCAGGAAGTCCTCCTGAGTTCCATCTCCTCTAACTCTGTCAATTCTGAGATGTCAAGTTGCAGTGTAAGCACTCGCAATAGAGGAAGAGGAGGAAGGCAGCGAGGAAGAGGGAGGAAAACGGAGCCTTATCCAGATACATTTGCTCCTGCTGCTAATGAGACTGATCAAACTCCTGCAATGAGGGCCAGAAACAGCAGGAAGGCAGAAGAGTCCTCTAGTGAGGCTCTCCATGAAGATGATGGAGAGAAGGCAGACCCTCCGCGAGTTGGGACCAGTAGGGGGCAGCAGCAAGCCAAAACGGCAGGATCCGAACATGGAGTTTCCAACGGTGAGGGCCAGTCAAATCACGGAGGAGTAGCTGATGCGAAATCACCACTGCCTCAGAGGAATGTCAGGGGTAGAGGTCAAAAGGCAGGAAGAACTGAAACTGTGGAGGATCCGGTGGTTCCTACTGTCAGTGATGGTGATGAAGTTAGAAACAAAAGAAAAGGAAAGGAGAGTGAGTTGGAGGCAAATGAAACAAATAGCACAAAGGTTTCCAAAGGGAAAGAGAGAGCTAAAAAGACCGAGGAAGGAGGGAAAGATGAACCGAGGGAAGAGAGCCCTGATGCTATCCAAGTGAGGAGAACAGGTAGAGCATCCACTATTCAGAGAAAGAAAAGTGCAAAAGAATCTCTTCCCGAGAAGGAGATGGGAGATGGTGAGAAAGTGGAGGTGGAGACGGTTGAGAAGAGAACCAGAGGTCGGACATCAGCGGTCCAGAAAAATAAAAAAGAAGCGCTGGATGAAAGTGGAACACCTCCAGCTTCTACAAACCAGGATGCAAACGTGGAGGCATCAGAGGTGACTTAAATACTTTACCTGTAAATCATACATAGGGAGACTTTGAGTTTTAAAATGTGTTGTTAGAAGTGAAACGCATTAAAGCTGGCAGATAAAGAGACTGAGCTGAGGTGAGTATATTCAGTGTCCAGGAGTTCTCCTCCTTTATAAAAGAGGGCTTTTACCTTGGAGCGAGGCTGTAGTGCATTACATTCTGAGTCAGCCTTTCCAATCATTATAATGCACTACCATCCACATCACGGACTGTCTCTGTTTCCTCTACTCTCTCATCAAGAGTGCCCTTAACTTGCCCTACGTCATCTTAATACACCTAATGAATTAAGTGGTTTAGCGGTCACCCAGCCGCTTCCTTCTCTTACATTTTACTACCTTTATACCATGTCTGTCTTTCTAGTATTTTCTTATAATGACACATGTCCTTGTCAACACATATTGTTTTTTCTCTCCCCATCTCCTCTATCACTTCTTTTTCCTCTCATGTTATCAGCCACAGACTCCGACCAGAAGTGTGTACCGAAAGCGACAAGCACCCCCACACTCCTCTCCCCTGGCAAAGACTCCTCGCTCCTGCTCTGCTTCCCCCTCAGCAAGTGGCAGACTACGAGCTGGAAGCCAGGCCTACAAGGTCTGTGTGTCTGTCTATGTAGTAATTACCCCCCCTCCCCCTCCTCACTCACACACATACACACACACACACACACACACACACACACACACACACATCTGATCTTCATACAAAAAATCCCAAAAAGTTTTATGCAGGGCATTG
>JAOXYM010000006.1:11221868-11241417 GCA_028567055.1 Leptatherina wallacei | reverse complement strand
GTGTGTCTGTCTATGTAGTAATTACCCCCCGTCCCCCTCCTCACTCACCCACATACACCCACACACACACACACACACATCTGATCTTCATACAAAAAATCCCAAAAAGTTTTATGCAGGGCATTGCAGACAGAAGCTTAGTTAGAATTTGTGTAAATATTTGAATGAAATGATTAAAGAAGTGTGAAGCAATTTCTATCTTTAAATTTTGAAAACATCACTCTAAAATTTCTGAAATCTCTTTTTGATATTCACAAAAAAATTTTTGTCAGTGCAACATCATTTTGGTGTTGAGCCCATGACGACGTCAAATACATCTTTTTATGTTATAAGATGTTTTTGTCCAGTTGAAAGAGTTTTTAAAGTACTGATAGTTTGTTTCTGAGTGGTTAGCTGTTTCCCGTTGTGTCTACTCTATGCTAACCTAAACGTGTCTGGTTTTTTTCCACTGTAATACAATTGTTAAAATAAAGTAATTTACTGTAATTCATTATACTCAACATAATGATCATATCAATGAACATATCATCGTGTATATTCTTCTATTGCCTCAAATGAATTCAAAACACTGCACCAAGACTCAATTTTGGTGCAAAAAAGTATAAGCACATCACCCTTGTGCTTGCTTTCCTTTACTAGCTTCCTGTTAAATTTCATATTGACTTCAAAGTCGTACTGCGCACCATCGAAGCCTTAAATCGCCTCAACATACATCTCAGATTTACTGACCTGGTATGTGCCCTCCTGACCACTGAGATAAACCCCCCAGATCACAGCATGTGGTAGAGGCAGATGAGGCTTTATCCACCTTATGGAACTTAGACACACTGCATCTCTTAGTACCTTTAAATCCCTCATTTAAAACGTGCCTATGGTGTTGTCAGATGAACTAATTGTATTCAATTGTTGCTAATCTGGCGGCCTTGTCCCCTCGTTTCTGGGTTAATGCCTTGTTATTATTCTTGCTAGCATTGTTGTGGTTATTGTTAGTGTTTCTGTTACAGTGCAGGAGAACAGAAAATGTTCCACTGCATACTCCATTACGGTTACCTTTATAAGATAGCCTTTTAACTCCTCTGATATTTATTATTGGATTTAGTTGTACTTTGCTATGTTAGGCACATTGGAACATTTTTAAGAAAAGTGCTTTATAAATAAAGTTTTATTGTTTCACACCTCAGGGCCACCAAAGCCTAAAGTGTCATTGTGTCCAGTAAAACTAGACACAGTGATATTTTAGAGAGAATAAATAAATTATGTCTCCAAACAGAATGAAATTTCAGAAACACAATAAACAAAGCAAGTCAATAAAATAGATAAATATAACTCTGTAAAAGAACAAACACATTTCACAGAGCAAGTGAAAGTAACACAACCGGTTTTCTTGTGTTTTTCTATACGTTGTTGTTTTGTTTGCGTTTTTGTTGTTTTCCCAAACTGTTATTTTTTATGTTTTTCCAAAAAACATTTTCTAAAATGCTTTGTTTCATTGTTTCTTTTTCTGAAATACTGTCATGTTTTATTTGTGTGTTCTCTGAAATATTCTTTCTTTTGTTGTACTGTCTTTTCTATTTACCCCAGGGAAAGTGTTTTTCTTTTTCTTATATTTCATCCAAAACTTTGGACAGAAACCTCTTTCATAGTGTCCCATCCACTAGCGGAACAAATCAGAGCCCGGCCGAGGGCGGGGCAAATGACCGGGCCCTTTAAACCCAAATAATAAAACGCATGATAACACCATTTTACAACATCCACGCCCGCAACAGCGGGGCTTTCGAGCTTCGGCACCACAGAGAGCGACTATATCATTTTGAATTCCATCAAATGGACATGAAGCCAAACCAATAGAACAACAAAAACATTAGGCTGCATGGTCACTAATAAAACAACACAAATTCAGTGCACTTCAGCACCACGGATAGCAACCCATCATTTTGATGCCCACTTTAACTATTTCAACTCAGTCTGTATCAGTAGCTATAAGGTTTAGTAAAACTGGCACAGCCGCCCACATGTTTACTAACACAATTTCGATATTAAGTACTATAGGCCTATACTCCCCATTTGAAAGGCATACGACGAGCCTTTCGCTCAGCGAACTCGTCCACGATGCTCTCTATGTCCATTCTCTATGGACAACATAATAAGTCCACTCTCTCCAATCCCACTGTGTTCCTCAAGTGGTTTTTAATTAGTTTTAACCTGGAGAATGAGCGCTCAGAGGTCGCAAAGGTGACGGGAAGAGTCAAAAATAAAAGGAGGGCGGTGCAAACCTCACTGAATGTAGAAGTTACTGCTGGGTGGGTGACAAGGAGCATTTTTGCCAGATCCGCAACAGACTTTTGCTTTGTTATCTGGTCCCCGAAAGAGGTTGTAAAACAAAGCAGCTGGTCAGGGAAGCTGATGTCCTATATAACCTATATAACCCCTGTATAACTTTACATGACAGGTGATGTTACACATACTCCGGGCTCCTCTGGGCACAAGTCATTGGCGGGCCCGCCTTCTCCAGCTCCCTTGAGCCGTGGTAGAGGCCCGGCTCCTTTAAGTCATACCTCCTATCCGGGCCCCTCGGGGGCGCGGGCCGGGGGCGTGCCGCCCTCCCAGCCCCCCCTGAAGCCCCACCCAATGTCCCATCTTTGACATCAGAGCTGTTTAATCAATATTTGCAGACCGACGGTCATTTTTTGGCCATTTTGCAGCAGCAAATTGTTTATTCTCCAGCTAACCACCATGGTAGTCAGAAGAAATGAAATGAGGAGGAAATGACTACAAGTACACCAAGAAATGCATGTAGCAACAGAAGTTATTAGCATATAGATTTGGATATGCTTGTTTTCCACATGTTGCGGTTTACTAGAAATGTTATAGAAAAGTTGTGACCAGAGGCTTTTGTTTTCTCAGGTGCTGTTCACAGGGGTGGTGGATGAAGCCGGGGAGCGAGTGTTGGCTCGTTTAGGAGGCAGTATGGCCAAAGGTGTATCAGACATGAACTATCTTGTGACCGATAAAGTGCGAAGGACAGTCAAATTCCTGTGTGCCGTGGCCAAAGGTATCCCAGTCGTCACCACAGACTGGCTGGAAAAGGTTAGTTCCCATAACATCAGAAAACTTGTTCCAGACTTTTCCTCTCAAATGGAGATGACACAAACGTATCCAGGTAACTAGTATGTTTAATATGCTGAAACACACTCTGTTGTCTTGTGTGTGTTTCAGAGTGGTAAAGCTGGGAGATTTCTTTCTCCTAATTCTTTCATTGTGAAGGATCCAGAGCAGGAGAAGAAGTTCAGTTTCTGCCTGCAGGAGTCTCTGAGGACTGCCAGCAGTCAGCCTCTCCTACAGGTACTCACTCACCCCGTTTATTTCCACCCTTGTGTTTTTCTCTGACTGAGTAGTTGATGGTGATTCAGGGGTGGGGTGGGGGGGGGGACAAATTATGCTGGGAATTTTGCGATGTTTGAATAATTTTTAGCCTTTGTCAAATGTGCCTCCAAGCAAAACTTTTTACACTGATAAAAAGTAAAAGTAACACCTAAACAACACATCTCAACACAATTCATCTTGATGAATGAAATATTCCAGTTGAAAATCTTTATTCATTACATAGTGGAATGTGTTGAGAATAAAATAACAGAGAATGATCAATGGAAATCAAAATCATTAATCCATGGAGGTCTGGATTCAGACTCGTATTCAAAACTAGGAGCACTCACAGAGCGCAGACCTCACCAAGCCATTGGGTTAGTCACCTGAGAAAAACAACATCTACCATGCTGTAATGGCAAAATGAAAACATGAGCAAGAATCAGCCAGAAAGGTTGAAGACAGGGAAATGGTCTGTGGTCTGAGAAATTTATTCACAATCACTGTTACTTCCTAACTGGACAGATTAATAACCCAGAAGTGGGACTGACTCTGATTTTAGATCATGATGATTATGTGTTCCCTTTATTTTTTCTGAGCAGTGTAGTTCAGCTGGAGAGTAGATAGCTTGCCTTCACACCGTGGCTTATCGGAAGTAGTTAGACATTTAGTGTTGAAGTAGTCATTGTGTTTTACGTATTGTGTTTTCAGGGCTGTACTGTTTCACCAGAGCTGTAAAAGAATAGCTTCACACAACATACAGTGCTGATGCTAAGCTAAAATTAGGGCACCAAATTCCAGTCCCCCGAGTCCTTGCTATTGATTTTCTTGTTCTCGCTTGCTGAGCCTGAAGAAGCATAAAGACCAGTCACATTTGCTTACAATGTTGTACACTGTATCACATTGCTTCTGTCTTTCTATCAGGGATATGAGATCCATGTCACAAAGTCAGTAAAGCCAGAGCCAGTTTACATGAAAGACATCATCTCCTCCAGTGGAGCAACTTTTCTTGCAAAGATGCCCTCGTCTCATAAGGTGCCAGTCTATCTTAAAGCTCTTCACGTGTCTTGCATAAAAAAACTGCAGTGATTTGTCTTCCAGTCCTACCAATCCATCCTAAATCTCTTGTTTTCTGTCACCTGACCCTCTCTCAGGCTCAGACTGTAGTGATTTCATGCGAGGAGGACTGGCGGCTGTGTGGCCCCGCCGTGTCTGCATCCCTCCCTGTCGTCACTGCTGAGTTCATTCTCACAGGAATCTTGCAGCAGAAACTTGATTTTAAGACCCATGCGCTCTCCCCCCCTGCAGCTGACCTGCAGCCTGCAGGAGGAAGAGGAAGAGGCAGGAGGAAGATGTAGTACTTTGCAAAACATGTCACTGTGTGGATAAAATCTGCAATAATGAAGTTTATCATCATATTGTAGATTAAAATGATAGGCCAGTAGGAATCAGCTGTTTGTCTGCGTACATGACTTGAGAATGTATTTGCCCAAATGCAGCAAAAGTAATTTTTTTTCACTTAGATGCAAACAGATTTTCTATGTAGACTGGTTAGCTGTGAAATATATACATTTCTTTTTACATGTACGATTTTACAAGAAACGGATGGAGACTTTACCAAACAGAAGCATTTTGGATGGACGGTGCTGCTCCTCATGTCCTCTTAGTTCTTGAACTCAACCAGCCAGTTGGGAAAGTAACAAGTAAGAAGTGGGAGTTGTTCAGATCATGTCTGGGTGGCAGAATAGGAGAGCTGATGGGGTACGTTTTTTAAAATCCATCTTCAATCGAGGTCAGTGAATGCAACAAGCTTGTTTCCTGTCCAGATAGAAAGTGGATAGTGCCTTTTATACTGATATGATCATGAAACCAGCGGTGTGTCTTCCTCTCTCCATTAAGCAGCACCACTCCATTAAGACCTCATTCAATCATATTATTGTGAGGGAGAGTTTGGACACAGCAGAAGCATTCGACTCCTGCTTCGACATCAAGATCTTATCCTGTTTGTACACTCCATTTATTTAAATAACTTCCTGTACTCAAGTCCAAAAAAAAACAGTATTACGTACTCACATTCGGTTGCTTTCCTGACCCACTGTTAACTGTCTCTGCTGCATGGTGTTTTAATGATGGAGTCATTAGTGTAAGATTTTTAATCATAGTTAACTAGTAATTGGCAAATGACTCGACACCAAGTTTGTATCAATTTCTGAAAACATTAAATATCTTCTGTTCACTTGACCTACGAGTCTTTATTGTACATTTACTTCCATAACACCATACTTTTAGTCTTTTACTGCTGTATACCCGAATTGTGTATAATATGTACTGTAGGACAGCATTATCAAAGTCTGAAGTGGTCCATAGAAATTAGGAAATATTATATTAGATATCAAAAGAACAACTTACTGTAAATGTTTGTGATGTGGTTTAAGAGCTCAGAAAAATTACTTGTAGAAGAATCGGTTTATTTCTTGTGACCCAGATTTGTGAGTGAATGAGAAAAAGTTGAGATGTTTAAAACAGAATAGATAAAGATCATGATCTGATAGTGTTCCGTTAGCTTCAAACTAAATCCTGTCTTCGAACTGAGAGAGGGAGGTCATAATGGCTGCTTCCAAGAGAAATTATATATTGTACACTTAAGGCACTTTAAGTTCATCTGAACTTTTTATTGAAAGACATTTAAAATCCAACACTTAGATGCTTTTTTCTGCCATTCTGTTTGCAAAGAAGAAAATAGGCTAAATTATCCTGTCAGATATAGATTGCTTATATTGTCTTTGAATGTTATGTGGGAGTGAGAGTAATTGCATGAGGCATCTAAGTAGCATCAATGAATAATTAATTGCCTAAAAATGGTGGCCCATTATTACTTGAAAGCTATGTTGGAAACAAACACATAATTGTAAAAAAAAATAGGCTTTATAAACATTATATATCATAATAATGTTTAATTTATATAATCTTCAAAACATGTTAGAAAGCATTAACTCTAACACCAGTAACCTAATCTACACCATTTATCCTCACAACATCCCCTTAACACATAATCCCGGGGTCTAGTTTGTTTGTGGATGCTGCATGATGAGCATCAGTGTGTTTAGGTGGCGAACGGTGGCCGGTGTTTCCCGACACGAGTCGAGTGGCTCCGAGAGCGAGCAGAGCCCGACATATTCTGATCCGCTTCCAAATGTTGAGCCCGAGTCGTGAAGTGCTGCTCTTGAGGGGGGCGAGGTTGAAAGGGAGAGAGACGGCGAGCGAGGAAACAGGCAACATTCTCGCAGATTTTCACTTTTGAAAAAGCATCCCGGCATCTTCACAGTGCGGCGCATCTCCAACCGGCCGGTTGAAGGTAGGTGAGCTGCGGAGCGGCCGCTTTTCTTCTGCTGAACATACATGTGCAGGAATGTGAGTCCTAAATTTATCTGGTGCACGACGGGTTAAATTCTGCAGTTTTTTGGTTGATGCGCTTGTCGGCTATCCCGGCTCGGATGTGAACGATCCACACTTTGAGCTGTGAGGTTTAACACCAGCTAAGAAAGGTGTGAAATTAGGTTAATCTAGTTAGTCTTGGTACGGAACCGGGTTTAATAAGGACCCTGCTGATAATTTAGCTTTTCATAGGGTTATTATTATTATTTAATTTTTGAATTCCTCAACCTCTCAAATGCGATTTTAAATTCTCCAAAATAGAAATATTGACGTGTTGGATGCAATAGATGGTCTTTTAAAACACAGGTAGCCTACATTAATCTAATGTGATTATTAAACACCTTAAATAGAGATATAACATTAAATAGTTCTAAATGGGTTTGAAATACATATTTTCTACCCCAGTAAGTTGATATTCTAAGGAAAGTTATCTAAATTGTGTCAAATGTATGCGTTGTCAGAGAAGATGCTCTGGCCTGAAGGCTCTGGTTGTTTCATCCACCCGCAGTGTGCAGCTCACACTGTGGCCACAGCTGCATGCAGGGCCTAAAAAAACCCATCAGAACAGTTCATATTATTAACTAATACAATCTTCCTTCATGCATCATTGTTTAATCTCTACGAAAACAATTTATTGTCTTTTATCAGCTCTCCAGTGTATGTTATTACTACACACAGCTCGACCAACCCCTCCCCACTCCACCCTCATGTCCATTGATTTTAATGGATCTGACAGGTGCAAGCAATATGGTGGAAACATGTCTTATCCTTCACTTCACTGCTGCTGGCTTTGTATGAAAATAGGTTGTTAGCTACAGGCTTCTTCTAAAAGATAAACTTGAGAAATGATGAATTTATCCAGACCAGATTTCCTAGTTAATTGTTGTCTTTTGTGCTGTGTTGACCTAATCCACTAGGGGAGGTGTTAAGATGTTTCAGAATTTTGAATGCACTTCATTTGTTTGAAATATGCTGCATTTAAAAAAAAAAAAAAAAGGTAGCCTACCTACTTTCAAATGTGCGTCACTATTGTGATACAATGCATTCATTTCTTTTTTTGGTGCCTTATGATTTATAAATGAGAACAGTGTATGCTCCTGTGTAGAAGTGTCTAAAATCACTTTTAGAAACCCTCCTCATCATCAGGGGAGCTTGACCCTATGTCCCTCTGCATTACTTGTGCAAAGAAAATGAGTAGAGTGAAAATGAAAGAAGGGACAAAGTTTGCTTTGTAGGTTCCCCACATCTGCAGTCATTGAAGGCATTTCCGCCTCCTTAAAGGCCAGGGGACAAAGACCTAGCTGTCCTTTCTGTGAGCTGGGAGTTTGGAGTTTGAAGGAACACAGGCCCAGGCTTTGATTTCAGAGTGGGATGCTCTGGCTTGAATTATATAAGATAAGGAGGAGGAGAGGATGAAAGAGACGTGATGAAGAGAGAGACAGATCAATGCAGGGAAAGTGGGAAAAGATACAGATGCCCCAAGACAGGGAGCATTGCAATACGGTTGAAATGACTTATATTTAATAATAAGAGGAGAAAATGTAGTGGAAAGTAAGCAAGAGAAAATGCAAAAATAACACAGAAATTCTAGGACAGGGAGGCATGAATAAGGCAACAGCAGTGACTGTTCAAGACAAATTGGAAGGAACAATATGGACTGAAGAGTAGAAAAGAGAAAAAGTCAGGAAAGGATAGCAGATGGCATGCAAGTCTGTGACTGTACAAATAAGATGCATAATGTAGCGTATTGCCTGTATTTCCATGTGCTTGTGCTCAGTGGGGTGCACTTTTGCATTTTACTTCAAATGCTCCCAGAAACAAAAGGAAAGATTTTGTTTTTTTTGTTTTTTGCCTCAAAGATCTAGCTTTGAAATACCATATTGCCTATGAGGCCAACTGCTGTGACAAACAGATGGTCATGACTTTCTTCCCTTTGTCTCAACATCCAACCGGTCCTACACTTCAGATTACTGTATTAATTAAATGTTGATTTCTACAAGGGTCATTGGTCTAGTTTTCTAGTCAGATGCTCCTAGGGCACAGCGCAGCAGCTTTAAAGGAGGGTTCAAATGCTCAGAAAAAAAGGTACAAAATGGGTTTCCTCTAATGACATATAAGAGACACCAAGGGATTGCCTGCCAAGAGACAATGTTCTGTGTGATGCGGCTTTACTTAATATTTAGTTTGAGATACAATAAAATCAGTGGGCTTTTAGGCTCAGTGCCCAGAGGGAAAAACCCAGTGCAGAGGCTTAGTCTAGAGTGAAACAACAATTCTGTTTGTTGAATTATGATACCGTGAAATGCTAATTTTACTCATTAGATAATAAGAAACAAGAGGGCTTCTTTGCTGCTCCTTATGAACATGTTCAAATTACATGCATGCAAAGACAAACAGATGGCAGACAGATGTTATAACATGCACACACAAGCTTATAAACTGTGAAAAAAGATGGCTTGATGCTTCATCGTTTCCAGCAGGAAAAGGTTGTCTAAAGATGTCTCCTCTGTTGCAAAGAGACACATTAATCTTAACTGCTTGTTCATTAGGTGCCGCAAAGTGTGACTGCAAGCACTGCAGGTGTTCCCTCCCAGTCCCCTCCTGGGCTTTGTAAGTGAAAACTGCAGTAACATCTCCTTTGTACAAACTCTCTTAATGTTTTGCCTCAGATGACTGCTGCATCATCATAATCCGCCTTTAGTGTGTCAAGTTAATTTTTTCCTAAAGCAGAGCAACTATGAAGGGTTCCTGCAGTTCTTTGTTGTTCAAGCCATCTTCTACTGGAAACCTATTATAATGATTTCTTGGATTTAAATGATCACAAATTTCATCTGTTACTTTGTGTTCAAATCAATAAATAAAATAGAATAATCAATGAAAAGTAAGATGGCCCTGATTACATGGACATGCTCCAATTATTGGAAGCACTTCTCCAAGACCTAGATGCCTGCTGGTAAGGCCTTTAAACAGCACTGTTTTTAGTAAACGAACTAACTGGAATAAGAAGTTCAGGTCAGAAAGTCAATAAGAGGCCATATAAGCAACAATAAATCTAACAGTGAAAATTAAAATGCAAACTTTTCAGGCTCAGATGTAACCAAGCTTAAGATAGAACAAGTGAAACTTAAAGTATCTGATTAAGTGGACCAAAAAGTACAAATATGAGTGATTACCCAGTTGCCTTAGCAACGAGAAGCGCAAGATACAGTGCCTTCATTTGTGTGTTTGAAGCATAAATGTCAGCCTGAATGTCAGCATGTAAAGAAAGTCCAAAACAGGAGCTAAATAGTTAATTAACAAACTTCTGGTATAGGGAGGGAGAGATTAGGTCAGAGAACCAATTCAGACATTTATAAAAGAATGAAACCCAAATTACTGACAGTCTTAGCTGACGATAGGTGTTGATGCCAGTTCTTAGAAGAAAAAACTCAGAAGGTTTAACTGGAAAATTGCTGGGCTTCATCTTCTATCTTCAGAAGAGAACAAAATATTTTTTCACTATTTCTACAAAGTCCACACGGCTTCCTTAACAAATACCGATTCAGGAAATGAGTTTGTTTCTGTTGAGCAACAGTAACTTCCAGGCATTGCCAATTATGTTTGATTTGCAGATTGTGCAAGAAAAACCTCATAGAATTATTCTACCCTATTGTAAAATAGAAAAGAAAGAAAGGAGTGAAAGAAAGAAATCCTTGTTTCAAAGGTATGCAAGTTCAAAACACACTTTTCAAAATATGAAAAATGAAACATATTCATACAATTATTATGAGGCTGATGTCTATACTTTCACTTTGTCAGTATACTGATAAACCTCACTGTCTGCTGTTTCCGTGGTGCGCTGTCCAACTTTGATCCCTGCAGGTGTTTCTTTCTCTCTTTTGAGCATTTAAAATGAAAACCACTCCACAGTTTCTTTAGCACCAGCCCCTCGATGTCGTACCTCTGATGTCTATGCTGAAAATAGAACGGATGACATCATCAGTCTTCTCCCCTACGCTGCAATTTATTGGGATTCTTCCCAGACACTTCCACAGTGTCTTAAGGAAATTATATCTGTCCTGGTCTCTTCCGTTCTCTGTGCTGTACTTGCTAGACGCTCACTTAAGCATTTTTTCCCCTTGAAGCAACAGTGTGCCTTTACTGTTGAGGATCCATTACAGGCCATCATGGGTCCTCTTTAAGGAAAGGTTGGCCATAAGATTCTGCAATGATTGTAGCAAATGAGGAGATTAAAGAGGTTCAAGCCATATTTATACCTTTATGATAATTTGACACATTTATCAGATATTATTACTGTGTGTGTTTATATTTGTCAACCTGAGATCCACAAAGAAAACCAGAAAAACAAATTGTTAGTCAACTCTTACAAATCCTGCATTTCATCATCTCTCCAAGTATATCGCACATACGCACAAATATGAATACACACTCAAAGTACAAATATTAAAACAGTAGAATGATTTTATGTTGATTCCTCTGGGTACTTACATTTACATGTTTTTCCTGTTCAGACATAAAAGAATAAACCATGATGATGATGACAGTCCAGGTGGTTGTACTCAGCTTTCTCATTTCTGCAGGTATGTTGACGAGAATAAGTATTTCTGTTGCATCCAGTAAGCAAATGGAAATATGTAACTTTCTATCAGTGTGCATTGGTATGTAGTGTTTTCATTGTTAGCTGACACAGCAGCTCATGCTTCACCGTGTTGTTTATTTAGGGAACGCATTGACTGACACTTTGTTTATTTGTTGTTGTGTGTTTTTAATGATTAGTTTTTAAGGTGGTTACTGTTGTTTGAGCTGAGACTGTCAAACTGAATTACCCTATAGGGATGAAGTTATCTTTGACTTGACACTTTAGATTCAGGCTGATTCTGTTGTAATGCTCAGTCTGTTATTTAGACAGTATGGATCTGATCAAATAGCATATAACATGATTTAAATTTCTATAAGAAACTTAAAGGACTAGTTGAAAACCATTTTAAATAATATTTTCTTTTTTCCTTGCAGCTATTTCTGCCCCTGTGACAGGTAAAATTGTTCTATATCATATGTATAATTCACCATTTATGAGTTCTGAGCTTTTCTTACCCGCTTATATGTTTTTTTCCTTTATCCATCATCTGACCCAGTTGATGAGGACAAGGTGACACGATTCCATGGGGAGGATTTCCACATCTATTTGCCTTCAGATGATGTGGAGGTCACGTTTAGGAACAGGTCCGACCCTCGGATGCCTGTGATCCTGATGAGGGATGGCAAAGTGGTCAGCAGTCGGGCCAAACTGAACCAGCACTTCAACTACCTCATTATAGATTCTGTTGGTGAAGGAGATGAAGGGGTGTACACTCTGAAGAGTCCAGATGGTCTCAAGCAGATAATGCTGATAGTCCGAGGTACTAGATGATGTGAGACATTACAAAATGGTAATGATGCATTAAAATTTGTAATGAAATGTGGCCTCAAACTATGCAAAATATAGAATTTCTGAACATGTTTCTGTTGTTGCTTTGTCTGTTGTTTTGTGTAAATTCAAAACCCAAATGTATTAATTTCTTTAAATCAAAATCATTGCAATTTATGATTTGATTAAGATAGTTTCTGTTTTAGTCTTAAACAGAAATGATAAACAGTGGCAGAATGAAACCAGAACATTGATGTACAGTTGGAGGCATTTGTTACCTTCCAAGTGTTCCCATTTCTTTCACTTTTGAAATTTAATTGCTGGGACATCTGTGCTTTCATTGGAAAAGAAATACTTTTTGGTATATTTACAGGTCGTGGCACTGTTACATTTAAGTAAAGATGTGATTTAACTGGGTGACATCATGGATACAACAATGAGATTAAGGATAAACATCTTACATGTGGCCCCTTAAGGGTTCTTAAATTTTTACCTTTTCATTACTCATAAAGTTTTTTTCAAAAGTTTGATCTGACTTCAAAATGTTATCATTTCTATACATATGTACATCTCTGTTCAACTTAAATTGACAGCATTTTTGATCAAAGTAAGGTCTTACAATAACTACATCCTTCAAGATATATTGTGCGTGCACTTTATAAATAAGGCCCTGATAGGCTCAACCTGCAGTCAGCTCCTGGATCTACCCAAGGTTTGCACAACAATTTATCCTGTGAGTGTTTAGATTATACACGCGTACACAAATGTGAGAGAAGCAGTGAATGATTCAAACAGATAGCGGGAGAAACTGGATCAAACCCAGCAGGATGAAGGCGACTGTAGTGTAGCAATATGTGGATGAAGTGCCATATGGAGGGAGTAATGTGTTGTGAGGTAATGAAGAGGCGTGTGTGTGAGAGTGCTTGCTAGAGTTGCCAGGCAGTAATTATGCTGCTCTTTAACCACCAACCCGCGCTTCTTTCCTTCCTTCCCTGCAGTTTTCCTGTCTTTATCTTGTCTCTACTGTCTTCCCGTCTGTTTGGTTTATAGGTCTGCCCTCTCATTTCCATTACCCTGATATTTTAGGATCATTGCTCCTTTGTTTCTCTGTAATTTGCCCTCTTTTCTCTACATCTGTCAAGTTATTCTCTCTCTCTCTTCCTCGCTCCTTCACCCCTAACTGTTCTTACCCTCCTCCATTTTTGTCATTTCTTGTTTCAATTCTAGGGAATTAGTCCACCGTCACTCCCTTCTATTTAACTGTTTCTTTCTTCTACCTGATTTTACTTCCTAGACTGCACAATTGAGCAGCACATCAAATATGGAGGCAACTTCCATATTTCCCTGCAGGGGGTGAATCTTCCCATCACCCTTGAGCACAGGCCCAGTGCAGTGGAGGCCAACCAGACATCGAGGTAGAGTCAGCAACATTACATTGGTGTTTTGGACTCCACGATCTCTGCTGACACGTCTTAGATCTTGATGTGCATGTGTAGAGATATGTCTGAGAATTATTAGAAAGAAGTTGTGAAAGGTAATCAATTTAGACTTTCCTCTTTTAACCTGCAGACCAGGTATGGTGCTGTGGACCATTGCAGGGAGTTCCCCGGAGCCCTACCAGGGTCGTATCAGCGTCAGTGAGCATTCTGTTATCCTCAGTGCTGTGACAGGGGTAGATGAGGGGAGCTACACTGTCAAGGATAACAAAGGAGCTATCCAAAAGAAAGAGTGTCTAAACGTCAAAGGTGAGAGCCCCAGTGAAGACAGATTCTTTTCTCCTCCCATGCTTGACTTGTACCAAATGAGCAGAGTTTTAACAGTGTTGCTTTTGCTCTCGCTTTTATGTTCCTCCTGCCATTAGACTGCTACTGGCAGACTAAAACATTTCCAGCCTGTAAACAGATTTGTGACATGTTTATCAGATTTCCTCCCTTCTCTCTTGTCTGTCTGTGTCTCAGAGCACCAAAACTTTTTGTCTCTACCGTATGGGAAAAGACTGAAGATCAACCTGATGCTCAACAGCTCTTTGGTGCAGCTCTATTACACCCCTGACTCAGATTCTACATCCCATCTACTACTGGAAAAAGGAGAATTTACAAGTGTAACTGCAACCTCTTTTTTTTCCTTCTGAGATCACAACGCTGTTTTTATTGATTTTACATTAACTTGAACATAGCAGTTGATCATCAGGTCAACTGAAGTTTTATGTTTTCATTCAATAGGATGACAATCAGGAGTGAGTGAGCTTTGGGTTTTGTAAAAGTCTGTAATAGTCAAGGACACAAAGGAAGCCAGGTTACCTTCTAAATGGCTAAATATCACATAATGTTCATGTTAGTGAGTCCACATCAGGAGATCTCTGAACAACAAGGATTTATAGGGCAGAGTGACAAGGAGAAAGCCACTGCCTTGTTTAAGATCATGAAGAAAGCAGGCTTGTGGTCAAATGAGATTAAAATAGTTCATTTGTGAGGCATTGAAGCAGCGCTATATGAGCCTATCTGCAAAAGTTGTTCACTATTTGTTTAGGAAGATAAAAGTTTACAGTTTTGAATGGCCAAGTCTAGGTTCTGACTTTCATTCACAAAACTCACCTACAGAATGGAAGCTGTTTTTACTGGGGTATGTACGTTTAATATGTGTCCTGCTTGCTTTAATCAAGTATGATCCAGCCATATACCATTAGTTTTATATGACCAATGATTCTACCCTTATGTGGTGCTTGTGTTAATGAAGCATGTTATCAGTCAATGAGGATGTTTTTTGTTCCCTTCTCACCAGTCAGTAGTGTCATACTCTACAGTGATTTAGTATTTTGATGCAAAGAGAGAAAATGTCTCCTCTAATTTTAGGCCCAAACGGAGCTGGGTTTGGAGGAGCGTCTTTCTTTGGAGGGTTCGTTAGTTTTCCTTGATCATGTCAAGGGTTCAGATGCTGGCCTGTTTAAAATTACAGACACTTATGGATTCACTGTGTCCACCGTCCACCTGAAAGTCCAACGTAAGCCATTGAATAAAAGAACAGTATTCTTGTTCTCTCTATTCTTAATTTTATTTAAATTCAGTGAAAGGTCAGTTCAAGTATTTACTTTTTTCTTTTAAATTCCGTCTAGCCTACAAATTGGAGTCACTGTATGTGGCCACCATTGCCCTGTTGGGCCTGCTGGCTTTCCTTCTGCTGGTCTGCCTGCTGTCCTGCCTGATCAAAGTGAAGAAGAGGGCCAAGAGGGCAGCTGCCCTGGAGAAGTTGGCCCAGAATGCTGGCAAAGAGGACGAGGGAGAGGCCTTTAGACAGGTTGGAAGGACAAATACATAAAATCTAATGAATATGTGTGAGAAGAGAAGTGTTCTGATATAATTAATCCCATTGGTCGCTCTGTGTGTGTCTCCAAAGGTGGTCAAGAACATCACCAAACTCAGTGAGGAATCCAAGCACTCCCAAGCTGACAACACCGAGAAATCTCAGAGTACTGAAGTGGATATTAAAGTAAGAATATGTGATATTTCTTTCTCAAAGCAGAGTCGTTGAGAGTTTTTAATAATGACTCCATTTTTATGCTGTGTTCTGCGTTTAGACAATTGCAGCTTATTCAGAACGCTGCTGCTAGAGTCCTCACTAAGATCAAGAAAGTGGATCACATCAGTCCAGGTCTCAGATCTTTGAAGCAGCTTTCTTTGAAACAAAGAATGGATTTTAGATATGATTTTAGGAAGCATTTGAATGGTTTAGGGGCTACGATCTATTTCTGAACTGCTGCTGCTTTATGAACCATTTTGACCTCTCAGGTTTTCTGGGACAGGTCTGCTTACCATCTCATGTGGTGAGAATTCTGCGAAATTAGAGATCTGGTTCATCAAACACAATGGTTTTTTCGGAATTGTATTCTTTGCAAGAGGTCTATCTGTCATACAGAGGCAAATGAACAAGCTGTCTGCAGGAGGGAAAAGACAAAACATACAATTAAAAAACTATACTCACACACCTGGCAGTGACAAAAGGAGGGCAAAGAGAGAAAGATGGAACCAATCTGACCTAACTATGAGTAAAACAACTCAAACAAAGAACAGCTTGCCCAAAGACATGGTGAAGTCAAAGCAATAGGAATCAAGTCATGCAGATTCTCATGAAAAGAAGAAAGTCACACATTTTCACAACAAATTCCCAGAAAACCTGAGGTTTGTCCCAACTCTGAGTTGTTTTAAATCAAGGCTGAAAAGGCTTTTTTTTGCCACCAATTCTTATTGAGTTAAATATGTTTCAACCTTGCACTGCACTGAAGCTGCACTGTAACTTTTAGTCTTCTGTTATATGCAATTTTATCTTATTGTCATTATATTCCAATTTCTGTTACTATTCAGACAAGCTGTTTATATGTTCCTTTTCTACTCCCCTGTGTGTTTATCACATCTTGACTTTATTCCACTTTGAATTACCCGGCTGTTTGAAGATACTAGCTGTGCAGGAAATAACCCTTTGCTTCTTGTCTCTGAAACCAGGGTCTGGAAGTTTCCTCTAAAGAAGTTGGGGTCGGTAATCTAGAGACCAGTGACTCAGGTGTTGGCTTTAACACTGCTCTGCCACTAGACACGGACACTGACGCCCCTGATCAAATCCCCGATTCTGAGGCTGTCAGCATCTCTATCGCTCCTGAAATTAAAACAAGTCCTCCATCTGCTGCTGAGTCCAAGCCAAGTGCTCCACCAGCTTTGGAAATTCATCCCAGTCCAGTATCTGAAACTAAACTCAGCCCACTACCAGAGACCAAGAAAACCCCAGATCAGCCAAAGGAGGTAAAGTTGGATTTGCCCAAACCAGCAGATACTAAACTTAGCCCAGTCCCAAGCCCAGATCCCAAGGTTGGTCTGAGTCCAGCTGATCTAAAGCCTGCACCCAGCCCAAGCCCAGACTCCAGGGCTGGTCTAAGTCCAGCTGATCCAAAACCTGCACCCAGCCCAAGCCCAGAACCCAAGGCTAGTCTGAGTCCAGCTGATTTAAAACCTGCACCCAGTCCAAGCCCAGAACCCAAGGCTGGTCTGAGTCCAGCTGATCTAAAACCTGCACTCAGCCCAAGCCCAGAACCCAAGGCTGGTCTGAGTCCAGCTGATCCAAAACCTGCACTTAGCCCAAGCCCAGACCCTAAGCCTGTTGTTCCCACAGCCACCACTCCAACACCTGAGAGCAAGAGTGTCCTAACCCCCACACCTGAGCCCCCTAAACCAACCACACCAGAACCTATCACCAATGGCACTCCTGAACCAGCCCTGGATTCCAAACAAAGGCCAGATCATGCCACTATTATCGGAAGTTCAGCTCCAAAAGTAGTCCCCCCTAAAACCCCTGAAGTGGAGCTGAAATCTGGTGGTGTTGTACCAGAGGCCAGCAAAGATGACACTGCGGCCAAGGATTCCACCACCACCTGAGGACTGCCCCTGCAAAAGCATAAAGGAAGCCCCACAGATCTTCTCCATCACCACCACTGCAGACAATCGAACACTCCCTACCAAATGATGAAGAAACCACAGCAGCTGGGACGGGGACATCATTTTAACTTGTCTAAAGCTTGAACCCACCATGATAATGGTATCTCTACACACTAAAACTTTGGAGATTTCTAATTCAGAAACACTTCAAATAAAAAACACGGCTTTTGATTGTTAAACATTTTAGTTGTATGTAACTTGCAGCCTTTGTTTTTTTCAAATCTCACAGTAAAACTGCCAAACTGCAAATTAAATCTTTTGCAGAGTTTACAACTAAAATGTTAACTCCACATAAAGATGTTTTATACAATGTCCAGAAAGGTTTATGACATTTCATCAAATTACCATAGTAGAATTCACAATTAGACCTAAACTAACCACTTCCTATTCAGATCCTCCATGAGCATCTGACCTCACAGAAGTTATTCACTTTTCAACTGGTGTTATCTTAAGCCTGGTAAAAATGTGTAATGGCAAAAAAAAAAGAAGGACATCCAAATCACATTCAGTACTGCTTTTGCTACTTTGTGTACAGCTGAATTGTGGATTTATTTTACACGAGTTTCCAAAACATCCACATTAAAGAGTTTTGCATAATTTTAACCTAGCAAAAAATAAATAGTAATGGCAATAACCCTACTATTAATAGACTCTGATTGAGATTGAGTTTCAGACTCTCAAAGGATATCTCAGATGATTAAAATGTGTTTAGCAGACCGATCCAGATCCCTCAAGTCTGGATCAACATCTTTACAGCCTTTTGATCTGCATTTCCTCGTGGCTCCATTAAAGTCCCAGCACTATTACAGTTTAATAGGAAGCTCCTGCCTGGAGAGACTTCAGGCACTTAATAAGACCTCCCTGTTCATGACGTATGCTGGGCTCTCCAAGTATCAAATCCTCTTCCCCTTTTTCTCCCATTTCTCCCATTGTCCTTATTTTTTACTTCAGTCTTTCTTTCTCTCTCTGCTTTCTTTTCCTCTAAACTATTATATTTTGTCAATACTGACAAAGACCCTTTTCTATTTAATATTGGGCAAAAGCATCAGTGTCTAAACTTAGCATTTTCATTGGCAATGTTATAACCCTACAGAATAAGGCCATTATCCACACCATCACATTCTCCCCATAGCGGGTTTAAGTGAAGTTAATGTATAATTGCGCAATCAAAACTGTTTGATCTTTACCCCTGCATGGTACAGAGGAGGTGTGCAGATATATATCTATGTTATAGAAAAAGATGCATGTCTCTACCTCATGTTTCATGCAATGAAAAAAAGGGGAAAAAACACTTTGGATTTTTTAGAGAAGCACAAAACGACAGCCGTGAAATTCAATCAAATGATCTGTTGAAAATGACTGATCCATCATCACTTGACTGGCCTTGCTTCGTCACTTTCCCGTCAAACATATTTCTCTTGAATAAATGATAGTGAGATGTGTCAGCATCTTAAAAAGCCATAAGACAAGATAGAGTAGCTGAAGATGTCAGATTTGATACTTTGACATTGTATGCAATGTCAAAGTATCACATCAAACTATAATTACAAATAACAAACAAACAAAAAAACCCAGATAAATATCAAGGTGCCTCAACGTAAATGGACTAACAATATGAGTTAGTCTAACAGACATTTTGATGTAAAATGTGTAAAACATTGTATAAGTCTCATTTAATGCCTGGATCTGTGAGGGAGCCACTAACCCATTTATTAAATACTGACAAAACCCCATACACACATACGCACACACATACGCACGCACATACGCATGCACACACATTTACATACACACTCACACACACACACACACACACACACACACACACACACACACACACACACACACACACACACACACACAC
>JAOXYM010000006.1:11199981-11221768 GCA_028567055.1 Leptatherina wallacei | reverse complement strand
ACACACACACACACACACACACACACACACACACACACACACACACACACACACACACACACACACACACACATGTATATAAATACATATACAAGAAGACCACAAACGCACCACAGAATTGTAAATACTGCATGTGTATGCCAGTTTAACCCCTTAATGGCTGAATGTTTTTAGTGTATAGAACAATTCTTGTGTCATACTAAATAAATAAAAAGAACACTAATTCAAATTTCTCATCAACTTTAAATTGAATATCAATTTTAAATTTATACAACACAACACAATGCAAATACTATAGCTTGTATACTAATGCTCACTAATGTCTTGAACTAATTTAGCAACCAAATATTGTTAAAAAAACCCATTCTGACTATATTAGCTCATTTTTAATCAATTATCTGCTGATGATACTCAAAACATAACATATCACTCACAATATTTACACATTGTACTGAAATATTTAGCTGACGTCACTTAAAGCATCAACTGCAGCATGCCCAAGACATCTGAAAAACAGGCTTTTATCGTTGAGAAGTCGTATCCATGTGTGTGACCAGAGGAGTGATGTGTTAATGTTGCTGTCACTGGGTGTCGAGGATTTGTCTGTGAAGTCTGCGTGCCTACAGTATGATGTACGTATTCATGAGTGTGAGTGATACATGGCTGAGTGTGTGCCGATTCTATGCACAGGCAATTTGTACAGAATGAAGCGTCTACTTTGTGTGTCCATGTGTTGTGAGTAAGTTGTCCATGTGCCTGCTTAAATTGTCTCGCAATGTGGAGAAATAAGCGCGGTGTTTCAGTTATGAGTGTGAATGTGTTGAAAACCACAAAAACAATGTAAGACATTGATATTCAAGTGAGTCTAGTCTTTGTTTTAGTGCCTAAAATGTATATTGGATAGTTGGCCTGTATACTGTCAATAGCCACCTCCTAATGGCACCTTTGTCTTATTAGATAGTATTTTCACAGGCGTATAACGCAGTTTGCACACCTGAACAAACACAAAAACACCACCGACTTACCTAAGATGTGCTTATGTGAAGAAATGTGTACAGAAGTGATGAAAAAGGGGATAATTCTTGATTATAAGTAGCATGCTGACTGCTGAATGGGCTTTATTTGTAAGAGAGAGTGTTTTCATTAATCATATCTATGGCACATTCACGTACAGGAATATGTGAGTGATTTCATGATAGCAGCAGATGAATTTCAAAGCTTTGTGTGGGTACCCGTCTAGGTCATGCTGTTGCAAGCAATTGATGAGAGGCGGCTAAAACACCATCTCCATGTACCACCACACGGTCAGGGATTGTAATAACAAACCATCCAGAGGGATTTAAGACTTAAAGGAAGCAGAGAGTGAGTGGTGGACATGACAAGCCTTTGTCTTACACATTACCAGCATCTCAAGGGAGGCTCAGTGTAACTAGATTGGAGTTATTACATTTTACAGAGGGATTCTAGTTCTGTACCCACCTCTGATAACCCACTCACAGAAACCGCTGTTAACACCAGTGAAACTCCTTGCACTTTATAAGTTGTCTGTGCCCTCTCTGATTACTGCTGCTGTTGTGCCCCTGGCTGTGGTGTGACGTTCCACATGGTTTCTCTGTACTCCCTTTTTTGCACAACACTTCACACAGATGTTTTGTAATGACAACTGTTTTTTTCTCTTTATTTCATGTCTAAAGGAATACTAAGAATAAACAAAAAAATATGACATTTGCTGCCTCCTTGTCTTAGTTTTTCCCCTCTGAGCAACTAACATTCAGAAGGACATTTTAGACTCAGAAATGTCCTTTGTCTCAGTCTCATTCACTGTCAGCCATGATTGTTGTTCGGGATATCAAGCGCCATTTTCTCACCCCGTGTAATCTCTCTGTCTTGTTCCGAGCTGCCAAAACCTCGCCGGGACTCATAGCAGAGAGTATACAGCAGAGATATTTATACACAGGCCAAAGGTAACATCATAAATCTGTTTACAACGGCTGTGGACAACCTTCCAACCTTCCTGATGCTTCCATCTCTTAAAGCCTCAGCATCTAATCAGCCTAGTTCACACATTCATAAAAGCTCGGGTTTCAAAAGAATTTTAATAATGACAATTACATCAGAAGTGTATTGAAAGCAGGAAATAATTCACAATACAGCTGCAGGTTTGCAGTGTCTTTCAAAAAACTGAATGTTGAGTTTACAACACTCTTGCGACTAACATTTATTTCTCTTGGTCTACAGCTTATTTTCTAAAGTTATTTGTGTGTGAAATGCCAACAAACGCTTTCTAACATCCAAGGTGACATCTTTTAATATCCTGCTTTTTCCAGATCAGCAGTCAAAATCCCATAATGTTTGGCAATGTGATCGAAAAATGATCTTGTTGATCAAAATCCTTCTAACAAACAATTTTTTTTTATCTTTTTAAGTAATCAGCTATTACATTCTTTTTTTTACCATTTGTGTTCAAGCTGGTGACCTACTTATAGCGAGGGGTTAAAGACCTTAAGTGGTCCTGTGTTCTCTCCATCATCAGTGTCACATGGGTTATAGAAGGGAAACAGGGGAACCATGATAGTTCCTATGGAGAAGGTGTAAATGGGTGCCATGGTAACAGCATTATAGAAAGTCACCTCCTCCTTCTCACAGTCTAAGAACACACCGATGCGGACAAGGCGGAGGGACACGGTGACTTTAGTAGGCTTTGGGTCAGTGCAGGCAAAGATAGATCCGGCCTTCAGAGACAGTGTCCAGAGGCCGCTGGAGGTGCCTGTAGCAACCATCTCACCCCTCGGAACATCTTCTCTTGCCACACCCAGCCTCCATGCTGTCTTTTTGCCCACCTCCACTTCCCAGTAGTGTCGGCCGGTGGTGAAGCATCGGTGGCCCAGCACACAGTAATAATAGTGGAACCGACGTGAGTTGGCCTGGATGTCTGAAGTGTCTTTATCCTCATCAAACCAAACTGCATTGCAGGACTGGGAGAAGGACAGGTTAGGGTGGGCCGTTTCAGGGTCAAAGGGGACTGTTGTGATATCTACAGGCAGAAACATGTTGAGCACATTGAGTTATCCTGCTGATATGCATGTCTTGATATTAAATGAGATACATGACCATACTTGGGTAGAGGCAGCTTTTCATGTGCTTCCATATCCTGTATTGGATGGGGCCCACAAATTGTCCAGAACGAACTTCTATGTCCACCTCTGCTGGAAAAACAACGCTGACGTGAGACCTGATTGTACAAAGGGAGAAGAAAGAAGGACTTAAGGATGGATGGTAGGACACAGTATAGTGAGGGTCATGGAGATTGATTGATACCAAAAATGTACACATAGACACTCAAGGTCAATGAATTGGGGTGGAAGGGCAGACAAAATATTCTAAAGTTAATAAATAAAAAATAAATAAAGCCACACTTGCCTTTTTATGAGATCTTGAATCTCCTGCAATGAGAGAAACAGTTTAGAATTTCATCACAATAATCCTATTTGCTGACCGAGGCTATTTGATGCTTTTTTGTCCTTTCAGTTTTAAATGAGAAATAGATTTCTATTGCAAAACTAGTCAGCTGTTTAGTTGATCAATATCTTTAATTGATCAAGTGCCAGTGAAGTGCTGCAGAACATTTTTCTAAAATTACTGGAGTTCCAAAGACATCTTCAGATAAAACCCTCGAGTCAAAGGGTTTCCTAGCAGCTCTAAATTAGATGGTGTTCTTCAAGTCATATATATGAGGTCATTTTTGCCAAAGGCGCAGGAAAGACTGATTATCTTAAAACCATATCCTCATTGCCATATCACCCCTTAGTGCATCTGCAGCACTCTTAACAAGCCAAACTTCATTAATCACCAGATGTGACCTCTGCATGTTCACGTCTTCCTCACTTTGAGCAGCTTGGGGCTGTCCTCTTCAGTTAGTTTGCTGTTGAGCACAGCGATTGCATTCTCTAGGTCTCTTGCTTGAGCTGCTATCTTCTTCTCCCTCTCCTTCAGCTGCTTCAGTTGTTTTTGTCTCTCCCTCTTCAGCCGCTCCAGGTCCTTGCTCTCCTCCTCATCCAGAAAGCAATGGAGGTTCTGAAACTCAGCTCTGATTTCTCGTTCCAGCCCATCAAAGCTGTTCTGAAGGTTTAGAAGGCGTACGCGTTAGATGGACATTTTAAATGTAGACTGAATTTTAATCCTTCAATTAATTGGTTGGTTTGGTGCACTTACAATAAATTCTGGACATATTTGAACACTGGCACAATTATTTCGATATTAGCTGTAAATCAAAACATACATGAGTTAAACTCATGCTATTCAGCTTAAAATGCAGACTCTCAGCATTCTTTTGAAGGTAGTTTTCCCACATCATTATTGGATGAGGGGTTTCTGATTTGAAAAAAATCCCCTTTTCTATGGTCTCAAATACAATTGTTGAAATGCCTTGTCTCAGGAACATGATTCATTGGACAGACTAAATCTCCAACAGAATGAGTGGTGATATAAAAAAAAAGTATTCAGAAGAGTAGGAGTGGCTCTTGATCAAAAATGTAAAACATGTAGAAACAGTGTGATGGGGATGATTGTCTGAGGCCTCGAAGGAGACTGGGTCAGTCGTGTTTAGTGATTATGTAACAGAAGAAATAAAGTATGCAAGGATTTAATGTCTGCTCGGGCTAAGCCAAACACTGTAAAACTGAATAAATAGTGTTTCATGGCAGAAACTGACAATCTAATCAAGCAACATTTCAGTAGCTGAAGTCACAACTGAAGGCACAAACCAAAAACCAGATAAAAATTCCCATTCTTAGAGGATGTCAGCTGGACATATCCCAAGTCAATATAAAAGATTAACATCATATTTTTGTTTATTTGTGCATTTGCAAGATCCCCTGAAAAACATGAGAAATTCCTGTAATTCCTTCCTTAAATGTTGACCTCAATACCCTCCAAGTAAAGCTGACAGTCAACAACAGTAGAAATAAGAAAATTGTGTCAGTGTCCAAACATTTTTAGACATTACAGCATGAATAAAAAAAAATTATTACTGAGGAGACTCTAGGAAATTTGTTACCAATGGATTTCTGTCAAACAAAATTGTAAAAAAAAAAATCATATTTGCGAAGAATAAGAATTTGTAATGTAGCAAGTTTACCTCTACTTCCACTGAGTCTATGTAGGTATCTCTTTCTGCTTCCCTGCATTCATCTACCTCATGCTTGATTCTTTTAATAGCTTGGATAAGCTTTTCCTGTAACACACATGCACAGACACACGCGACAGAACATTGGAGAACATACAGAGGGAGCAGAAATGTTACTAACTTAATATCCTGCTAACTGAATTTACTTGCTTATAAAATATATATATAATAAAGATAAATACAGCCACATAATGAAAACAAGTGCATCTCCTGTCAGTTGCTCTAAATAAAGCAGGTAAAAACATTAAAACAAGAAGCTTACCTTGTGACCACAGAGAAGGCTTTTGTTAAAGTTGTTGTTGGTGTCTTTAGTGTGGTTCTGGTACATTCCAGATTTCTGCATATACAGCAAAACAGAAACAAAAGGATCTCTGAGAAACCAAAATATAAGTAATGGCGGGGAGTAAGCAGGAGAGACAAAGTGAAGGACATTAAAACACATCAATGACAGGAGACAGTGTGACAGACAAAAGCACACATGCCAACATGACAAAAACAGCAGTCAGACAAGGACATACATCCAAACAGAAAATTAATAAACGAAACCGTATTGACAAGCAGTGGTGATCAGAAGCAACAGCCTGACTTGAGAATATATGGATCCATTAAAAATGGGGAAAGGAGGGGTGGGAAGGAGGCAGATGACTGGAGCTGCCAGGAGGGCTTGCTGGCTGGCTGAGTGGTTGGCAACAGCGATTTATGGCAGCAGACACAGATGAATCTATTTCTGTCTGCCTGTATCTTTGGAAACAACAAGAGAGGCAGTTAGTCAGATATTGTTTCATATCAGCTGTTGTTTTTGCCTGGAAAGGAAGCAATCCATGTTTATTTTTGCCGGGTGGCTCTCTAATGTGTGAGAGGAAAGCAGCTCTTTATTTTAAATTTTTACTGTTCGTACTTTAGAAGCTGCCGGGAAACGATGCATCACAAATTGTTTGAGAAGGGGGCACTCAGTCTAAATGTGTGTTTTTTTTAACTTATCTACCCTTCTAGGAGTGTTATCTGTATGACAAGGCACCTTCATTTTTCAGTCTGACGCTGGCCCGTCCACTCACCTTAAATTTTTATATCTTTTCCCCACCCCCATCAATACCACACACCGGGGGTCTGGCAATGGGCTATGGGTATGTGCACTGAAGCAGCGTCTCTGCAAATGTTCTTCATCTATAATTCATGGTACTGGGCCCTGGGAAGAGACTGTGCTGAGCTAAGGTTAAGCAGCAAACTCGGTGCAGTACTGTATGCGGTAGGTGGAGAGGACACCCACAAGGTGATTCAGTAAATCATCGAACCAGGCTGCATGAAGCCATGAAAATATTTCTTGACTGAGATTTTTAGAAAGCTGTAAATTCAGGCTTGTTGATAGAAAAAAAATTATGTGGGTTTTCTTTCATTGGCGTTTTAAAACAATCCCACCAGTTTCAATTAACACCATGTTCGTCAAGTATTTAATGAACTTGATTATTTATATGCACAACTTGCCTGAACGGTGTTATGTAATGATATAATATTTATTTTGTCATAATCTTATTTATTTGTTCATTCATTCATTTTGTATGTTTTACTTAGATAATTAGCCATTCAGGCTCCAGCCCACCCGCCACCCTGCATTGATTAAGCGGTACAGAAAATGGATGGATGGATGTTTAACACTTTATTGCGCTCACTTGTATTTATGTGGTTTGGTGAGCCATGATATTGTGGAGATATGTCAGAAAGATTTTCATTTGTGGTCTTTTAATGGCCACACATTTGTGCAAAGGGTGAGACTTAAGTTTGTCGACTTAGTTCAAGACTCAACACTGCGCAAGTTTGGTTAGAATAATAATTGTGTCAAAAAGTAGAAAAGGATTAATGAGTAGTTATTGGTAAAAAAATTTAATCAATATTTTTTTTTTACAAATTTAAATGAAAAAACAGACATTTTTAAATCTAATAATAATAATAATATATATATATATATATACATACATTAAATGAACAGTTCATGACAAACTGAATTATTCAAAAAAGAAAAAAGTGAAGTTAGTGCCCAGGAGCTGTTGATTTTATTGTACAAGTGAGTTTCTGGTGTGACAGAAAGGAATGAGGGAATAGACATGACCTCTCAACTGCACTTCACCCTATAAAGCCAAACGTATCATATTTGATACAGTTTCTGAGACATTTTGCATTACTTTATGCAAAAACTTTGCTCAAACTCTGCAGTATACAATACATTTATTTGACTCTAATGGATACCAGGAAGCATAAGACGACACTATAATAATTTTGACATGTCACATGGTAATATATGGTAGATATAACAACAAAAAATTGGTTAAATATTTTCCACATTTTATTAAAGGGCCAAAGAAAGACTTCAGGCTAAAAAAAAAAGACTTTTCTTTCCAGTTTTTCATGGGTTGGGCCTTTATTGGAGATGCTGAAGTGAATGAGTGCATCAGGATATCTGATTAATGATTTGTTACCATGGTAAAAGATAATAACTGCAGCAGACAATGTAGAAATAATGAAAAGAGGGAACAAACAATTTCTCAGTACAAGAGATTAAAGTCAAAGATGCACTATGTGGGCAGTCAGAGAGGACACTGTGTTCTTATGATAAGAATACTCTTGCGTGATGTGGATTTAAAGACCATCGGGAGGAAGCATAAGAAAAGAGACAAGTCTGAAACCTGCAGCGAACAATAAAATGCTCTTCGTGGTGTTCAGCCTTTGTGGTCAACACTGGACCCTTGCCACACAGAGAAAATAGCCAGAATACATTAAAAAAAAAAAAAAAAAAAGAGTAAAATTGTGCAAAGTGTACAGAAAATGGATGGAAATTGTGCAAAGTGCAACCTCCTCCTGGCCTGCAAGAAGCAGTACGGTGCTGTAAGAAATTAGCCTGACAGAAGAGGAAGAAGAGGAGGGGTGTGGAGCAATGACTGTATAATAAAAGGGTGTGGAGGAGAGGACGCATGAAAATAACGTCACGACAGTAAACAAGAGCATGTCGCACAGACAGACCCAGTCAAGAGGTAACTGTTTGTTGTTGTTGTTGTTAAAAAAAAGAAAAAGAAAAAAAGATTTTAAGGTTAGCTTAAAAAATGATAAGTCATGGTGCAGGTGCATATTTTAAAAAGTCTTTCTTACCGTGTTTGCAGTGGACTGTTAGACCTGCATCTTTCAGCAGGCTAGCTTTGAAATCTAGCATTGCCAGCTAGCATAGCTAGCTAAGCTCCATGGCCAACTGGTCACACAAAGCCACATCGTTTCACAAACATGAACTTGTTATTGCATGTAGTATGTCAGACAACTAGAAGAGGGAAGATTTTAAGGGGGTTTTCCTTTTTGTATTTCAGAAATGAATGGGCAAGCGGACGTCGAAGTGGATTACAAGCGGAAATACAAAAACCTCAAGCGAAAATTAAAGTTTCTGGTTTATGTGAGTGTTTTCATTTTGAGGAGTTGTGTTTCAGCATTTTACCAATACATGTGCGGGTCTATTTTTTAGACGAGTTGTTTTGGTTTATTTTCCAGGAGCAGGAATGTTTTCAGGAGGAGTTGAGGAGAGCACAGAGGAAACTTCTGAAGGTTTCCAGGGACAAAAGGCGAGTTTACTTTTTAAACACTTTTTTAAAAAGTCAAATTTAAGTGAAAAAGTGCAAAAATATTTAATATATATATATATATATATGTTTCCAGCTTTCTCCTGGACCGGTTGCTACAGTATGAGAGGGTAGATGAAGACTCCTCAGGTAGATATGAAATACCATGCCAGATTATCGACATGTGGACTTGTGTTGTTTCCACTGTGCTGCTCAATCAAGTTTTTTGCTGTCCTCTCGTCCAGATTCAGATGCAACTGTTTCTTCAGAAAACAGTGAAGTGGAAGGACTCAGGGAAAGGGAAAAAGAACGAGATGGAGCCAAGAAGTAAGTTGGCTATTTAAATAGTTAAATTGGAATATGGACAAGCACTTCAAGGTCATCTGCAGCTTCTGTGAGGAGCTGCAAAAAATGTCAAAGGTTAAGCTCTTATTGGCTTTACTTTTACAAACTTGTTGTACACCCCGAAGTTATCCCTATGCTCATGTATTTATAAATTTGGACATTGGCTTTTAGAGCTCATCCAGTTTAATGCCATTTTATTATGTGAGAGAAAAATCGGTGTTCTTGTTTTATCTTCCATTAAATTATATATATATATAAAAGTGAACTGTGCTTAATCCAAAAAAGCAGCCAATATTTGAAAATTAAAAAAGAATATTTACATATTAGCCACAACATTAAAACCATCTTCCTAAATTTGCATATATTCCCCTTCTTTTGTCAAGACAGCTCTGGTCTGTCAGGTCAAGGACACAGAACATTTAAGTGTGTAGCTGAGTCTTGCACTTGGATGTTGACAGTAGACTATTTGAAGGGGAGTTAAATGGATATGGCTTTTTTTGGGCACATTGCATGGATTCCTGATGGGATCGGCTTTTGGGCGCTGAAAGGCTCGATCAGTTCTTTGGGCTCTTTGTAGTGCTCCTAAAGCTGCTACTGGGGTTTGGTCTGAACCATGACTATCTCTTGATAAAGTATTAGCTGCCTCAATGTCAAGACCCAAAGTTTCCAAGCAGAACTTTAACTTCTCCAGTCAGCAGATGCAATGGTGTGGTTGATTTCTCCCTTTTTTTTTAATTAGACTAATGATTTTTATTTATCGACTCTGTAGCTCAGTTTTGCGGAGAACAAGATAGTGAGGAAAAAAATCCAAAAGAGAAAATAGAAATTAATTTAGAAGTTAAAATGATTAGATGAAGCATCTCTCTGTGCCAGTCTGTCCCAAGTGAACTTCAACAAATCAGATCAGTGAAGTGCTACGAAGAGCTGCTCAGTGAACAGACGCTGGTGGAGAGTTTCCCTTGTGATTGTGATTTTGTTTTTTCTATAAGAATTCAGTTACCTTGCAAAGTAAGTTTCCACTTAGCATGTTGAGAATTTCTCCAAATTTCTCTTGAACTCTTTTCAGGAGAAAAAGTAGTCCCGGGGCATGCCTTTCCTCATCTTCATCTCCTCATCTCTCGCTTTTATCCCGTCCTGGAGTAAATCCTCTGCAGGCTTCCGGTGCTGGACCCTACCTCAATACCGTGAGTTTCCATCTCTCTCTCTCTTGTATCTTGGCATCTGTAACATTGCTGCCATTGTCATCTTTTCATTGGCAAACAAAATCCCTGTTTTAATTTAGCATTGTTTTAATGTTTTATCATTTTATTCATGTCTTTTCTTTATTTCTTTTTGAGATTTGTAATGTAATGACATCACTGTCTTTGTATTGTCCATTCATCTGTGTATGTTTTGTTTTGGTGTGTGTGTGTGTGTGTCTGTCTTTTAAACTGCTTATGACTATATGCATGTGTGCTCGTATGGTCATTTTGGAATTTGGCGCCTGCGTGTGATGGGCAGATGCCCTTCCCACCAGAGTATTTGGCACCGCCAGCTGAGCGGATGAAGAAAGAGAGAAAAACAAAGGCGCCTAAAAACAAGAAAGAGACCATGGGGAAGGTGAGAGGGGGAAATGAGATGCTCAGATACTGTATGGTGGTAATGATGATGAAATAAATACAATGTATATTCCTCAAAGCCTGCACATAAAAGATTTATAGTTGAGAGCATAAAAGGCATTTCCATTTGATGAATAGGTGAGGCAATATGTAAAAATATAAAAACCTAAAAAAATCTTTTTAAAGTCTGATTCATTTTTTTCCCCTCAATGTAATCTCTTGTCAACTCTTGTCAGAAATTCATACCCTTAAGTTATTTGAAGCTTGGCTTTTCACCGAGTTCATAAATGTAGTTCATGTTTTGTCTTCCTCCACTTTACACATGTGACGTAGCCATCCATCTGCACTTGCTCATCTATCATGTCTCCAGCCCCCTCTCTGTTACTTCTGACATGTTTTGCTTCAAACTGATCTCCTCAGGTTGTTGCTTCAATGACAGCTAACTACCCATCAGCCCCTGCAGCAACCCCAGCAGCCAGTGGCCCATTCAGCTGGGTTCCCAGACAGATGCTGTGTGGAGATGCAGCTGAGGAGGAGGGTGAGAGCGATGGAGACAGCGACAGGGGGGATGAGGACAGAGGGGAGGGAGATGAGGCTGAACTCGTTATTGACATCCCTAACGAGTAAGCCTGAGTGTTTGTTTAGATGTATTTAAAAGTAGGGAATGGTTTATGTAATCGTGTGTGTGAATGGTGAAAGACCGTACTTGAATCAATGTATTTCTTCACTGAGAGGTGTATTCCATTATCTTGAAAGGAGAGTTAAGCACCCCCTTGTGGATTTAAGTTACTCTGCAGTCTATCTGCCCCCACTAATCTTAAGAAAAAAAGTGTTGTTTTCATATTATGTTGAGAAATAAAGCTGTGACAGGGGTATAAGTTACAAATTTTTTAAGAAAAATCCAGGACTCACTAGATAAATTGTACAACAAATTCCAGTTTTCATATTGATAACCGTTGCAAGAGCAGCTTTATCAATATACAACCAAGTTTTCTCCTTCAGAGATATCTTTGTTTTGTAATATCTGCCAACCTTGACTTGATATTATAGAAGTCCTGAAGTCCTAACAGTTTGTAATGTAGATTTTTTTTATTTTTTTTGCAACTACCCACAAACAGTTTTGACATGTTTAATTTGTAATCTAAAGAATGCTGATGTATTATACCAGATTTAATAAATGCCTTTTTTTTGTTTTATGAATATGTATTGTTTTTATACCCATAAATCATAATAAATGATTTTATCTCACTATTATTTAAGATAAAATGTTGTTTCACGTTTTTGTTCAGATGCCACAGAAGCACTTTTACTAAAAAAAACTACATTTTTTCTATGTTTGAATAAAATAATTCTCACTGCTGCATTGAAAATATGGATTGAGCTAAAAAAGCTTTAAATGTGTTGTGTATATATCTTGTAGTTCGGCTTGATGCCCCACCCAAAACATCACACCCAAAATACTCTCATTCCATTGCAAAGTATCACCGCAAAAAACCTCGAGCAAACTTTGAATGCTTGTTGGTTATTGCGTAAGATTTTCTTTGCCTGCTTGACCTATCTGCAGACAAATCTTACACTAGTCTTGACAGAAGCCCAGGGGTGGCTCTGGCTTGTTGGCCTGGCAGAACTCCACCTCTTTTGATGTCTAAGAAGTTCTGTTTACTCTTTCACATTCTTAGTACTGGATATGAGATTGCATCCACATCGCTGGTTGCTATATAATGATTTTGTAAAGCACAGTCAGTGCCAACATCATGTCTCAACAGGCATATTTTTGATATTAGAGGCTGGAATCTACGAGCCATTAAAGTGTGTGTTATGTCTGAGAAGTTAGATGAACTTTAGACGACACAATGACCCGTGAATGTAGGATCTTTTAGGATTAAGGTTTAATGAGGATTTCATGAACAGACCAATGCTCATTTTAGAGCCTATACACTCCCATGTACAGTATCTGGAGTTTTAAGGGAGAAGTTCTGCTTGATTCGGAAGCATTTCAGACCAACCCGCTTGAGTCAGCACTCACATGAATGTGCAATACCAACAATAGTGAACTTCAAGGGTTTGTCAATCAAGTAAACTTGTGTAAATACTAATGCTGGGAATGCAGATGTACAGGTAATTAATAGGTGTGGGCTTAGCTTGTGTGAATAACAGCAATGAGATTTAAAGGTGTAACCATAGAGTATGAGAGGGAGGGGTAAAGTGGAGGTGCAGCCAGAGGGAGAGTCAGAGGGTGGAACTGACAGAGGGGGAGGGGGAGGGGGGGGGGTGAGGCTGTCAGGAAAAGGCAAATGAAGGAGTAAGCAAGATTGTGCCTGCAAACACAGATTCCCCCTGTCAGAGTAGAGCTGACATTAAAAGAAGGTGGGCATGGTTGGAGAAGAACTGGAAAAGGAAACGAGGAGCACTGAGGAAAAACAAGCCACCAGCAGCCAATCTTGGCCGCCTTATCTTTTCCATCTATACACGGAAACCACTGGATAATTTATAAGCGTCTCACTCTGTGTGAGTGTGTATTTGTGCGAGAGAGGGGGGATTTGCTGAGCTCACCACCACCATGCTGTATCCTGCTGTTGTCAGTGCAGCTGCTGCGGCTGTGTGGCTGCTGGCAGTGCTGGGTCTGGGCCTGTCTCTTCCAGCTGAGCACAACTCAGAGTCAGGCTTCAGCCTCTGCAGCGACTGCTTCTACAGACAGACGCCTCCTCGGGGAGCCTCTGCGGGGCCGCTGCTGCGCCCACTCTGCCACAGACTGCCCGGGGGACAGGCGTTTGCCACTCTGTCCAGACCGACCTGTGACACAGCTGTCTACTCTGCCTTCCATCTCAGCCATGGATGGACAGAGAGGGAGGAAGAGGAAGGGGAAAACCTTCTGGTAAGGACACATTTATCACACTGTTAAAGTGGTGCTCATTTTGAAGATTAATGCTACAGAAAACCTTTCATTGAAAGTAAATAAGTTTACTAAAGGACTTATTCTTGAATGGTTTAATTAAACATGAAATTACTTATTTCCAGTACATTTCATAGGAAAATAATCTTTTAAACCCACTGTATTTATCTGATACCTGTAGTTAACATGGCATGATCAGAATTACAGGTACTAAAACATTATACAGTAGTGTTAAAGGCACTGTTTGGATGGTGAGGCCTTCCAAAAAAAAAAAAAGGTGTCCAGTTGGGGCCTGCAATGATCTAGCATCATGGTAGCATTGCAGCATTTTTAAAAAAAGTTTTTATATGGTTACAAATAAATAACTTTTCAAGTCCCACAGGGCTCTATTTGTATTCAGAATTGTGAAACTGAACTTTTCTACCTAAAGCAGGGTTTCTGATGAGGTTGGAAATCTTGATATTGCAATACAAAAGTAAATACTTGTGTACACTTGTGAAGCTATTCATCTGTAGAAAATATATAACCTATAAATTATGTATAATTATATATAAATAAATAATTTTTTGGTGCCATTTTCTTCTGAATACATTGTTAGATAAATTATTCATTCATATTTTCAGCATTAAGAATGCTCAATTTTAGTTTAAGTTCTAAATTATTTATATTTAAGTAAAAGAGCAAGTGCTGTGATTGAGTACTAATTCCTCAATTACAATGAAGAGTTAACTCTATAAATACACAACAAGTATAAGCATACAAAAGCTCAACCAAGTGACCGACGAACCACCCAATAAGTAGACAACAGACTACATGATTTTCAGCCGCATCTGATTGTGTTATTGTGCAGGCTACACCATGTGGTCGTTCTGTAAAGAGGAGTATTGAAGTCAGAATACATTCACACTACATTACTGTACGGTGGTAAAGGGGGTGCAATATTTTTTGCCAGTCTCAACTCCCAACTGGTCCCATGTTAATATTATGTAGGCAAGTCTCTGGTTTTTAAAGAAAATTGACCGGTTTCTCAAAATTAAATGGGTTTCATCATCTATAAGTTCAAAGTTTTGCTCAGTTTCCTGAGTCCAAGCAGACCATACTGCAGTGTTTGATGTATGCTTGTTTGTTGTTTTCCTCTTCTGGGTTACCCCTCCTGTATCCTCTCACCAGCTCATTGGCTGTAGCTTTATCTGTCACATCACTCAACAACTCCTCCCCCACCAACTCCTCAAAAATGTCTACCATGCTTGATATTTGATCAGCGACCTCCAAAATTTGTCTCTGGCATAATAGTCCGGCTTAAAAGATTGTTGTGTGAAAGTCCCAGTCTGCTCTGACTGATGAGCTGCAAAGTAAAGTGTGCAAGTCAGCTATTTGTTCTGCCTTTTAAGATGCCAAGACAAGATAATAGACAGGCATTGTGCAAATATTACATGGGGATGAAGACATGTTAAGGAGGAAAAGCCTGGACTACTGGTAGAATAATTCAGATATCTAAAGAGCATTATCTTCTGCAGTAGAGAATAACTCCATAACTTGTAAAAATGTATTGATTTATAAGTGAAAATACTAAATGAAGTAACAAATGCATGTTGTCTTTTTTTGCGCATATTTCAACAATTCATTTAACTCTTTTCTGCCAGACAGAGGAAGAAGGGGACGACATCAAAGTAGGAGTCCCAGTTCTTCTCAAAGGAGGCAGGGATCCATCTCATTCAGTCTCACCCACAGACTCCCCTCTTCACCAGTGGGACTCAACGGTCACAGAACTGGTAAAGTCAAGCATCAGCCCCCGATGCAGCACATTAGGGGATGATATCTACATCCTGTTGGGGGCAGGAGGACTTGGGCCAACTGAGGATGGAAACATGTGTCAGACGACGCCTTTGTGGTCTGCAGTGTGCTGCGCTCATCCAGAGGGGAAAGGAGGCTTCAGTGTGGGGTTAATCAAAGAGACAGGGGAGGAGGAGAGGCAAGTGAGCATAAAGGAACTGGAGGAGCTGGTAGGAGTTACGCAGTTGTTCTCTGAAGGCTGCGGAGGAGGAGAAGGGGAGATAAATGCAATCAGAGGGGGTCTTCACAGTGAGGGGCTCCCTAAAGATGCTACAGACGTGGAATCAGGAAATGCCGGGTCGCATACAAATGAAGCTGTAACAGAGAAAGAAGACGCTTGCCAACAGGCTGCTGGTGTTGATGCTTGCTCAGAGAAAGCTGATGTTTCCCAGCTTACACAAGCAACCGCAACAGATCCAGCGACTTCCCTCAGCAGCAGTGATATTCAGCATGATGACCAAGAAACTGTTAGAGAAGAGGAGACAGACTCAAATTCCACCAGCGCTGTGCTCTTCATCCTGTCAACCACCTTGTCCATCCTTAAAGCTCCTCTGCGACCTGTCTTCTCTACCATCACACAGTTACCCGGACAGGTGATACTACTGAATAAAACATTTACATCTGATTTTATGTTCTTACACTCAAAAGGTTCCCAAAGCAATTTGGCACCATATGTTTATAAAGTTGATGAGACAGATTTAGAAAGAAAAAGATGACAAAGATGGTAAAAATGCTGCTGCAAAACATCAGATGCTTTGATTTTTATGGGCAAAGATCCAGTTTATCCATCCATCCTTTCTTAGATGGAGAAAGGAATGAAGGGGGGAAGGAAAGAAGGACATTTTGATTATATAGCACCTTTTACAGATAAAAACCACACACAGTTGTAAAAAAAAAACCTTGTCTAAATAAAAATCCTGCTTGAATGGAGGATGGAGGTGTCAGTCATAAGGGGTCCACACTTTATCTTGCCACTACTACTTATGATGCAAAAAAATGAACTTCTTCTGTATTATTGGTGGAGTGACCCTCTAGTTTGACAGGGCACAAGTTGTCCTTTGTCATGAATTCATGGTGAAACGATAATGACTGAATGCTGAGGCTGATGACTAATTACAGAATGCATAACAGCATCCTCAAGTTTATGTTTTAGGAAGTTTTCAAAAGACGCATGAGAAAAATAGAAGCATTTACAAACAATGTAAATGCAAAAGTAAGAGCTATTTATCTTGCATCATTATTCATTGCATCAACTTTCAATAGTTTAAAAAAGAGCAGAATTTCTTTTAAAATATTAGTCTTTTCAATACATATCCTTATATCTGTCTGCTCCTTCCTGTAGACTAGGATGGGGTGTGGGCATATGCTCCTTTAGCTCTATTTTTCAGTTTTAAAAGAAAAACTTTTTCAAATAAACAATAAAACTGACATCCATTTTCTTGATTCAGGTGACCTACATTCTTCAAGAGGATCTTGGAGTTCTCGCTGCTTTGCCTGGAAACGCCTTCGACCTGCTCCACCTTCTCACCTCTGACCTCTTGTCTTATGTTGGCTCAGCAGCAGAAATGTTGCTTGGTATCAGCGAGACATGCTTCTCCAGTGTTTACTACTGCTCCTCCTCAATGCTGGGGGCCTTGCTGAGCAGCTGCCACACTGGCTTCACAGGCATGGGTATACTAGCTGGAGACACAGTAGGAATATTTGGGGACGCACTGGAAAACACCTGGTCAGTAACCAAGTTCTTTGGGGGACGGCTGTACGAGCAGAGTGAGGGTTATGTGGAAACTGTGATGTCGGAGATGGGAGGTCAAGCACAAGCTGTAGGTGGAGGTTTGGGGAGGCTAGTGTGGAGAAGTGGGAATGGAGTGGGAAATGTTTTCAGGTTTGGAGGGGGGTTCATCTTTGGGATGGTGGATGGGGTCTTTGGTGCTGTAAGAGAAGCTTTTGGGCAGGAGTCAGAATGAAGGATGAAAAGAGCCATGGATTAACTTTCTCTGTCCATTTATGTTCCATAAATTTCTTTGGCACATGGGATTTTGAAAAAAGGAACTGATATTTGATGCTGATGTCATTTGATATGCCTAAGTTGTTAAAGAAGGATTTAAAGATTTTTTTTAAAAAACCAATTGTAGTTACTTTCAAAAGCCATACACTGTAGTTCTAACCTGCCACTGTGGAAAGCTGTCTTCTCAAATAATCTGCTGTACCCAAAAGCTGTGATAAAAAAAAAACAAAAAAAAAAAAAAACAACACTGTGCACAATATGCTTTTGGATGGAATTGCTCAAGACAATTTATGTGATAACTGCTGCATCTTTACATTTAAATAAAAAATGCTGGCTTGTAACATGTATTTTTGCTTTAGTGTTTTGTTTGAATATTTTTTGTCCGGTATATGTAATGGAGGAAGATAACGTGAATTACTCAACTTTTGTTGCATTTGTATTTCAGTTTAGAGATTTCATTTTGTTGCTTTATAGGCTATGTGTCAAGCCACAACAAGTCACATCAGCAGTGTATAAAATGTGACATTTTTTATTGAAGCTCTTTACAAAACAGAACAATACTAACTAAAAGCATAAAACAGTCATTAATTTATTTAACTTTCTCACATGAGACACTCTTACTCTGGATTTTAGCATCCAAAACAAAAAATGTAAATTGACCAATTTAACTTATCTTATCAATGATAATAAGAACTAGAATAATGATTGTACCACGATGTATTTAGAATATTTAACAACCGAATGACAAACAATCTGTACCCCAAGAAAACTAAATTATTCTTGACACTAAAAGACCATGGCAAGAATATACGCTCGATGAGAATCACATTCTTAAAATTTCAACTTTTTCCAAAATATAAAGAAAAACATTTCAAATGGATTCATGAAATGTAACCCTCTCAAGAGTAAATAAACAAAAAGTTCAAGATAGCAGTTGATAATTGCAATTTTTGTAATACTGACATGGAAACAACAGAACACTTGTTTTTCAGTCACCCAAATCTTAATGCTATCTGGCAGTCATTGTCTGTTTAGCTGAAATCTAAATGATTAGAAATAGACACATCATCACACAAAGATATACATACACCCAAAGGATAACACATGTTATTTACTTAACAAAAATATTATATTCATAAATGCTGTTTAGCCAAGTTAAGTATAAGTTACTGAGAACTGGCACTGTATAACCAGATTTGTTCAGTTGAATACATAAATAAGTGTAAAAAAACAACAACAAAACAAAACAAACAAAAAGTTTTAGAAAATAAAACTTCCGTTTTCAAGCGGAAGCAGCTTGTAAAACCCGGAAGAGGTTACTTCATTGCATCAGACGGCGCAGGCGCAGAGTTAGTGAAGACTCATGTGGCTCTGTGTATGCTAAGTAATCTGACGTCTCTTTCTGTTTCATTCAAAGGTATGTTTAACTTCCCGTGATGAAATAAATTTTGTGGAAGTTCAGGGCTTTCTGAAGACTAACTACAGGACTAGTTTAAAACTGCGTCACCGCAGTTAAAACTTTCTGTGAAAGTAAAAAATAAAACAGATTTAGTTTGAGTCAAAAGCTAAAGCTAACTAGCCAGCCTATCAGGACCTTCTCTCAGTTGACAGGTGGTAGAGATCAGTTATGCGAAAACGGATACAGAGGGTTAACCAGCTAACTAACCACTGAGCCTTCAAAGGATCCTGTTGGTCTGTATCATTTTTAAAGCAGCTGTTTAAATAAATGTTTAAAGAAGTTTGATTACCAATCTATACCGGCTTAATGTCACAAATGTTGGAGCTGCACCTCTCCTCTCATTTAAACGCCAAATTAAGGTGTGACTGTTGTTAGTCACCTAGAATAAATGTCTTTGATTACATGTTGTATCAAAGTCCTCAATCGCAGACACATAAAGTAAGTATTTCGTAACCCAGCCAACCGTGCATATTTCAATACAATGTAATCTGTGTCTCCTCTAGAGATGGCCACACTCTATGTGTCCCCTCATCCAGATGACTTCAGGAGTCTCCTGGCTCTCATAGCAGCCGAGTTCACTCCATCCTCCCGCCCTCAGATCGTCACAGAGGATCCACCTGCTTCTCTGAATGCTCGATCTAGACCAACCATGGTGCTGGCTGCTGGGGAGGGGGACTCTGTTCTCAGTGGTGCTAGTGCTGTAGCTTGGTACCTGACCTCTCAGGGGAAAAGGGCTGGTTTAGACACAAAGCAGCAGAGCCAGGTTTGGCAGTGGCTCAGTTTTGCTGACAATGAACTCATTCCAGTGTCCTGCGCTGTTGTTTTTCCTTTGATGGGGGTGATAGGAGTAGATAAAAAGGTATCCAAATTATTTCCATGAACTTTGGGCAAATGTTTGATTTGATTACAATAAAGTCTTCACATCTGACTTGAAATTTGTTTCTAGCTCCAGCAGAGTTCCCGAACCGAGTTAATGCGTGTTCTGAAGGTCCTTGATCAGGCCTTGGCACCAAGAACTTTCTTGGTGGGAGAGAGCATCACCTTGGCTGACATGGCTGTAGCTACAGCTGTTCTTCTACCCTTCAAATATGTATGTTTGCTGTGCAACACTTTGTTGTTTTTTTCCACTTTGGAGCTACTCTTATTTGTAGTGTTATTTTTAGGCTTTAGAACCATCAGACAGAAAGGAAGTCACCAATGTTACCAGATGGTTCACAACCTGCATTAATCAGCCACAGTTCCTGAAGGTGCTGGGGGAGATCGCGCTCTGTGAGAAGGTGGTGCCAGTAACGCCAAAGACAAATGAAGCTATAAATGTTAAAGCTGCAGATGCTAGTCCTGCAGACTCTGCCAGTGCCATAGCTAATAGTAAGCAAGTCCTATATTATCATCTAATGTACTTTAATACTATACTATAATATAGTAATTTCATTTTTCCTTTTGTTTTTATCTTTCAGGCCCACCCAAGACCGAGGCACAGCTGAAAAAAGAAGCAAAGAAGAAAGAAAAGCTGGAAAAGTTCCAGCAGAAGAAGGACATGGAGGCAAAGAAAAAGACGCAACCACCAACAGAGGTAAAAATACTTAATCTTTCTAACAGATTATGTCATTTTAAAAAAAATCATACATTTAGTGAGACATCACATATGAGATTAATCGTTTCCAGGTGATCAGTTGTGTTTTGTTTGTCCCTCAGAAAAAAGCCAAACCTGAGAAGAAGGAGCTGGGTGTGATTACATACAACATTCCTACCCCTGCTGGAGAAAAAAAAGGTAATTATTTTGCTCTTGTTTTTCAATCAAACAGGCCTGGACTCTCTGATTTCACCTACCAACTGAAGCTCTCCCCTGAGAGCTACCTGTGAGCTTTTTTGTTTGCAATTATGTAATAACCAAAGAGTGCTCGGCATACATGTCAAACTCTTGTTATTTTTCTTCCACATTCACTCTAGATTCATCAGTTTTTCCCCCATAATTTCAAAAGTCTAACTTAAAGGCTTTTTGAGACAAAACTGCTTAATGGGCTTACAGAAAGAAAACCGGAAAGGGAAGCTCCCCCAGAGACAACATGCTTTCAAGGGATTTTTCTCTGGTTGCATTTGCACAACAGATCGAAGTGTTGAATAGATTTAACAATCAGCCAGCTGACGGTAGATGAGTAAAATTATGGTGTAATGACTCTGTTCCATATCAGCTCAATTAGACCTAAGCTTCATTCTGCTTTGTTTTGTTTAATTTTTCCAGGTTAACCTTCAAAGTTTTTATTTGTAGTTGTGGGTTCCATTGTTGTCACAGCATGCAAACAATCACCCTATCTGGGTGGACCAGACTGTCTGGACCCATCATCGTATGGTTATGTCAAGAGAAGGTTTTTCTCCTTGCAAAAAATGAAAAAAGGGTAGCACATCCCAAATTGAAGGGAAAACAGCAGTACTCACATTTGAGTCATTTCTTGGCTCACATCACAGATAAAAGATGCGTTTACACGTTTCGGCACAAAGGCGTCAAGCACAGAATATATGCACCTCCACTTATTGCTATACAGGTACCGGCTTCAACTATTTAGTCATTGTCCAGTCATCTTAGTCACGCTATATAACACACTTCTAGTTATACCACTTGTGAAGAATGGAACACCAAAATGAACAATCTCAGGTCAGGAAACATCTAAGGCTGAAATCATCATTAAGGCCATTTGGCATCATATATGTCAATTCCAACATTGTAACTTTTAGTTTTTCTGGATTTGGCAGATATGATGATGCATAGGCAATATTTTTTTTACTGTTGTTCATGCAATGCCTCTTCTTTCTTTCTTTCTTTCTTTCTTTCTTTCTTTCTTTCTTTCTTTCTTTCTTTCTTTCTTTCTTTCTTTCTT
>JAOXYM010000006.1:11162973-11199239 GCA_028567055.1 Leptatherina wallacei | reverse complement strand
CTTTCTTTCTTTCTTTCTTTCTTTCTTTCTTTCTTTCTTTCTTTCTTTCTTTCTTTCTTTCTTTCTTTCTTTCCTTCCTTCCTTCCTTCCTTTCTGCCTTTCTGCCTTTCTTTCTGTTTTGGTGTCAGATGTTGTCAGCCCGCTTCCTGACTCATACAGTCCTCAGTATGTGGAGGCTGCTTGGTATTCATGGTGGGAGAATCAGGGATTCTTCAAACCTGAGTATGGTGTAAGTGTTCTTCTTTTTAAATAATATAAACACAGCAGAAAGCATTCTTTCATTGATAATCTGGGCCTGCAATAACTCGTTCTTCATGACATTTTTTAGAGGAAGAGTATTAGTGAGCAGAACCCTCGTGGCATCTTCATGATGTGCATTCCTCCTCCTAATGTGACTGGATCTCTTCACCTGGGTCACGCGCTCACCAACGCCATCCAGGACTGCCTGACTCGATGGTAAACTACATCAAGGCTGTGTTTGAAATTCAAAGACATATTTCCATCGAGATTTCATTGTCCATTTAAATCCAATTGGTGGTTTGCAAGCCAACTATTTGAGGTAATATAGTGTACTTGGTATGCTGTCTGTGCAGGCACAGGATGCGAGGGGAGACGTCCCTGTGGAACCCAGGCTGCGACCACGCTGGCATCGCCACCCAGGTGGTGGTAGAGAAAAAGCTGATGAGAGAGAGAGGGTTGAGCCGTCATGATCTGGGAAGAGAAAACTTCATTCAGGAAGTCTGGAAATGGAAGAATGAGTGAGTAGAAGAAGTAACCAAAAAGAGAAGATTTAAAAAGACTTAGATAGGAGACATCCTTGAATAAATTTGACCTTTGTAGGAAGGGAGACCGCATCTACCACCAGCTAAAGAAACTGGGATCCTCTCTGGACTGGGACAGAGCATGCTTTACAATGGACCCGGTGAGTTTTCCAAATCCCAGTCATCTTTTTTGAAAACAAAACGAAACAAAAGTGTTAATTTTCTTGCTTTTATGGTCATTTCTTTTCAGAAACTGTCCTATGCAGTCCAAGAGGCCTTTGTCCGCATGCATGACGAAGGAGTCATTTACAGGAGCAAGAGGCTGGTCAACTGGTCCTGCACACTGAACTCTGCCATCTCTGACATTGAGGCAAGTTACTCTGCATTTTAAGGATGCTTGAAAACAAAAAATAAGTGGGGAGATTTTCATTTCTGATATGCATTTTTGACCCCACTTCAATTATGGGCGGGGGTAAAGCAGCCTAGGTTAATGCTCTAATTACCCTTTGGACATCGTATCTTTAGACATGATATTGACATAATGTACTGGTGTCTTCCCACTTTGGAACGGTTAATATTTAACATGTTAACACCCTGTTCTGTGAAAGGAATATAGATAGGAATACGTAGAAGAAGCTTTCAGCAATTGACTAGGAAGCATCACCAACCAAGCTTTGTACCTTCAAGCCAGCCAAGTACAACACTGGTAACTAATGCCATGTTGATGACAGTAGAAGGCCAAAGAATGTATAAGAAATTGTGACATTCACAATGCTCACGGGTCACATGTTTCTCATCATTTGAGCAAAAAACAATTACTGTAGTTTGCAGCAGAATCATTACCATCAGTACCGTCTGACTCCCGGCTCAACCTACTGGTGAATTCGATTTTTCAGTTATGAATTTACCCAATTTTAATTTTGTTTGGCGGTGGAGAAAATAAGCACAGCAAAGACCTGAAATGGACCTAACAGTGACTCTTTGCCTTTGTGTTTATTTGACTTTAAAATCAGTTTTGATCTTGAGTTGTTGTGACATCCCAAGTTCCTGAAGTCAGTGATCCCGCATCTTGCCTGAATCTTCTGGTGTGTGTGTGCTCTTAAAGTATTACAAATGGGTTAAATCTCTGAAGCCTGTGGCCAGAGATGTTCTGAAAATACACAAGCGTGCTGGTATAACAGTTAGGAGTGGGTTTTTAATTTGGTTACAATTCAGAGAGCTGCGATGGGATTATAAAGCAATTATCCATCCGTTTTACTGCATCTTTTTCTCTTTACAGGAATTGTACAGATTTCTTTTTGCCTTCTTTGTGCCCAGTTATCTGAAAGGTTACATTTGCCAACCTACTTTCTGGCACTGAAAAAGATCTAATGGGAAAAATAAAGTGTGCTTATAGTATCATACTTAAAGTAGATTAATACAGATGTCATCATATTCTGAATATTTAATCAAAAATAGCAGAATTTTAACCAACACTCTCTATAGTAGTGACCCTATGAAGATCTTTCAGCCTGTCATCCCTGATAAAGTGTGCAGTTAAAGTTTTAGTCAGAGTTTATTCCAGTGTTGTACATGTTACAGCTTTCCTAGCTGCTCTCTCTGATTTATGTGACGTTAGTTTTGGTGGTGTTGTAGAGTTTAGGAATCACTGCATCAATGAAATACCTTCAAGATGTGTATAACAGTGCAAAAGCCCTGGTTCTAAGACTGAATATGGACACAAACTCCTGGCAGTCAAAGATGTAGTATCATCATTTTATTTGCTCTTTCTGAGTTGGGATACATCTCTGGTAGGCTCTAACCGCAGCTTGGTGCTTTTCATCCATACCTGGTTGGAAACATGTGATACGGTTCCTCATGTTTGTTGTGTTTCCAAAATATTTCAGTTCAACTTCATAGAAGCCAAAATGCTTCCACATATTGGCTTTTAATGCAATCAGTGGGACTTCTTGTTCAGCCATATATTCTCTACCCAGTAGCTTTACTTCCACTTTTCTAAGTCGTTCTTTCTGCCTTTAGTCAACATTACCTGAACATTTAAGATATAGAAAATAGATTTTTTGCCATTTCTGATTTAACTTAGAATCCTCCACATCTGCATTTAATTGCACCTGTGGTTTGATCATTTTCACGCCCTTTTTAATCCATTTCTCGTACTGCAGGAAATCACAATAATATATCAACCTGCTCTGATCTAAATTTAGTGTTTTACTCTTGGTGCGTTAGGAAGAGTTTTAAACCACAAGTATATATGTTGGTGTTTTCTAAAGTTGTGTCAGGTTTAATTAGTACAAAGAAAAGGTCTTTGTGTTTGCATATTGAAATGAAAGGTGCCAAAGTAGCTCTATTTATAGCTCTGACATTGGATGGAAATGGTAGCAGATCATTTTTATCTGTGCTGGTCGGGGTGTGCTCTTTTGATTTAAATCTTCTGTTTGTCTTTCAGGTGGATAAAAAGGAGCTCACTGGCAGAACTCTGCTGCCTGTGCCTGGTTACAAGGAGAAAGTAGAGTTCGGGGTGTTGGTGTCTTTTGCCTACAAGGTGGATGGATCAGGTACATGAACACGAGCAGAGCAAAACATTTTTTAGCGAAAGACACTGTGCGCCTCTTCAGTAAGTATTCTTTAAGCTTCCTTCTCTCTCTCTCTGTTCTTTAGATGAGGAGGTGATTGTGGCCACAACTCGTATTGAGACTATGCTGGGAGACACGGCTGTAGCTGTCCACCCCAGTGACCCCAGATATCAGCATCTAAAGGGGAAAACGGTGCTGCACCCTTTCTGTGATCGGAAGATGCCGATAGTCTTTGATGAATTTGTGGACATGAGCTTTGGAACAGGTTGGCTTGGTCACAGAGGAAGATGACATGCCTGTGGTTGTGTGGTGTAATGAGAATACACACTCATATCAAGTTGGCAAGCTAAACCATTTTCCTCATTACAAATATCTTTTTTTTTTCTTCCCTCTCTCTCTACATTTTCTGTCCCTCTGCATCATGTTCTTTTCAGGTGCTGTCAAAATCACCCCGGCCCATGATCATAATGACTACGAGGTTGGAGAGAGACACAATCTAGCCTTCATTAACATCTTGGATGAGAATGGCCTCCTCATTAACGTGCCTCCTCCCTTCTTGGTATAGTGTCTCATTATCGTCCTGCCTCCTGCCGTGTGTTCATTTCTGCTGTGAGGCAAAAAGAGCTGGCGTCTTCAAAGTTAGCTCACCAATTTTCCTTTTAACTTCTCTTTCCGTCCCAGGGCATGAAACGTTTTGAGGCCAGAAAAGCAGTGCTTCAGGCACTCAAGGACAGAGGCCAGTTTAAAGAGATCAAAGACAACCCAATGGTCGTCCCAGTTTGCAGGTAAAGTTGGGTTTTAACTGCGCACGTGAAACGCAGGTTATTTGGTTTTGAGATTTATTTATCAGATTTAGGATTAGTTGTTAAGCCCCGCTACTTATCTGCTCTATCAGTCGTTCCAAGGACATCGTGGAGCCCCTGCTGAAGCCGCAGTGGTATGTGAACTGTACTGATATGGGCAAGCAGGCTGCAGATGCTGTCAGAGAGGGCAGGCTTAAAATCATCCCTGATCACCACCTCAGGACGTGGTTCAACTGGTTGGACAACATAAGGTAATCACCTTGTTTTACTATCAAGACAGTCCGATTCATCGATTGATCAAGTAATTGTGTGAGATCAGAAAAGTTGAATATTTCAAATAACTAAGTCCTGTTTCACGTTGAATTCATTCGTCTTCCTTTTAGAGACTGGTGTATCTCTCGGCAGCTGTGGTGGGGTCACCGTATTCCTGCTTACTTCATCACTGTCAGCGATCCCTCTGTGAAACCAGGAGAGGTAAGCTGACTTCTGTCACTGTTCTCAAGGTCTGAAGGCTTTTGAAAGATAAAAGCCATTTTCGTCTGCATTACTCATGTCTCTGCATATTCCTTTGATTGATTTCCTACGTTTTGTTTTAATTTTTCTTCCAGGATATGGACGGCCATTACTGGGTGAGTGGGAGATCAGAGGAGGAGGCCAAAGAAAAGGCAGCTAAACGCTTTAGTGTGTCTGTGGACAAAATTACCCTCAGACAGGGTAAGATTTACTTGTCAAGTTGCTTTAGTACCAGTTACTGTATCTGTAAGGCACATAATGACTTCCAGTTATGCCAACCCAGATATTTGCCTGATTGAATTAATTGTACTCCATATTCATAAAGATCTGATAACTTTTGTTCCTGCATTTCAGACGAGGATGTTCTGGACACTTGGTTCTCGTCTGGCATCTTCCCCTTCTCCATCTTCGGGTGGCCTAATGAGGTAAAACACCGAGGTCAACTGACTTTCGACTGAGATAAATGGAGTAGGAGGTGGAATCTCTTCTGAAGTAGAAACAGAGCTATAAAGAAAAGCTTATAAACTGGGAATACTGCCACCTCAATTCTGACTTTACTTTTATTGATATAATAAACTGGTTTATGTCCATTTCAATGAACCTTTTAAAAGTGACTCTCATAAGATTTGACTTTGAAATGTTGTTTTTCTCAGTGTCTTCTTAAGTTTCTTAAGCATTGTTTGTTGTTATCCTTTTAGACGGAGGATCTGAATGTTTTCTACCCGGGCACCCTGCTGGAGACGGGCCATGACATCCTGTTCTTCTGGGTTGCCCGCATGGTGATGATGGGCCTCAAACTGACTGGCAAGCTGCCCTTCAAAGAGGTGAGAACAGCCAAGACTGGAAAACATCCCCATGTGACACAACACGATATTGCACAAGTGTAACATGACTGTAACGATTGCTTCTTATTTCACAGGTTTATCTGCATGCTGTGGTCCGAGATGCTCATGGAAGGAAGATGAGCAAGTCTCTGGGCAACGTTATTGACCCACTAGATGTCATTACAGGGATTTCTCTTGAGGTGAAGTCAAATAACACCTTGATGCATGCTCAGATAGATGCAACACACTTGCACATCCTCTTTTCTATCTAAAATTTGGTTTGCCTTTTACATGGTCAGTGCATGCTCATCAGTTCCCCAGGGCCCACATTCTTATAAGTTTTATTGAGCACCTTCTTCTGCTTCCAACAAGCTTTTATTGAGTCCATCAATCTCTGCTGCAGCTGTGGGGAAATTGTTCAGTCAGATGAAACAGATCCATCCTCTAGAGGGCACTGAATGACTTGTTGTAAGCTGAACTTCACCCTGACTGTTTTCATTTAAAGGTCCTTTCCTCCCCGGCCAGTTAAAACATTAAACAGCTGAAAAGTGATTCTTAAAGTAGAAGGAGAATATTGCCAAACACCTCCTCACCATCCTTATTACTCTCTTTCCATCCTCCAGGGTCTTCATGCCCAGCTGATGGACAGCAATTTGGATCCTGTTGAGGCGGAGAAGGCAAAGCAGGGCCAGAAGTCAGACTACCCAAATGGCATCCCAGAGTGTGGGACAGATGCTCTCCGGTTTGCCCTGTGTGCCTACACCAGCCAAGGTGAACCCATTTGTCTTTGTTTTCCCTGCTTTTCCTGTTGTTGGCCAGTGGCCTGCATCTTAACTTTGACTTGGTGAAATAAACCCAGAAAAACACAATATCACCAAAGAGTAGCCCAGCAGTCCTATCAGGAGAAGGTGATGTAATAAAGTCTATTGTAATATTTACTAAAACCATAATTTCTGGATTTTTTTTGCATTTCTCAGGAAGAGACATCAACCTGGATGTCAACCGCATCCTCGGTTACCGTCACTTCTGCAATAAACTGTGGAATGCTGTGAAGTTCGCCATGAAGACGCTGGGTGAAAACTTTGAGCCATCAGCGAAAGCCCAGGTGAGACCAGGAGACAAAAGGATGGAAAGGGGGAAAAAAAAGATTGTTCCAAGTTTCTTTTCTTTTTTTCTTATTCTCTTCAATTTAACCTTTAACTAAAGCTGATCATTTTCCCACTCCATGGATTTGTCTGGGTGTTTAGTTTGCCTGCGTGTTGGCCCGATAGTTTTACACACCCTGACGTTTGGGAAATCTTTTGTCTTAACATTCCTTCCTCCATCTCAGCTGTCAGGCGAGGAGAGCGTATCAGACAGGTGGATCCTGTCCAGGCTGAGTGATGCTGTTGCCCTCTGCGACGCCGGCTTCAAGGCCTACGACTTCCCTGCCATCACCACTGCCATCTACAACTTCTGGCTCTACGAGCTTTGTGATGTTTACCTGGTGAGAAATACTGAGACTGTTGAGCCACTTCATTTTCTATAAAAGTTTTATTTATCTATATTTTTTTCCCCAAGGGCAGCTTTATGGGCCATAACAATCTCTTCTTGTTATCCAGGAAAGTGTGAAACCAGTATTCAGTAAAGCCGAGGAAGACGATGCCAGCCAGAGACAAGCTGTGTGCAGGCAAACTCTTTACACCTGTCTAGAAGTCGGTCTGCGCCTCCTGTCTCCCATGATGCCCTTCGTCACGGAAGAACTGTACCAGAGATTACCACGACGACGATCTCAGAGCGATACCCCCAGTATCAGTGTCACATCTTATCCCGACACAGAGGAGGTGAAATATAAAGAACTGTTAGAGCAATCTTGAGTTTAAGTAATGATTGTTGAATTCGATTTTTTTTTTTTTATGCTTTTGGTTGAGTTTTTGTGAAAAAAAAAGTTAATCTGTGATTTCCTTTTTTAGTTCTGCTGGCACAGTGAAGAGATTGATCGTGACATGGACTTCATAATGACTGTGGTCAAGACTATCCGATCACTCAGGGCTGATTACAACCTGACGAAGACGAGAGCTGACTGTAAGATGGTGCAAATCAAATTCTTAACATCACTAAAATTTAAATTTAATTTCAAGACTTGTACATTTTACTGACCACTTCCTTTTTGAGATTTCTAAAATACTGCAGGAAATTTCACCCTTTGCCACTGTGAGTAGAAGCGGTGGATAGTAAATTAGCACGTTTATATGACATTAGGAGAAAAAAAACTAATAACAACCTTAAGTATTGTTAGTTTGGCCTAACCCAGACTTTTAAATTGCATGTAAACATGCGAGTCTGACCAAAATCATCCAAAATCTAAGATGTCAAAGGCAGACAAACACACCCATATAATGCAGTTGGAGCTGGATAACTCCTGCCTGTGTATCCAACAGCATAAAATAGGTCTAGGTGCAGACTTTCTCCAACCCTTCATCTTTTTTACAACCAGTGTAATTATATTATCACAGCCAAATTCCCAGTAAAGCTTCTCTCGTTCATACTTTTCTATTTCTTTGTTTTTAGGTGGCTTATTTGTGCTAAAATTGTCACTGAAAAGCAATCCATTAAGACAATTATCCAACTGTGTGGTGGTTTAAAGCACTTCTAGGCTGTTGCTGTGCAATAATAAAATCCTGATTTTTATTACTGCAATGTCATCTGCCAAAATCTTGGAGCCTCTCCCGGCTGCTATCAGGCAAGAGACGGGGGAACACCGAAGACAGGCTGCCAGTCCATGACAGGGCCAACACAGAGACAAACAACCACTCACGCTCACTCTCAGGATCAAATTAGAATCACCCATTTCAAAAACATTGATGTTATTGGACTGTGGGAGGGAGGAAGGGTACTTAGAATTAGCTAGGTTGTTCTCTCCTTGCATGGGGAGAACAACTTCACACAAAAAGGTTCCAGACAAGGTTTTAACCTGGAACTTTCTTGTTGTGAGTCAATGATGTTAATCACCATAGCACCACCCAGCCCACCTGCTGGTCCAACTGTGCATGTATTGATTGTATTTAAACATGGAAGTACAGCTAAGCTTTAATTATGTCAATTTCATGCCCATTCATTAACTAAACCCCTTTTTTTTTTTTTACACTTAAACAACTTCCATACTTGTGGATATGCTGCTTAAAAATGGATTGAACAACAGACCATCATTTAGAGTAATTGAACTAAAACATGTGAAGTAGAAAAGCAAGTTAAGGTTTTTCATTCTATCGTGTAAATCATAGAATTCCTACTAACATCTGTAATTTTTATGGTTTTTTTTCCCTTCTTCTTCCAGGCTACCTCCAGTGTATAGATTCTGCAACAGTCTCACTGGTGCAGAAGTACATCCTGCAGATTCAGACCCTGTCTTATTCTCAGGCCATCATCCCTCTGACAGGCAAACAGCCTGTCCCAGAAGGTTGTGCTGTGGCCATCGCTTCTGACAGATGTACCGTCAACCTTATGCTCAAGGTGAGAGCCAGTTGTGTGGTTCCCTTTAATTACATGTGGTGTATTTTAGACTCCTTATGCTACAGATCAGGTGGTTTTCAATATTTTTCTCAGTTAATTAGCTGAATGCCCCATTTCAGTTTTGATAAGTGACATAGCCCTAAAAGCATAATCAATATGGTAATCTGACCAGATATGCCGAGAACACCATTTACATTTTAAAGATTTATTAATTTTCCCCTCGCAGACCTGAAATGGCAAGGTTGCTGTCAAACTCTTGTCTTTCTCTGCTTTTCACCTTCTACTCCCACAGGGTCTGATTGATGTGGAGAAGGAAGTGACTAAACTGATGACAAAGGAAGGAGACTTGGAGAAACAGATGGAGAAACTGAGAGAGAAGATGGCAAAGAATGACTACAAGGAGAAGGTGCCAGTGAAGGTGCAGGAGCAGGATGCTGAGAAGGTGAGAAAAAGAAATTGACTTGCAGGGTTTCTCAAGCTGTAAGACATATGAATTCCTGATAAAAAGAAGCCATTATTTATTTATTTTTATCTTCCACAGCTTCGACAGAGTCACACTGAACTTGAGAAAGTGAAAGAAGCCATAGACAATTTCAGGAAAATGATGTAATTTCCCTCTTTGTGTTATGTAAATCAGGATTTAGTCTCCTTTTTTCATGTCTGTTAATTTTCAGATCGACTGTAGAATGGAAAGTATTCAATAAAGCTCTTGTAGCAGACAACGGCATTCATGGATGTGCTGTTCTGGGCCAGTCTATTATAATCAAAGTCCCTTTATATCTCAGATTTGGTGAATGCTCCTATGATGTGATTAACTAAAGAATAAAATCCTGAAATGTGTAATCAGCATATTTAATAGAACACTTAAGAGCATCATTTAGGGATACAGCTTTGTTCAGAAAGACTGTGGCCACAAAAGAAAAACCTGAAAAGCTTTGACAGTTTGGCTGCATTTTTAAAGTTGAAATATCGCTACACTGACATTTTGTTTCTTAATTTATTCAATATTACAATGTATACCTGCTTACATTTGCTTTACAAATACAGCCAAAGAGGGAACAATGGAAGGAGTGAGAGATGGCTTGTGCACTTATTTAAAAATGCATCCTTTTTAAAAAAGAGAAATACTGAACAAAATGACTGAACAGTAACCATTAAAGAAAGAAAAAAAAGTTTTTGGCTCTGTGGAAGAAAACTGGAATCAAAAAGAAAGAAAAAAAAACCCCACAATAGTACATTCACAACATGCCAGAAACACACTCTGACCACAGGCCATCAACTCCCCAGTTGTTTGTCTCCCCTCATCCATCCATCCATCCATCCTTTTTCCTCAGAGTCTCCAGGGCGAATTGAACTCGGTGGCGGGTAGAGGAGTGCAGTGTGTGGATTCAAAGTTTCGCATGTACTTCCGTGCCTTAAAGAGAGAGAGGAAAGATGGAGGGGGAATGGAGAATTAGATGTGTGGGAGGGCGACGAACAAAAAGTGCAGAGCTTGATTATATTAGGTTCAGTCTATCTGGCTCAGTGCCTTACAAATCTCTCCCATCTCTTAAGGGTTTACACAGTAGGTGAATAAAGCCTAATTTAGAAGGCATTACCAGGGGAGGAAAAGCAAAGCATTAGCTGTAATTGATGGCACTCCTCTTGTTTGATGTTAAATGACTTCAATAAGCTGAGCGTGGTGAAATATATTACACCAGTCAACCTGAGAGCACAGGTGAGCAGGTTACTATGGCGACCAGAACATTGTTCCTTAGTGGTAGTCTGAAGTGCTATGGGTTTTTTTTTCTTTTCTCTTTTTTTGGAGGGGTGAATTGCAATAGAAGGGGGAAGGTAAGCCAACTTGAAAAAAGAAGATTGGCCTGTTGGAGAAAAATAAATTAGAAACTGTATATGTGTGAGCTGGAGGAACAGGTTGTGAAAAAAATCCAGCTTGAAGAGATGAGATAAATACAACAAGTGCCTCTCCTATTAACCAGACAGGAGTACAACTCCGATTGAGAGCTTGGATAACATGAGATTACTTCCTTACCAAGAAAAGAGCCAGCTGCCGCCTTCCCTCTAGAGTCATGTCCTCACCTGTTGACATTAAGTGTGAATTAAACCATGTAAGCATGCTATGGGGGAAAAACATGGTTGTGGAGGAAGTGCAGTTAATTTGCCTGTAGAAATTGTGAGAGGAGATGGAGCTTACCGACACTCCATGGAAACATAACATCTCTGTCTGCCTGATAAGATTGCAGCACCGACACACACCAGTCATCATCCACTTCATAGCCGCTGTACACAGATGCTGCAGACAAAGAGTGAGCTGGCATTACACAGTATATGATACGCTTGTTTCTTAAATCTAGACAAAAATACACAGGGTGAATTCAAATATTGTGAAGGACAGGCACACATGGATTCACTTACCTTCTTCTAACGGACTGGAGGCTCCCAGCCACTGTCTGACAACTCTGATCCCTTCATCTGTCATTATTTTTGGATACCTGATGAGGAACATGACATCACCGCTTAGAAGAGTCACTCATCCAGTCCAAACACACAAAATGGCTCCAGCTGTGAAAATACTGAGGTTGAATTTGTGAGAATGAAGAGACTGACCTGAACTGAAGCAGTTTGAGCAACAGGTCGTTTCCTCTGTTTGACATGATGTCCTCTGGACCACTGTAATGCACAAAGTTAATGTGGTGCCACATATGTAAGATTATGTCTTCAACTTGTGCTCAGAATAAGGGAAGAAAAAATATTTTAATTCAACAGGAAAGTGTCCCTGGGAACAATATTAAGAATTCAGGGAGACAAAGAACTGCATATGAAATTTCATTAATCTTCACTGCACTGTTGCAGCAACGTGGAAAAATACATCCATGTTTTAAATAACTTGTGTAGACTTTACAGTTTTGCTTACCCTCAACAAACCAAAATATAAACGACAAAAACTGCCTCGCAAGAAGATGTGTTAGTTAAGTGGGGTGAACTTTACCCATTTTCTACTTGAGATATGGAGAGTTGCTGTTTTGCCAAATGCACTTACATGAATATTAGACTGTTTGGCAAGAGTGAAATGGCATTAGTTACAGTGCATTTGGAAAGTATTCAGACCCCTTTCAATTTGATCCCATTTGTTATGTTGCAGACTTCGGCTTAAAAAAACCTCAGTACCTCATAATGATAGCACAACACGCAGAAATATAGAAGTTATTTAGAATACACTGTCTATAAAGATCCAGCTACTATAGACGTTGCAGTGCTTGACACACACCTACAAACTTCAGAGTTGCAAAAGAAAGTGACAAGGAAATTAATCAAATCAAAGCCTTTATGAATCACACAAACTGGTGATTAAAGATGCAAAGTGATACTGGTGTGTTATATGTATTGGCCAATAAAGACTGAAATTAAATGTCACGATTAGCCAAAAATTAATTCTCATATTTTTTTCTTTTTTTTATCATTTCTGTTGAACCACAATTCAAAAACAATGTCATGATTACTTTTGTCAGTTTCAGCTTATTTTAGTGACAGCTGTTTTTTTCAGACAACTGTATGTTTATTTCACAAATAAGAGCATCCTAATCTCTGCATAAAGGTGGGGGAAAAGGTACATATGTCATCATCAGCAATCAGGCAAAATGAGGTGGAAGGTATCCCCATACTTGAGTTGGCAAGTTGGCAAAAAATGTCAACCCCCCCCCCCCAAAAAACAAGAACAGTTCTTAAAATTTACTGCACTACAAGAATGTTAATGACACTGCCTTCACAAAAGAGATTAGGTCAAATCATCTGTTCAAGATACCTCCATCTTTAATACTGAGTAATAAAAACTTGAATTCTATGTTTACATTAACCAGAAACTTGGCAGGCAAGAGGCAGGATACACCCTGAACAGGTTGCCACAACATTTCAGAACAAAATAAAAGAGGTGGGAATTTTAATTATACCGGTCCAATGAAAAACAACATGTCCGAGATATTTTAGAATGGGCAGTGGGGGTTTCTTGTGACTTACGTTGTGGTGATGATTTCATCTCTGGTCCTCCTGATCAGCAGGACTGGTCCCTGGTATCTGAACGAAAGGAAACAGTCGTGTTCATCAGCTACATGATAGGCAAGAGCAATGGCAAAAGAAGAAAAAGAATTCTAGTTTCTCTTTCATTGTAATGTCTAACATTTTATGACTCCTAGTTTTCAACAATTACTTGTAATTACAGTTTCACTCACTTCAGAAGCTGCTCTGCATTGTTGAGGTTCATGTATTGCCTCACGGTGTGTTGTACCAAAGGTCCTGGTAGACAATAAAAATACTAAAATTACTCAAAACTATCTGCTGAAGGAGTTTCTGAACGTTGGCACTCAGCACGTACTCCAGCTGTCGGGCATGACTTTGAGGGCCAGAGGCAGAAGGTCATCAAAAGAGGCATCCAACACAACTGCTTGGATCTCTGGGTATGACATCACTGCCCAACTAGCTAAGGAAGGAAATAAAAAAAAAAAAGATACAGCAAGTTTTATTTAGGGGTTAAAAGAAACCAAGAGGACAATAAAGAAAATGCAACTGTCTTAAGTTACCTGTGAATCCTCCAATGGACCAGGCATATACGACAATATCACTCAGCTGGAAGCCAAGCTTGTGTATCGCATACTGAATAACCACGTCCATGGCATTGGCTTCATTCTGGGGAAATGGTACTCCCTGATATAAAAAAAGAAAAAGATGTGAATAGGAAAAGTGATATTACACTTTAAATAGTACTAATAACTTCTCAACCTACAAAACTTTGAACTGTAAAGAATTAAAAGATGAACAACCTCCCCATTGGTTTTTATTAATCATGGGAGTGACAGGCATCTTGTGCAACAACTGAAACCAGAATTTCCACATTCCCATATTTTCCACTGCAGTGCTCGTTCGGGTGACATGAAGCACAAGATGCATAATGTAGGCTCACTGAAGCACAAACTATCACAACACTGCCTACCGTACTGCCTCCAAAGCCAGGGTGGTTCCAGCCCAGGACAGAGTAACCACCTAAAAAAAAAACATCATCAACACAAAATGTAATCGTAGCCATAATCCAACAGTTTTCTAATTAAAAAGAACTCAGTGATCACAAATGTTTCTGTAAAATAGTTTGACTGTTGTGAAGTCGAGCGTTCCTCACCCTCCAGTGGAGTGTTCATGCAGCCCACCTCGTAAAAGCCAGCATTTCCCTCACAGCAGATGACCTGTAGCAGAATTTGAAAACCATCTGTAATGTGACAGGAGTTTTGTTGGACCCCAGAACAAGCCCAGGGCATAAAAACAACAAATCACTGCAGACATTTACCAGAGTCTCGCCATTCTGCCCGCCATCTCTCCTTCGATCCACAAACATTGTGTCAATCTCATTACCGTCGCAGGCAACCAGCTTGTTTCTTTGGCCGTCAAACTGTGACAGAGTTAGGGAAATAAATAAATAAATAAATAAAGGAACATGATGAGTGTTTAATATTTTAAATATAAATATGAGCAAGGGTGTACATTCTATTACCTCTTCTATTAACTTAGCCTGGCCTTGCTGCAACATGGGTCTCATGGCTTTCTGCAGTAAACCTACGGAGCCAGGGTACAGCATCCTCCTCCCAAATGAGTGAGCAATAAGATAACTGCAGGGAGAGAGAGAGAGAAAAAAGACACTGGTACAGCTGCTGGTAGAAAACTGGTAGATTTTTGTCCCAAGGAAAGAAATAATTGGAAATCTACTTCTGAAGTAGACTTCATGCATCCCATTACTGTGACACCATTAATAAAGTGTCATCCTGCACTCACACATTTTCGCACTTACCCAATAATGTGGCACGGTAAAGTGCGTACAGAGTTGAGGACACTGTCTGCTGCACCTCTCAGTCTGGGCTCCGGCTTCAGTAGAGAAACGCCCGCCTTGGACAGTTTCCTTTTACACACATCAAAACATTTGGCATTCAGTTGATACATTTTATTCAGTTCACTTCAAACTGCTTCAAGGCACGTAAATATAATGAACCGACCCCGATGGGAGTAGCATCTCAGTGAATGTGTTACTAGTTTAAATAAAATTGAAGAATAAGAAGGGGGAAAAAAAACCTACGGACTGTTGACTTCTGACCAGCTGAAGTCTGCAGGCCAGTGTGAAAAGTCAAAGTCATAACTTCTCAGTTTTTTCTACAAGGCAAGCACAGAAACAACAACATCTGTTATGGATAATCATCTCCATATTTTCTTAAGTGTTTTAGTGTGTCTACAAATGCCAGGCACATCCTTAAGTTGGTATGATCTCACCTTGTTTGTCGGTGTGTGATTCTTCTTGGCTTCCTCAAGAATTGAGACAAACTGAACATACTCGTGGTTCTTCCATCTCCCCCACCCTTAGGGGAAATAGATGGAAGGAAGGTCAGAGGAAACCAAAGAGAGGGGGAATTAAGTAGAGTCTATATTAGACTAAAAAAAAATTCACTGCAAAGCCTCAAGGGTGTGTTTAGTATGCATTGTGGGTAAAGACCTTGCACTAGTCTCAATGGTTATAAAATCTTTTCAGGTGTGTAGCACATCGAACATGTGTTCTGTTCTGATATCTAAAGATGAAAAAAACGAATTAGTCATTGTCTTGCTGTAGATTGAAATGAGCAGTCTCACCTCTCAGACAGGCCACTCCCAGAAGACATACAAGCACGGTTCCCACATACTGACTCACTGGAACCAACTTGCTGCTGCAGATGTAGCCTGAAAATGAGCAAAGTGACACACACTTAAGGCTAAATAGCAGGATGCAATGAAAAGACTCGCAGTCGGACAGCTAGCCCGCAACCATGAGCAGAAATCAATTTCAGAGGCTTAATCATACATTAAGGACTGACACAAAACACAACCTCGAGCAATTAATTTCTACTGATGCGCAGTCTTATTGGATGAATCAGTTGATTATATTTATACTAATTTCATTTGTAGCAAGGACAACCATCAACAAGGACACCCTGCCCTGAAAAGTGAAAACGGACATTGTTTGCCAGTGCTGGTGTGAAATAGGAAAATAGACGTTTTCACATTTCACTTTTCAAGACCTCAGAGAAAAACATATCAATAAAATAATTTAGGAATCTAAAAAGACTGCACCAGGAGAAGCAAAAAATCTGATAGTGTTGGTGTCATTTCATGTTCTATGAATGTAGAGAATTAACAAGCATGTAGAGCAGGATAATAAAGCTGATCAAATTTGGTAATTCTGAAATCACAAATGAGTGACACAATATCACACATTAAATAATCAAGTAGATGCTTAAACATATTAACTGTCATGTAAAAACACTTAATCACACCTTTCTCCAAAAGGTTACGGACCTTTAAGGAGAGAGTGATAACATAGATAGAAGCATAATTTTACTGATACTTATACAGTTACACAGTAGCTTTGTTATCATCAAGCCCTCAGGACTACCTTGGTTTATGAAAAACACATCTGTCCCTTTTTGGAACAATAACAAAAAAATTATTGTTTGAGAATAAAATATTCAGTTTTCATTTTAAAAGTCTTGGTCACCTTGCATTAAATAAACTGAGACAGCACACTGGTTTATGCAAGAGACTGATAACAAATTAGCTTAAGCATCTAGCATCCAGCTCGTGATCAAGCATCAGAAAATACAAATACATGACATTTCCCCGCTAGACTAAGTGATGTCCTCAAACGTCTCAAAACACACAATTTACCCTCCAAAGTAGTAACACTCAGAAAAATCAGGAAGTTCTCACAGTAGATACTCCATTCCTTTAAAAGCCTACTGCTGATGTAGTTTAAGTTTTGTATTAATAAATGTATAATGAAGCCCCTGCTCGTGGATCTGAGGTGAGTCTCCCCACCAATATACAACTTACCTTTCCTGTAAAGATAGCAGAGGAGAATAGGAGAGCTGTAATAAGACAGGGACCAAAGTGTTGACGCCTGCAGGAAGAAAATATACTCTTTAATCAAGTACATCCCTACCCCTTTTTTATGTGATTACGCAAAATAAAATACTTACCCAACCAAGAATGCTGTCAGTGTGCTTTTCCAGACCTCTGGGTTGGTAGGTCCATCCCTGTCCGCAGAGAGAGAGAGAAATACTGCTAACGTTTGCCTCTGAACAAGTTTAGCTAACGTTAGCTTAGCTCGTAGCACCATAATATAAAGATGAGGTCGTATGTACTATATTCTCACTTTGCAGAGAATTTACAGTGACTTGGTTTAAGTTGAGTGCGTTTGAATCAAACGTTCATTTTCTGTTCAGTTTCATTTTTGTTTTTTCTTCAAAGTTTCATCGTAACTGCTTCTCTGCTAGCAACAACACGCAGAGTCAGTTCGCTGAAAATAAAACAAGCTACATCACTAAAGTCATAGTCACACTGTTTACAACTGTGGCAGTGGCACAGAAAAAGCTCAAAAGCCTAAAAGAAATTTCTCCATTGTATGCTTGTCATTTCATTCATTTACAAGCTGTCATTTCGGGCTATGCGGTGCAGTGACAGTAGCAGGGTTTCAATAACAAACATCTACCGGGGCGACGACATAACATCTTTCTGAAAGCTTCCATTCGGCGCCTCGAAAACAACTTCAAATTCATCTGTAAATCCCTACCCTCCTACCCGACCTGCCCTCAGGTCGAGATTGGTCCGGTGAACGGTGAATTCGTTGCAGATGAGGCCCTACAATACAGCGGAGCCACATCCAGCCGGCCATTCTTCCTGTATGGTAACTACGGCAGCCCGCAATGATCATACACCTCAAACGTGAAAGCGCTCCAAAATTTGATGCGGAAAAAATGAGAAGTAGTAACATTAGGGCAAAATGTGTTTATTTCGATATGTCTGTGCTCACAAAGTCATGCATTAATGTAAAATCAGGTAGTAACAATATGGAATACTTGATAAGAATAAAACTTTATATCAGCTAAAACTATGGAAAGGCTAACAAAATAACTGCCACATATTTAAAACAAACATAAAGCCAGCTCACTTATGAAGAGCGATCATTTAAAAAGGAAAACAACTGAACATCATTTCCATGAAGCACTAAAGTTTTTCTTCAAGTCCCAACTCTGTCATTTTGTTGTTACTTTTGTTTATAAAGGCCTTTTGCTGCAGCTTGGAACTGAGAGGATGTGACAGCTGGATGAGGATGAGATGTGGGTAGGTGATCAGCTCTGACACTGCTCGTATCTGAAAACAGAGCACAAAGACAAACTTGCTCAAAAATCTCCTGTGCCCCAGTCTCTTTTATTTTCCTTTAAACACAAACACAAGCAGCCCACGCAACAACAACTCACAGGCGAAGGAGCGCTGCTTGTCAGTGCATGGCGTGATATTATGCCACAGTGTCACAGTGATGTTCAGGCCAGTGTGATTGGTGAGTGTGAGAAGAATGTGAGAGGCAGATGAGTGGCAGTGTTACCACACACACACACAGCCGAACATACAAAAGCACACACAGGTGATGCAAGAGTCTCTCCTTACCGCTCCAGTTCCTTATAGACATCATCCTCTCTTGGCTTCAAATCCTGATGGGGGGGCAGTGAGGAGAAGGATAAAGTGAGTTACTGAGTCAAGATTTATGTTCCTCCAGAGTGTAATGAGATTGATCTGTTAATACCCCTAATGTAAGGGTGACTGCTGATAGGCATTGGGTTTATCCGAGACAGAGTTGATAGATTAGAGGAGAGGACTGCAAGTGTGAAGGAAGACATATCTGCTGACAGCTTAGGGAGAGGGCAAGAACGCAAACAAGACTTTGTATGCACTGGTGGATGTGTGTAATGGAACACCTCACACAGACACATATGCAAAATGCCTGTGTGTTCAGGGGATGACACGATAACTCACCATGTAGACTGAACCCTGGGGAGGAGCCTGTTGGGAAGGGAGGAGAGTGAAGCAAACAGGTTTAATGAACAACAAGTGACAGAGAGAGGGACAGTTGAAAGGACTGAAAACAGAAACAAAGACGGGAAGGAAGACATAAAAACTAAACTACAGAGAAAAGCCAGGCAAAAGGAAAAAAAACTAGCTAAATACCAGAGGGAACAAGTGGGAAAGGGCAAAAATGGGAGGGAAATACATCAGAGGACATTTAGTAATTGAAAATGTTTGAATTCATCACCTGTCTTAGATCCTCAGGATTCTCATAGATGTTCTCTGTGTCACCCGAATGAACAGAGAGAGATTGTTCAATACCTGAGTACAGAAAGATAGAGTCATGGACAAATGCACTCAGACTTATCTTCAGTGGGAGGAAGGAGGTGGGGGCAGATTCATTACAACAACCCCAGAGGATGTCACGGCCCACATCGCTCAGTGGCAGCCGACTGGGGCCCAAAGATGGACGGAACATGGAAAGCTGTCAAAAAAGAAATCGCCGGAAGACTCACCGCGATCAGAAATGTGTTTCTGTCTCCATAGCAACACACCGACGGCTGCGGCAACCAGGGGCACAAGGAGTAATAAAGCAGAGAGCGAAGGGAGCAGGGGCGGGGTGGGGACATTGGGACTCTCTATAAAAGGGAAAGAAAAAGTGTGAGAGGACAAAAGCATGAATGTTTCTCAGAAGAGTCATCATATAAATCCTGTTACGGGTGTGAAGATGAATGACATGAGGATTGTCCAGGAATTTATGGTTTGCTTTTCAGTTTGCTCTTCAGTTCAGGTCAAGAGGGGCAACTTTTTCTTCACGTGAACCCTTCAAACAGTTTTTAAAGATATGTTGCAGTTACAATGTCCTCAATATATTACAGGCATTTGCATCATACTGCCTTCAGTCACAGACAATGGGTGCAGTGAAAGATGCTGAGGAAATCCAGGCTTACTCAGGGAGAGTGAATAGCCTGTGGAAACGCTTAGTAGGCATTGATCTGGCACATCGTCAGTCTGGACTGTAAAGCCTGTCAATCTGAAACTAGGAAGAGAGAAAGGATTCCAGAGGAATCATAGGAACCAAGCGCCATCATTACACACAATTTCAACCAATGGCAATGACATACATGCCCCCCCCCAAAAGAAAAACCTAATCATTTTAAAACCCCATCTTCACATCATGTATTGTGAAGTCCTGAGACGTTCTCCATGTTCCCTTCACATCCTATTCCAACATCAGGCTGCGACTAGGCAAACTCAATATGTAAACACAAGGCTCTCAACCATAGCCAGTCAATGCAGCGTTGAAAAACAGGTGTGTCAGAAGGCGTAGGAATGATTATCTCAAACATTATATAAGCACTCCAGTCGCTCACTGCTGTACCATTTAAATTTTGTGGGAAGAGCACACGTGTGTGATCAAACTTGTTGGCATAAAGAGGATGACATCAGTCTTGCAAAACACAGCCACAGGGCGACATGCGAAGCAGGAGGGAGGGACCTAAAAACAAGTGTTCTGTTGCTGTCTGCTCACTGTTCATGGAGCACAAAGCAAGATCTGTCAAACTGCTTGGGTTTACGCAGGAGACGTATCTTAAACAGGAAATCACCACTGAACAACAAAAATAGACTTATTAAATAAAAATCATGATTTCTTAACAATACGGTCTTTTTCTTTCTGCAAAATTTAAGGTTATTCGATGCACAGACACCTGAGAAAAGTCCACTCTTGCATAAACTTTCCACAAATTTTGTTTGACCCTCAGGTCTCATCTTAACCCATGTGTCAGAGCTTTTTGCCAGCTTCAAAGTAATCAATCATTACGTGCTGCTTTAGGTGTAATTGATTGTTGACTGTGTGTACAGGCTGCTAATGGAATATTGTGGTGAAAGCTGACCCCAGGATTGCCCTGTACTGTTCTCTAGGCCAGCTTTAATGCATGGATTATGTTAATTGAGTGCAGTGAAGAGAAGAATAAATATCCCCAGTTTCTGAGCACATATCTCCTTTTTCTCTCTGTCTCTCACCATGATTGGTTCTTCCTCCCCACCTCATTTGTTTCATTTCAAATGAGGTAAGGGGTGATTTATATCACTATGACTGTAGAGTCTGGTGGCGTATAGGAGGCAGACCAAAGAGCTGCTTGAATGCTTTGCAAAGGATGGGCAAACTCAGGAGAGCACACGATTGCAGAAAATTCCTGACATTTGAAGTGTTTTGTGTGCTGCTGAGCACGATGATTGCTTCAATTTTGCATTCTTTGTACTGTGCATCAGTAAAAGAAATTCTATTATGCAGTGTTGTTTTAACTTCTGAGACTTGGGCTTTACTTTGAGATTTGCTTTCAGTGGATTAGATATCCCAGAATGATAAATATGATTCAGGGTTTCTGCTATTTTGCTTCATAAAAACTTGCTTCTGTTCTCTTATAGAGATAACCACGAAGAAAAAAAATATTATCTCTGGAGACCTTCCAGAAAAACAAAATAACAGCAACAACAACAACAACAAAAAAGCCCTATTTTTAAACCTTTAACTGTCACTGGTTATTGTTTTATTATTCATTACTAACCATACATTTGTGTGCTCTTTTGCACATTTGCAGCATTTGTGCAGCCTGACACTACAACAATATTATGTAGGTCATCCAGCACTCACATTATTTGAACATCCTACTCTGTTCAGTCTAAATTCCCCATGACATACTGGAAATATGCAACACTTGTCATGTGCTACATATACATTTGAACAAATGCAACTTCTCAAATCAGACATTTTGTTCTTTTTTTTCCCTTTATATTATTATTTTTACCATGCTCCTTCCTTCTTGCCCATTGTTCTTATTGCTCTACCATCCGAGGGCCACACGACAGCTCAGAGCCCATGAGCCAAAGTGATGTGTTGGGGTATAGGGAGTGAACTCATCTCTACAAAGGGTTCCATTTAACTGTCACATCCTCCTGCTCTCCCCCCTTAGCCACCAATACAATAAGCCTAAATAATTTAGTTGTGAGGAGAGATGTCCCAAGGTCCTGTCCTCTAATATTCACATATTAGCTGGGTGAAAGAAAACGATAGACTTAATGTTTTTTATTTCATAAAAGGCAACGCTGCATGTATCAGAACTGCATTATAAAAATTGGCATAAAACTGGAGTGAGCTAAGCTGCTGGATATTATCAGAAGTTGTGGCCTGTGACCTCTTGAGCTATGTTAAGAAAGTGTAACATATGGTATCTGTCAGGGGCTTTCTCCTTTGTAAACCACAGGATTTCTGGCAGATGAACTGACCTGAAGTTGGTTCTAACCCCACAGAATGCTTCATAGAACACATATCCGTGAATTACACGCACTTACGGTTCATTATTCCCATCAAGTTGATTGGAAGTCTGCTTGTGCTACTAATATAATACTCTTGATTTCAAATAGATAAATAAAGCACAGAAAAATCTTTGCAAACCATGCAGCTGCTCCCACCTTCAGGCCGCAGTCTTATAACTTGTTCCGCCCGAATGACCTGGCCATTTTTCAGCTCAAGGATGCAGGTATAGTTCCCTGTTACATCCGAGGTGATGGGCAACTGCACGGCGGTGCTGATGCTGCCAGGGCCATTGCTTGTCATCTTCAGCTTGCGGCTCTTATTGTTGTGTTTCCACTCGGCATTTCGAACCTGGGACCGCTCTGAATACAGGCACAGCAACTCCAGCTTTGAGGGATAGCGTTTGGTTTTAACTGTAGAAGTGAGAAAGGCATGGGGGCATGAGAGGAGAAAATGTTAGGGCAATGAAACAAATGAAAGAAACCAGGAAGAAGGATGAGCAAGAGAAAAAGACAGTCAGGAGGAATGAGAAAGTCAGTTAAAGGGTAGTGTGTGAATATAGAAAAGGGCAAGGACAGATAGAGAGTAATGAGGTAAAAGGAAAGTGATATGAAAAACAAAGAACAATTCAGAGAGGGGTCAAAATAATATATATTCATTAAAGTGATTTGCTGCTAATGCATTGGTTGACTGTGACTGATGCTTGGTGTCTCATCAAACTGTAATGAGAATCCATCTGGGTGTAATCAAGCTCCACAGATCCCCACCACACACACATGAAAAAAATCCACACACAACTCAGCCTTGATTAGTGTGATCAGCGTGGGCCACCCACAGCCTTGGTGGGAGGGCAGCAGGTATAATCAAATATAATGATACTTATAATGAGGTGGGGTAAAAATATATATGCGTCATATGACTGGTGAGTGGGCGGATGTGTGTGTGTGTGAGTGTGCCTTATGGATGCAGATGTGTGAAGTAGGGTGACAGTGACAGTGACAGATCGACTGGTCATGTCTGGGCAGCTGTGATGGATGCCAGTGGGACTGTGATTAGTAAAGCCGTCCAAGGCCATCATGACAGGCTTTTGAGTGTGTATGTAAAGGCTTGTGTGTGTGTGTGTGTGTGCGCGTGTGTCAATGTATGCTTCTTCAAGGGGTGAAAGCGCCCAAGGCACACTCATAAAAAATCAACAGGTGCACAGCTCAATTTTTTTTCTCTTTAAATTTATGAATCAAGTAAATGTTCTCTTTCAGGAGCAATATAGTAAATTTATTCATTTAATAATGTGACGTTTTACCGATGGCTGTAGGAAATTTTCTCTTCATTTATACTGTTCTGTCAGAGTGGATGAACAATGCACTCAGGCTGGTATGAATTTAATGTATTGCTCAAGTACAGTTTAGCAGGGGAAATAATTGCAAAAATCTGGCACTAAAAGAGACATGGGTGCTCTGATTATGGCAAGTCTGTCTCAATGATGCCTCTGCACTTATTCTAGCTGCTGTGCATACGCTTTAGTTTAACAGAATGGCTTTGCATTTTTGGAAATATGTGGTTTCCACCTTGCTGCAGAAAGCTGAATAAGATGTTTTGAGGTAGAACAATATGAGGCAGTTTGTTTAACTTATCATATAAACCTCCAAAGGAAATAACAGCCATCTTGACTAATATGGAAATGTTATAAGTGTACTTATGAGCACTTACTCAGTAGAGCATAAAGATAAGTGTTGAAAGTGTAATTTTAAGCCAAATGTCATGGCTTAGTTATATTATAGAGGATGTCAGCATGGTGCATTGATTTGAATCAGTCACAGTAAGGTTGCCAGGTAACCACCAAAGATCCAGCAGAGAGTGAGTTTGGTTTCAGAGAAATTCTAGGATCATTTAAAGTGTTAGACTTGTCTAAACAAAACTCGTGTGGCCAGTTTAGTTTGATAAAATTAAGACAGTTTAGCAAAAAAAAAGACTTATTTGATACAAACAGAGGCCACAGCCATTGTTCCCATCAGTCACACTTACCAACAAAATATTCATCAGAATCGAAGCATGTTAATCATAATATCAAGGAGGTAAAGAAATGAGATGTAACTTGTTGGAAAATGAGTGTTGCAGCAGTTTCTTCTTTTATTCCCATCATTACATTTTCTTCTGAGGTTAAGTTAAATAAGGGAATCATTACTCCCATGAATCTTGTTTTGGCTTGGAGCAAGGAGGCAGTTAGCTTAGCTTAGGCCTACCATGAAAACATAAAGCAGAAGAAGCAGCCAGTTTGGTTGCTATAAAGAAAATGTCCAAAGTTTGGCATGAAAACATTACATAAAATTCTTTTAAACAAAAAAAGTAATAAATGTTAAAAACTGTCATTTTAAGGAAAATCTTGTGCTTTAGCAATAAGTTAGAAATCACAGTATAGTGCAATTAGTTACGTCAGTCACAATGAAGAACCCGAGAATGTTTTGTTTTTTGTAAAGAAGCCATGTTAATGATGATTGTTGAACTCTGGTAGTTTAATGAGCTTTGATGAACTTGTTTAAAAAGCTTGAACTTGGATAAAGTAGTTGAAGAGCTGAATGGCTTTTTAAACTATTGCTGAGTGTCTTGTAACATCAAAACTTGCAGGATATGAAACTGAATCTAGTACTTCACCAAGTTTAAAATATTTATCCAGTTGAATCACTTGACAAACATTTTATGTGTGATATTACAATATATACCTGGAGTTTAAGCATTATTGCCAAATGAGGAGTCTACAGTATGTGGCTCAAATGGGAATATATATACATCTGTTTGTCTGTATGTATATTTGTACTTGAATGATCTCAGCATATGCAATATTGTTGTCATCAACATTATTTTTACTGATATTTTTCTATAATTCTTATTTTAGGTACAAAAGAAAAAACAAACCAAAGTGCAAAATCAGCATTGACACAAGGAAAATGATTTCAAATTGATATTTTAAACATTATCTGAAGTGTTGACTGGTCCAAACAACACATAAAAGTTTCCCAAAACGATGACTTATCTGATACAATCTTAAGCAACATTGGCGGAAACTTGTGACGCATGCTGACAAAATATTTTTTGGCTTGCTAATCGTATTTTCAAAGTGGAACTGAGATTAAAACTTTTTTAGGATCAGCTGTTTGCCATCTCTATTTTTAATTATGGAATAATGCTGAATTTCACAATGATCCGGGATTTTATTTGTTTCTTTTTATTGTGGTCATGCAGTGTTACTCATCAAGTGTTCCTTTCTGCGCGAGTATATGCATCATAATTGTCATTATCATCGACTGACATTCACCTGAGACCATTGTTTTTTTATTTTGTTTTGCCTTGGAAACAGAAGCTCCAGCTTCTTGTCTGACTCCCTGCTTGGTTAGGCTTAGATATAACTACTTGGTTAGGTACTTGGTTAGGTCATGGTTTTGGTACGTTGGGCTAACAAATGTTAATGTGCATTTTTTCATATGAATTAAAATGCAACATTTTACTGCTGAAATGTGTCTGCTGCTGTGAAAGGAGTGTTTTGATGCTGTTGTCTGGTTAGATATATTTTCTAATTTGAAAGCAAAAAGGTTGAATTCACCATAACTTAATGCTGCATTAGTGCAACTAAGCTTAGTCCAGAGGTAAACACCTTGAATATGGAAATAACGTGAGTATGTAATAAGTCATGGCCTTTACAGGTTCTCAAATCAACTGAACACCTGCAGTATCATTTATGCTAAGAAGGCCAAATGCAGGAGATCTTTTAGAGGAATGTCACTGACTTCCTTCAGCAGACCTAAAAGTAGAACTGATTTGTCAAGGACAGAAAAGGTTAATCTATTTATTTCTATGGTCTTTTTTAATCTATTGGTTTAACTTTTTCATAATATGATTGTTACTCCATGGTATCCTCTACTATACAATGTAAGACTAATATAGAAGTTTGTAATAAAAAAGCAGCACAACTTGTATTATAAATCCATCACTCTCATTTTTTTTAAAATTCTACCTCATTCCATTACTTTTGCATCTTAATCCTCATCTTTACCTTTCAGAACGCTGAGTGTTGTCCTCTGGCTCAAAACGTTGTCATTGAGATACACTTCACAGATGTAGAGGCCACCATCTTTCAACTCAGGGGTGAGCAGAAAGGAGAAGCTCCCAGCCTCTGCATTGTAGGGTTCACCAGCCAGCTGGAGTCTCTTACTTTGCTCAGTCTGTGAGGTGGGACCCCTCCAGCGGTCGTACTGGTACACTAACTTCATATCAGTATGCCTCTTGGCATCTGGGGGAAGCCAATAAAGCAGGACATAGTCCCCCTGGATACTGTGACAGGTCAGCTGGAAGGGTGTCTGAGCCTCAATGGCAGTTGAGATCATTTGGCCTGCAGGCAAGATTGAAGGGAAACATATATGAAGCCATTTCACACTGACAGGGAATTTAATGCAAAAAGAGTGGCAATGAAGAGGGAAGTTAAGTAGTAGAAAGTAAACAGAATAGCGGGAAAGTAATGAAATGGAGAGTGGAGAAAAGTTCCTGCAACAATGGGGATTAAGTTTTTACACGCTGAGAGTCACTTCTTACCTCCTGCTCTGCCTGATTAGTAAACTGCTGACATAGGACTTTCAGACCGCTTTTGTTTGAGTTACTTACCATGTGTTATATTGGTGAATGAGGCCACTTTGTCAGCTGTTGAGAGAAGGGAAGCAAGAATGGAACGGGGAGGGCAAAAAGCAAAAAGATGAATAATACATAAATGTAGCAACTATAATATTCACAGGAGGGCAAGCGGAATTTACAGCATTTGAATCTCAAAGCTGGTTTATAAAAGTAAATACTTTGAAGAATTGCAGTTATAGGACTCCTGAATAAATAATGTTACCGCTGAAGTTTCTGACTTTGATGCCCATTCACATCATCAATAAAAGCAACAAAAATCAGATATTTTTCTCAGCGTTTCTGCATATCTCATCCTCCAGTCAGGCTCACCGTCAGCAGTCACGTCCACGTTAGCAGTCAACACACTGGCGTTGCTGCCCCAGGCGTAAACTGTACAGACATAAGTCCCACTGTCGCTGTTCTGGACCTGCGGCAGCTTAGCAACTGTACCCGTGTTTGGCATTTTCTTGCTCTTCATAGGAATGCCGCCAGGTGCTGTCCAGGTGATTGTCGTGATGGCAATGTCAGGAATGACTTTAGCGATGAGCCGCAGGGTGCTGTACTGAGGGATGGGTGAGGCAGGGTAGGCATTGACTAGAAATGAGCGAGGACAACATAAGTCAGCTGTAGAAGCAGAACATCAGTCTTAATCTTAACATACTAATCCATAAGCCCTGTATTTAAATTCTTAATTAAGTAAAAGTACTCCTGGATCATGTCATGCCTGCTGGGGAGGCATGACCTCTGGCACACCTGAGTCTTCATCATCCTGATCCCCAACAGCAGTGATATAAGGATGTGCCTTCCTCCTACACAGCACCAGATTGTTGTGTAGCCAACTGAGTTAACGCACTCAGGCCAAGTAAATCTGTTCAACAAAGTATCATAACAAGTCTGTCCTTTTTTCCACACAGTCTCCAAATCTCCATGCCTGACCTGGATTGCCTTGGCCTGTCTGACCTGGATTACTGAAAAACCTAAATATCAAATCTCATTCTGTTACTTCAGCTGCTCAGTCTCAGTCCTTCGTGACAGATCCCCCGAAACGTATTTAAAAAATGTCAGATAAAATAAATAATGTCGCTGCTTTTTTTTGTTTGTTTTTTTAAAGCTGATTCTAGTTGAATTGTGTTTAAAATATTCATCTGCCAAGAAAATACAGTAGATATAAAGAAAATGTAGAATTAAAGGTCTGATATTTTCCACTGAAATATTCTGGAGTAAAATTCAAAGTTGCTTAAGACTGAAATGACAGAGAAAAAGATACATATCTTACAAAAAGATCACAAAAGAACACTATTTCTTTGAATCATTTTAGTGCTGTTCCTACTTTTTAGGCCATTACTTGAAAATTGCATACCCATATCAAAATAAATGGAGATGGCACATAGCACAAATGAAAAAGGTTTCAGGGTCACTTAAGATAAAAACAAACCGACACCTAAATCAAACCCCTTCAGAATGAATATGAATATCCCTTAGGAATAATACAGCTGTAGCGCTAAAAAACAAGTCATAGTACAATAAGTAAACATTAAAGATGATTGTCTTAAATAAGTCAGGAGGTAATCTTGTCTTTTAAGTGAAAAAGCTTTTAATGTTAGTATATGCAGTATGAGGGAGAAAAAAAGAAGAATTTTAGAAACAAAATTAGCCAAAACTAGAGAGTTTTTTAGTGTAGACATTTCAGGCAAAGTCTCCAAAATAAGCATTAAGGCAGTTTGGCACAGTTTGGACATCTGTTTTCAGTGTTCCCCAGTTCAGAACCTCAGGTTTTAAAAGGTGAAATTATTATAAATGATTGAAAGTACTAAAGCTAAAGTAAGAAAGAACCACCAAAAAAAGCTCATTTTTAGTGAGAAAAGTATAGCAGGCAAAGACATTCGCATATTGTCGTAGTGAAGCTCATTTAAACTGGATCCATGGATGTAATATATTTATCTTTCAAGCACCTGATTCAAGAGCATAAGCACACATAAAATAGGAGAGTTTATAGACAAACATTTCTCTCTGAAGTGCTGTGGATTAGAAGCTTAGAGTACCCACCCGTAAATAAAAAAAAGAAGGAAATAACTGCACAAATATGGTGAACAAGCACCTGAAAATTGCACTCTCATTCAAGATTCAAAACTACAGGAAAAATAAACGAAGTGTGTTTGAGGCAGAGATGCTTTCATAAATAGGTTGTCATCAGCAAATAACCAGCTATCTGTATAACATTTAATAATTGGAATGCATGAGAATGAACAGCATAAAAAACAACAGTAAATAAAATGCACAAACACATCACTTTAATAAAAATTCAGCTGACATACTTCTCCCTCGCAAATTGTGTGTTGCTTCACCTGGTTGTTGGTTTTTGATTGTACAAAATGCCACATTAAGAGACACTACGAGATTCTCCCAGTGGGAGGTTTCTTTGAGTTTACTAAAAAATGTGAGTTCAAGTGTATGTAATTCCACAGTTCTCTGCAGTAAATACATGTCAGAGGCAGAGCCTTCTTTAAAGATGAATATTTTTAGATATCTTCAAAGGTAACTGCATGGGAGCTTTAACTCGATCAATATTCTTACACATATACTTGGATGCTTTATGAATAAGAAAATCTCTTATGTATAAAGTTAATGGGTTACTAATGCTTGCGGGTTGGTTTAAGAATCTCATAGTAATATTTCATTGTTTTTTTTCTTATACCTGTAAGGATTGCCAAGAGAATAATCTTCTCCTTTAGTTTCCTCTCATGCTGCTTTATTAAACATGAGTAGTAACCACTGTCCTCCATTTTGGGTATGAAGTATAGCGAGAAAATCCCAGTATCTTTAAAGTTGCTGTCAGTCAATTGCATGGATGCCTTTGAAGCACCGCCAGCGAACTTGTTATTTTCACTGGCGGTGAGAACCAGTTTCCAGTCATCCGCACCAAGGGACTTCACCATCCAGTTAATGGATATGTCACCTCTTGCTGTTGTATCGGAACAGCCCAGGGTGGTAGGGGTGTTCTCTTTAACCACCACAACATCATCCCAGTCTGCGGAGGAGAGGATGAAAATTTTGTCAATGTGAACGCTGAATTCTTGATGTGAGCCTTGAATAAAGTTCAAAATCTAGAGCTTTGCATCAGTTTTAATGTCTGGTTTTCATCTTATCCGTGGAAGACTAGTTCACACTCTTAAAATTTCCCTTCAAATAATCCTCAGATGCTTTTTAGTGGGTAATCAAGCTTCTACATTAAAAACAATAAAGGCTAACTTACAAAAATGTTGTTTCTAAATTTCTTCTTTTTTCTCCCTCATACTGCATATAGTAACATTAAAAGCTTTTTCACTTAATAGACAGCAACTTTTAGAGATTACCTCCTGACTTATTTAAGACAATCATCTTTAAGCCATCATATTGCCTTCAAATGAAACAGAATTTTATCCACATATAAAAAACACTGTGGACTTTGCTGCTCTGTGTACTTTTGATAACTCATATTTTTGGGTACGAGATACTGTTTCAGTACTGACTGTAAAATCTGAAGGAATAAATTGTACATGATAAAATAAAAATATGAATTGCAAGAAAACAAACTGTCCTTGAGTTTCTCTTTAACTTGACGTAACACAGCTAAAGATCATTTAATTGATTCTCTTCAATGAAGAATTCTCCTCATACAAGACTCATAATCTATGTACATTAAATGACAATAAGATATATTTTTTTGCTATTATAAAAACAAGATTCACGTGTTGGAAAAAATGTTTCAAGAGAAGCATACCTGTGTTGCCAGTGTAAGAGGAACATACCACCCATAAAGAAACAAAAAGAAAGTTGAGAAAAGCAGACTCCATCATACATTAAAAGGAACAAAAAAACCCTCACAGCTCCAAAAACTGTGACCTTTCTAAGTGTCTGACAGAACACCAAGTATTCCTCTTCATCCTACTGGAGTTCCTGACTGACATGTTACCAAGTCAGAAGTGCAACTTTTTTTTGCACAACAGGATGTGGAGCAGCTAACATTGGTATAATCAACAGGAAAAGACATGTCACTATACAGATATGTGTGTGTGCATAAGACTGATAAACTGTAATTCATGTCAGAAGTTTACATATGTAAATTATGGATATGAGGATGGGAGGACTGCATAACATCTTTAATGTAAAGAGTAAAAAGGACCAATTTAGTGCACAATGTTTAATTTAGTTTGACACATTTAACTTCTGATGTCTTTTGGCAATTTTCACCTTGATTCTGGATCATTTTGGACATTTGACCACTGTTCTTACCTGAAAAAGGGTTGAGGAAGGCCCTTCAAAAAGCTCAGTCTTCTTTATTTGTACTTCGTTTTTGCGAGTATATCTCAGGTCAGTGTCCTGTTAAAACACTCAAATGTTTCCAAGTGTCCTATGGCACAAAACAGCCACAGTGCCACCACTCCCACCATGCTTCCCAGTTTATACAGTGCTCTTGTGTGTGAATACCTGACCTTTATGTCTCCAAACATACATCTGGTCATTATAGCCCTGCAACTCAGTGTTTCTCTAAAACATTCCTTTAAAAAACTTTTTCTTTTTCTGTGTGGTCATTTGCAAGCTTCCATTTAATTTAAGAATCAGAGTTTCTTTATTGTAATGTCTGTTCACGGAGATGTAAAACTCAACAGACTGATGCTTTAGCAGCTTCCAGTCCACTGCAGGCCTGCCTTGCTAGTCCTTAAAATGTTGCCCATCCAACTCCCCCATGCAGCTGAGGGCAGTTTTCTTTGAGGTTGATAGTCTTCTCCCCAAAAGTTATATTGCTTATAGCTGTTTTGAAAAATCATGACCTTGAAGATATACATAGAGATACAAGTAGCAATTAAACTTAAAAGACTATACCTACAGATAGTAGCATAGTAAAAAGAAAGGTCATGCACAGATGGCAGCACAGTGGAAAAGTCTGAACAGATGACTGTGCAATACTGATCGTAATAAGTTTACAATATTTCATTACTGTGATCCGGAGACTTTTCCATCGAATTTCATGTTGGCCAATCCAACGAGTCCTGTCCTGCAAGCCCTTTTCTGTATACACAGACAAGCTACAAGCTGCAGCCAATCACAGTCTCTAAAGTAAAGTGGATTTGGCCAGCTGGAAAACATTTTGCAACTTTCAGTTCCACTGAATCAATAATCTAAGTGGGTGTATGCAGAAATGGACCCCATGTTGATTAAAAACAACAACAAACCCAAACTTGCACAACAGATTTGTGTTTCCTTTTTATATTAAGACAAACGTTGTCCTATCACTTCTGCCTCAGAATGGTACGACTCAGACTCACCACTGAGAGCTCAATAATTCCATGACATTCACATTTATGACGAGTGTAAACTTCCGAATCTAGGGTGAAAAGAATGACATTAGCAAGTTTTGCAGCTTTTCTGAGCTGAACTTTAAAGCTGAGCAATTCATGACCTGATAGAACTTCTGACCCTAACATCCACTTTGACAAAAGCAATGAGCCATCTCTCATGTGTGTATCACAATGTGTGAAAGAGAAAAAAATGATAAGTGTAACAGAAAGTAAGGGTTTAAGAGATGAAAAAGCAGAGAAATAAAGAGTTTTGGTTGGTGTGGGTGCACATCAACCCCAAGGCTACATGTCTTTACATCCCATAAATGTCTTTAATTAAGCTAAAGGTATTATCAGCTCCTCTGAGCACTATTACAGATTTTTCCATAATTACCACTGGGTGATTGGGGGCGGTAAGGAGAGATAGAGACGGAGAGAAAGTATGTATTGTGGGTGTCTAATGACAGGGAAAGAGAAAAAAGCAAAGGCAGGAAAAGGGAAAAATACGGAAGGAGAGGTGCTTAGACAGAATGAGAAAACCGGGGAGAAGAGAAGAGTGAGAGGTTGTTGCAAGAGAAGAGACACAGTGTGACTTCAAAGAAGCCTCTGGCTGCTGACAGAGTGCGGTGCTGATCTTCTGGCCCCTCCCCTATGGGTAAATAATCACCATAAGCCTTGGCTCCGTCTAATGAATCCACTGCCAATGAGCTAATATCTGTTAACTATGCGCTTCATTATCACTGCCACAGACCCCCGGAGAGCACGAGGATGGATAACCAGCAGGAAGGAGTGAAGGACGAGTGGATGAGGGAAATTGAATGACACAGGAGGAGGGAAAGAAAGAGGGAAGAAAGGAAGGAAGTGTAAAATTAATTGGAGGTGTAAAGGGATGCAAGATAAGGTAGAGAACGAGTAAATTGGATAGTAGCAGGAAAGTAGAAAGTATGAAGGTCGATTTGGTAGGAAAAATGGGTGAGAATGAGAAGTAAAAGGATTCAAATCCTTCATTTGTTGGCCACTTTCTTTAAAGTGCATTATCAAATCCATATGATTGAGTGGTAGCACTGGTAAGATTGGGTGGTCCCTGCACACTTTCTGTCAACGTGTTTTGCCATTTAAAACACGGAGCTGTTTTGTTTGAATGAATCCCTGGGTTTACCGTGAATAAGAAGTGGAAAATATACAAAAACTTCTGCCTCTCTGCCAAGCAAAAAAAGTCCAGAATAAGAATATATTTCAACTGTTGATTTGCTTCTTTGGTGTGCTGAACATTTCCTGACCTCTGATTATGATCAGAATATTCAGAATTGGCACCTTAGAGATAGATTTAGGAAATAAGAGGCAATAGATGGAAACTAAAGGAACAGAACATAAGGAACCAGACAGCCCAGTTTAGACTGAGGGACTTATGGATATGTAATTACATTGGCTGTAAAACACTTGGGTATAGGGGATTAGACCTAAACCAGATAATGCCTTTGCTATGCTAGTATGCATCTTACTGTAGAGGAAAATAGGGCAAAATGAGTTGGAAGTTATTCTGCAGAAGAAGAAAAAACTCATCATTATCGGTTTGCTAGAGTCTGCAAATAGATGGATGAGAGAGAAGCTGCTTCCTTTTGATTTGATTTTGCTGACTGCCTCTGGATCTGTATTTTGAGATTCGTTAATGAATGTTTATTGATTTTGGCATCTACTGTGTTGGAAACGCCTGAGTGAAGAAACAAACAGCAGGGGGCGCGAGAATCATCCGATTCCACGTAAATCCACATCAGAGGTAGATGTATTCCTCAGAAGCCAATCTATTCTTGTTTTTGTTTGTTTCAAATGGTGAATGACTTTTATTCTGGTGATAATGTTTACTAAACTGCCATTTGTATATGTTGCATTGATTGAACATCATTTAAGTTGACCATGAAGCAATGTCTGACATGAATGACTTCAGTGTTGAAATTCTCGACAGGTGCACAATGAAAAATAAGGTATAATCATTATGTTTTGTATAATACGGTTTTCCCATGAATGACAGGTAATAAATAAAATGAATGTACTGCTCTGTATACAGAGCTCTGTAAACATGACATCTGCAGTCTCAGAGAAGGGATTTCTCTTCTGTTCAGTTCTGTGTAGAGTTTATTCTCATCCCCTGTATGCCGAACAGATTGCAAAACCCCACGAGGCCAATTTAAATCATATTTGGCTGCATAAATAAATGCAGTTCGGCTTGACTTAACACCTGCTGCGCTGTTTACGTGTAATCCAGGTGCGAGCCACGCAAGTATAATAATAAAAAAAAGAATAAATAAGATGATGCTTGCGGCGATTTCAACAAGTTGTATTGAGCCCCCCCCCCTTCTCTACTTCTCCCGCCGTCGTTGGTCCTAATTGGTTTTTGGGACGCAGGACTGTGACGCTCTTATGACATCATTCACAGACACACAACCGGACAGCCGCTCGCGCTCACCCTCACAGAAAGTAGTTGGAGCGGAGACTCGGCGGCGGCACTTCATTACATCCTGAGCACCAGCTGGGAGAATAGGCTACTCACCTGTGCGCTGTCAGGACGAATTCACTCGGATTTGTTTTGTTTTTTAATAGGCGCATTGAGATACTCTTCTATCAATCTCAGTTGGACCCCCCCCCACTGTCGTCTGTCCAGTAGCCAAACAAGTTTTTCTTTTTTCTTTTCTTTTCTTTTTTCTTTTTGCCTTGAGTGATATTTTACAACGACCCTGAGTCTTTTCCGAAGGTGTTACTTGTTTTACGTTTAATTCGGAGAGACTGCGAGCCTGGTTTTACAAGGGATCATAATGGCGAGACATGACGCCCGAAATTGGCCTGACTGCACTAAAATGACCGGACTGCTCTGCTTTGTTGCGTCGATACTTATCCAACACGGTAAGAATTTCTCACTCATATACATTTTAAAAAATATGACTTGCTCTGTCCAGCACGAAACTGCCTATAATTTAATTTCCCCGAGCTTATATAATGTAATTGGATACGAATTGAAACCTGACTGATCACCTGTCAGGGAGGTGTCAGGCGAAAATCAGGTGATTCCCAAGCTCACAGTACCGGTGGGGCTTTTTGGCTTTAAGTATTAAAAAAAGAAATAGCTGATCAAAAGTTTTTATTAAGCTGTATACTCGTAATGTACGGTGAGGTGGTTAAACTCCATCAGTTTCCTTATTCTTACTGAGTTTTTATTCATCGTTCTTTGACCCGAGTTTCGGTGGTGACTCAACGCCATCTTTAGTTTCCCTAAGGTGTGGCTCTGTGGAGCAGGTTTATTGGTGAGATGCTCTTGATAGTAGTTAGGTGAGTCTCTCTGTCGCCCCTGCTCTCTTCCCTGAAGCCACACATCTCCGGCTCGTTTTCTTCCCTCTTTCAGCACTTAGTTACAACTCAGTTGTGTAAAAAATGGACTGGAGACAGCTCTGAATGTACACAAGTGAAACTTTTCCAGAGTCTCTATACCCATAGCAAGTCATTTAATTCCGTTTCACAATGGTTTCTGGCTTTATTTAGACAATTGTGCGCAACATCGCTCAGTGAGCTACATCTATGAGGGCCTTACTGTATATAGCGGGGAGCCCTTATGAATAAGTGACTATTACTTTAAAGTGACAAGCCACTGCTGTTTCTTGGTTGCGACATAAATTATTCAGGTGTTTTTGCAGCCGACTTGAGCTCAGGTAGCAGGTACTGTGGCCACTGCCCCCCCCCCCCCCCCCCCCCCCCCCCACCGCACCCAAAAGAGAGGGGGGAAATATTCCTGGCGTGCAGTTAACCCATTAATATATTTGTGTGTGGCATGAAACCAGTTCATCATTTTCTCTGCTGTGCCTCCCCAGGCCAGCTATTTGTTTTGTGCTGTAATTGGGGCGAGAATGTAGGACTAGATCTAAGTCTTGGCTCAGCTACTGTGTAGTGGTTGTTTTTCTTGTTCTCTCTTCAGCATTGTGGCTGATTGTGGTGTTTTTAATCTGGACTTCAATACACAATCGCAGTTTTGAGTTATTCATACTTTCAATTCAATTCAATTCATCTTTATTTGTATAGCGCCAATTCACGACAATGTCATCTCATGGCGCTTCACAGACA
>JAOXYM010000006.1:11083757-11130350 GCA_028567055.1 Leptatherina wallacei | reverse complement strand
GATTTAAGTCTTTGAAGCAGTCCAGCTTTATTTCAGCTGCACTAATCAGAATAAAGAAAATAAACAATTGGAAAAATGCTCAACTGTCTCAAAACAGTTTAAGCTGCACAGCACAAAACTACAACTCCAATAATAATCTTGGAGTTGAATCTATGTTTTTGTGCCAGTGTCTCAAAAAACACAAAATTGCACATTGGGAGCTTCTCAAAGCGTTCTATTTGGCAGCGCTTTCATTCAGAAACCACTTGTATTCAAGGCCAATGCAATAGCACACACACTGTTGTGCCGAGAAAATAGCCCAGACTATAACATTGAAATAAAGAAATGATCATTTTTCATGATTTATTTTAAACGCTTGGGTCACCGTGAGCTGGAAGTTCAAGTATGCCTTGAACCCAGTGAGTGATTATTAAAGTTTAACATTAACATGCACAATCTTGATGTGTATTCAAAATGAATTTTTTTCTTGATACCTGTTGCAAAACTTAGCAAGCCGTGAGAGATTTGCTTGATTATCATACCTGCCCTGTAACAGAGATCATCCCACTTATTCTGCACTACATACTGTCTGCATCGAAGCCATATTTTTCAAGAGAAACTAGAGTGAGCACAATAACAAGAAAAATAATGGAAATGGATAAATTTGCACAGACCTGGTGAGAGTGAAATCCCAGAATGCTTTGCTTAGAGGTCAGACAAAAAAAACACTTGCATTCTTTCTCTTGTGCTATTTTTCACACTCTCACATACAATAGGTGTGCAGGAAGCAATCTTCAAGAACATGGAGTCGAGAAGCTTCATTGTAGCCCACCTGACAGTGCATAGTCAGTGGCTTGATGAAATGGCAGAGCTCTGAAGGCCATTAGATATTTTAGTTGATGGCCTGAGCTCCCTGTCCCCCTGACGTTGTGCTTTTCTCCAACATAGGGGATCAGGCAGAGGACATGAATGCTATTAGGCGTCGGAGTCAGCCAGGCAAGCAGCGAGGCAGGCGGACACAGACTGATAAGCGTGTGTTGGTTTTATAAGCCACGGCTGGCTCAAATGGGTTGCAGAGAAAATTAGGATTTGGGTTTTTTTTTTTTTCTTTTCTTTTTTTTTTTTTTTGACTCTGTCTCACTTCCTCTGGCTTATTCGAACTGTTTCTGTGTTTTTCTATTTTGCTCTCTATTCACATGCGCTGTGATTTTTCACAAGGTCAGGTATGGAGTCTACCCTGCCTCTCCTCGCTCTGTTTCTTTCCACCTGTACCACCCCCACCACTGCTAACTATCCATTTTTAGTTGCCCCCCTTGCATCTTCTTCCACTCATCTTTTTCTTTCTCTCCTCTACATCTTTTGTCCCTCGACTTTCTCCTATTAACCTTGGCTTATGCCCTCCTTCTCCTTTCAACACAGTCTCTTTTCGATCCCTCTTTCATTCTCTATTCCTGGCACTGCGCTCTTTTCACACCCTTTCATCCCCACTTTCCATGCACTTTATCCTTCTCCTCGGCTCTCATCCTCCTTCACTTTGGCATTCCCAGGCTGTCTCTTGTCTCATCATTTCATCCCTCCATCTTTCCAGCACACTTCCCCTCCAATTCATTTTTTCTTCTTCACAGATGAATGGTGGGAAATATGGAAATGTCACCGTGACCAGGCAGGAGATCAGAGAGGACTATGTTAATATGGCAGAGCTGTCACAGCGCCACCAGCCTAATGTGTGTGCGTGTGTGTGTGTGTGTGTATGCATGCACATCATGTGGATGTTAAGGACATAATGATAGGTGACAGTACTTAGGTTGCTGACATCTTGGCACTTGAGGATGTTGAGTGTTAGTTTCTGTGTGTGTGTGTGTGTGTGTGTGTATGCATTTGTTCTGTCATGTGTGACTGTTTTTATGTTTTTGTACATCACCTACAGGCTGCAGAGCTACTGTAAAGTAGAGCAGCGGTGACACAAGGCTTCTGTTCTCACTCTCTGCCCCTCCAACTCTCTCATTGTCTCCCTCCCGTCTCTTCTTTTGCTCCTCTCACTCTTGAACTGCCTTTTATTCTCTAATTCCCTTAGTTTCCGTCTGCTTGTGCCTTCTGTTTAATGTGACCAATCCTCTTTCAATATTTATAGTGACAATAACTTTTTCAAGTGCAGCCATGACTCAACATTTCCAAAAAAGTCTGTTTATTTTCATCCACACCCTTGGTGTCCGCTGTTCAAACGATACTTTCCCTGAATCTTCGGGATTGGGGCTTTAGGGCTGTGGAAAGGGATGATGCTGTTTGTTTTTGTGTATAATTTTCATTTCCCCGCGGGCTGGATAGTCTCATAAGGCTACCTTGCCTCTCGTCTGAGCTCTGACAGGAGCTGACCTGCGTTGACTCTCCTCTTATTACCTTCAAATGACAGACAACAGATCTGCCTCAGTTCTGCCCTCACAATGTTGTGTGGACGCGGGGCATGCTCGTATATGTGCGCCTTGATTTGCATATTTATACATAAGAGGAACATGATGTAGCGTAATGACCTCTGACATGTCGAGCAAACTCTGTTCATGTGCCAAAATCAAGCCTTGTAATCAAGGGGTTTCAGTAACCTTTCATTCCATTTTCCCCTCTCCAACTACATCATTTTGTAACCAGAGCACAGCTCCCATTCCCAAAGCTAATCTGCAGTTAGTCAGACCAGTTCAGGTAGATTGACAGCAGGTCGCAGCTTGATCCTCACTAAATGCTCCAGACAGTTGAAAGATTACAAGCCAGGAGCCTCTACACTAAACCCCCTTCATGACATGCATGTGTGTTCCTGTACACTGTACATGCATGCTGGATTTTGACTTGCACCAATATGTCTAAGTGTCCAAAGAAGGAGGAGGGAAGGGAGAGAAAAAAGTTGTGCTTTCCAGCCCAAAAAAGGCTCCATGCTGCTCCCACAGGCTGCTTAGTGGTTGTCCAGAGGTTCCTCTGTGGGAACAAGGGGGTTGTTTTGTGGTTGTAAATTGGGCTGGCCCAGGGAGAGCTGATGTTATTCTAGGAAAGTCCTGTTTTCTTCCATTTTCCCACTCTGTCTTTCAGCCATGTTTCCCTCTTCTCTTCCTCTGTATTGATATCTGAGATCTCCCCAGAGAGGAGAAGGTGTGGTGTTTATTGCTCGTCAAAAGGGAAAGACAGCTCTGCCCTTTATCTCCTAGCCTATGGGTTTCATGTGTTTTGGTCTGCCTCTGTGTGTATGTGTGTGTGTGTGTTCCTCAACCTTCCAGTTCTTAATAGTCTCATCACAACAGTTTTGGCTGGTAGAACTAGTTTTGCAAGTACCTGCTCTTTAGGGGAAATTGCGAGCTGTTGTAAGTGTAGCTTTTTTGCAAACACACTTGCTCTCACTGCGCCGACGTTTTGAAGTCGTGAACCAGCATTTTGAAGTAGGTAATCCATTCTTAAAACAGGTGCCATCCTGCTGACATACACTAATGTGTGCTTATTCATACAAGTAATTACATTTTCACAGAGACGTGGATTCCACACACACACACGGACTCATACGCACATACAGGAACAGATTGTCACTGTAAAGCTCCTTCGCTCTTTCACGCACCCACTGACATGACACACCAACTAAAGCATATTTATTTTAACTCCGTTGTTACACAGGAATGTGTCGGCACAGCAAATGGCAAACTACAGTAAAGCAAACCCCATCCTGATGATTTATGACCTATGTGCAAAAGAGAACTGGTTTTCATCTTCTTTTCTTCTTCTTCCCCCAAATCCCCCCATCTTTTTTTATTTTTCAGCCACTCTATCCATGCAGGCACAGTCATGGAGAGACACCAGACTCTTGGCCTACTTGCCTGGGTTCACTAATACTGTCCTCTGTTGTACCAGACACTTCCTCATTTATCATCAAGAGGCTTTCTACCGAAATGTGCTCCCTTTCTCTGCTTCCTCCTCCGGTGTAGGAAATGACTGCAGCTAATGTTTTCTTTCTCGTCTTCGTTTCCTTCAGGAACATCGGGTCAGAAGGTGAAGGTAGAGCCAGAGGTGTTGTCGTATCCTGGCCAGACAGTCAACCTGCGCTGTGCCTTCTCGGATGCCACAGGGGTGCAGCTCACAATGGTCAGAAACACATAAGGCCAAGAAGCAATTGTCTTTCTTTTCCCTCTGCCAGAATTTGATTATATCTTTTCACTAACTCTTAAATCAACTCTAAACTGAGTTTGTGGTGTGAAGTTCTCATAAAAATGTCTTTTCATTCTGAAATTGCAGCTCACTCTGCTGACTTGACACAAAACAATTTGATGAAATTCTTCAGGATTACAGTTTACTTCACAGTTAGAGCGAGCAGGTGTCAGCCATTAACGTAATGCACAGTTTTGATACTTTTCTGTAAATGAAAGTGTTAATTTATCTTGACTTGATTCTAAAGGTTTGCAAATTCAGTTATCCAGGTGGTGAAGAGCAATTCACAGCAACTAAAAGAACTGTGATTCAGGTCCATATGCTTTGTTTATTTGGCAAATTAAACCTTAATCTAACCGCTCGTAGCCCACAAAAATAATCCTAAGGCTGGCAATAGGTTTTTATCACATTTAGGCTTAATGTTTTATAACTCCAAACAAACAATACTGAGCGTCATTTTGCTTTAGGGGATTGAAAATGGTAATGGGTGCACTTTTTAGTTGCATTTCAATGAAGTGGAAGTGCACAGTTCTGTTGTTTCCACTATGAACAGCAGAGAGAGTACCGCTCCTGGATATACTTGCATCCATATTCATACCTGCTCCACTGCCTTGATTGTGATGCTGTGTGCCTGGCCCCGGGGAGTTTACATTAAAACGTGGATACTTTAAGATGCTCCTCTGTGTTGCTTATCAATGCCATGATAAATGAGGCCTATTGTTTTTCTCTGTCACCATACTCTTCCTGACTACTGACCCTGTGCGTGCTCCATTACAGATCACGTGGATCTATGAGCCAAAGGACGGAGATAGGATCAACATAGCCGTGTTTCACCCCAACTTTGATCCAAACTACCCAGAGTCACCAGTGAAAGGAAGGGTCAAATTTTCCCCCAGTCCTCCAAACCTGTCCAACCCTTCCATCCAAATAAGCGATGTTAGAATGACTGATGAGGGGAGGTACGTCTGTGAATATGCAACCTACCCCGATGGCAACGAGCAAGGAATCACTCAGCTGGTCATGTTGGGTATGTCACTAACTTCATCTTCTGCATTATAAACATCTGTTATGAAATTACGGGGAAGCTGTAGCTTCTTCAAAGCACACTGTAATGTTTTGGGCATAAAATTTATGTTTGTCGAATTATTTTAGGCTTATTATCCCTTTTGAATTGAGCCTTTTCCAGTGTTTAATCTGTAGACAGTCTTTTGCGATTCAACGGCTATAGAGCTGTTTGTCAGCCAGAAAGACTGGCCACTACATTCTACCGGTCTATAACCGAGAAGTGCTGATGTCAGGGGCTCGAGAAGTTGTAAATAAATGAAAAAATCAGCTGAAGTCTGTCTAATCCATTAAAAAAACAAGATTAAGCATCACTGTAGACTGGAAGTGAAAACGGCAGTACAAAGCTAATGATGTAATATTTGTGTTATTCAATCTGCTTTTAATGGCTATAATCACATAGGGAGCAATATTATATTAGCTGGATTAAGACTTGGTCTGTTAACAGCCTTTTCTGTTTATCTTAACCAGCTTAATATCATATTTAGAGGAAGTAACAATCTAAATAAGCTATGCATTATATGTCCTCATTTATGTAGACATGTATATACCTTACACACACTACCGCTTTGCAACCCTGCCCTAGGCTCCAAAGTTCTGCTCTGCTTGTGAGCAACTTTGGGCAACACAAGATCTGGCAATACTGGCTCCAGTGGAGCTCAGTGCAGAGCAGAAAGACTGCAGTTAAAAACATGAAGCTTTAGCCTATTCAGGTTTCTCCCCCAAAACTGCATCATGTTTTAGGAGATATTGGGTATGATTTAAATTTATGGATGGGTGTAATTATTATTGAGTAGAATGATATAATGTGGGTCATTACTTAGGCTATGTACCATGTAAATAGGAACTTTGAATGGAATATCTTATCTGCGACTCATGTAAACAGTACTTTTTAGAAGTCAAGTAAATCAAAAAGACTCAGAACTGAAACAACTGGTAGCCAGAAATGCTGCCTACTGTAGTTCAAGTTCATCAAAAACAGGTAATGGTTTCTTCACTTCCAGCCAGGTGGGCCCTTTTGGAAGATTTGGACCTGGTTTTCAGACAGAAAATAGATTTACTGATAACACATGTTCAAGATTGAGTTTGTAAGAGTAAAAGACAGAGAGATTGTTCCAGTCTATTACTTTAAAGCTGTTGTAAGGAGAACAGGTAGAACTGTCAGACTTCAAAGTGAAACCAAAAGTTTAACCTCTCGCATAGATGTTAGACAACACTGTGTGCCATGACAAATATGTCAGATGAGGTCATGGTTTTAGTAGGAAATTCCAGTTTACTAGATGTCTTAAAGATAATGGGTACATGGGTAATGGGTACAACGGCAAGGATTTAATGGTCTTATTTCCATTGTTTTGATTAGGAGTCATCCAAGTCGAGCTAAATAAAAATTAAAAAAGATGCAGAAAATTACAAAGTATGCTGTAGACTGCATAGAAGTTCTTTTATCCATCACTAAGGCAACAGTACCATTAAGTCATTTGAAGCTATAAAAGGATTATTTTCATGGTAGAAATTTTTGTCAAAATGTATATTTTCACAACAGAGATTAATATTTAGGGCTTTAATCGTTCATTTTCTATACTGCTTAGTCCAATTCAGAGTTGTAGGGAAGCTCGGGCCTATTCCAGCAATTGGCAGGTAGGAGGCAGGGTGGACAGGTAGCCAGTCCAATACAGAGAGACAAACAACTACTCGGGCCCACATTCACTCCTAGGGAGAATTTAGAGTAAGCAGTTAACCTAACGTGTATGTCTTTGGACTGCGGGAGGAAGCTGGAGTATCCAGAGAGAACACGCACATACACAGATGTTAACTCCACACAGACAGGTCCCTGTTATAACCCCTCCCCAGCCGAGGCTCGAACCAGTGACCTTCTTGCCGTGAGGCGGCGGTGCTAACCACTGACTTTTATCAGCGTTGGCATAATGAGCCTGAAATAAATGTAAGATTTCTAGTTTTTGTGAAACTACTGCAGTAATTAATGGTTGCCAGTTTTCAAATCCCAGTTGTTGTTTTTTTAAATCTAGTGCAGAGGAGTGAAGTCCAGAACAACTCATTTATTTCTATGCCATCAATGGGTTTTTTGAGGAGAAAATCTATCATGAAAGAAATTGACCAACTGTGTTTATAGCATTAAATGACCTTTTCTAGCCAAAAATCTTGCTCTGTGTTCAGTAATTCTCTCTCCAGCTAAGTTTCCACAGACTTATTGAATCTGTACCAAAGCAAACTGAAGCAGTTCTGAGGGTTTTTCCTTTACCATCCATCTAGTTATTGTTTGAAAATGCATAGTTACCTTTCAGACGTTATGCATAAATGCCGAGTATTCTTCTACCTTCTATCTGTTCGGATTCCCTCTTAAAAGCTTTTTTGTAAGAGGTAAAATTCAGGTTAAAAGCATTAACAGTTCAATCTAATTGCGACTATAAATGGCATCGTCAGATCAATTGTGTTCTTGTTAATGCAAGGAAACCATGGGTCTAACCTTGGCCCTGCAACAGTGCCTCTGCTCCTCTCATCTTTCCATCTTATCATTCCCCCCTGCCTTCCCTCAGGCAGGGTATTGATCTGGCTGCTTGTCATGCCTGCTGTCAGCTCCTGTCTTGCCTGCTCTCCTCTGATCCTACAGTAGTATCAGGGAGGGCAAATGAGGAGTGAGTAGAGTAGGGGCGGTTGACTGACTGAGATAATGTAGTGATTTAGAAATTGTTTATGGAAATTCACTGGACCAGCGAAGGAATTAGTTTATCCATGGTGTGTGATGGCTATAGATTAAAGAAAGGAGGTAGATTGAAGGAAGATTTAGGTTTTGGGTGTGTTTTGCACTGGGGCTTGTAATTGTTAGTCAATGAAGGCTTTGGAGAGGAAAGGGATTGAGTGGACAGGGCAGGGTTGGGGAGACGAGTACAGAATATGTTTGCTTTTCCAGACAGGTTACTCATGTGTATATTCATTTAGTCTATCTCTGCATTCTTTAATTTGTTTCTATCTCTCTGCATCCTCCACCCCTGCATCATTTCAATGATGTATCCATCAGCCAAGCCTCAGAACTCCGCCTCCATCGTGACGGTGGATGCTGGCACTAAGCCAGCTGTGGTGGCTCGCTGTGAGTCTGTAGATGGTCGGCCTCCTGCAAAAATCTCCTGGGTGACCACAGCCAAGGGCAACGCAACAACATCCACCAAAGCTGGGGCTGGCAACACGATGACGGTGAGCAGCGAGTACCGCCTGGTTCCCACACCAGCGGACAACGGGAAAGACATCAGCTGCGTGGTGGAGCACAGGACCCAGGTCAAATCAGATAGCTTACAGTTAAAGCTCGCCATTCAGTGTAAGACACCACACACAAACACACACACTACTAACTTTTTGAGAACAGCTTTGTCAATTTCAAATCTTGGAGTTATTAAATGAAATCTTTTCTTTGTCACCCCCAAAACTCCACCCCCAACCCTCACTCCTGCCATTCATCTGTCCTCCTCCAGATGCCCCTGAGGTGGAAATAAAGGGGTATGACCATAACTGGTATATGGGTCGTACAAATGTGGTTCTTACCTGTGAGGCTAAAGCCAACCCCATTCCTACCACTGTGAATTGGAAAACGTGAGTATCGGGACTTTATACAATCCGTGTTGTCTTGTCTTTTGCAGTACCAAGCTTTGATTTCTTCCATTTTCCCTTCCTCACCCTCTACTCGCAGGTCCACAATCCTCACAGAGCTGTAATCAGCGCTTTTATTATTGCTGCTGCAGAACTGTGTGCTCTTGATTATGGAGATAGCTGTATAATTTCTCATAATGGACTCTGTGACAAGATTTAACCCTTTCATAATGAGAAACACAGTTTGACTCCCTCTCTTTTTTTTCTGTATTATGAACACAACAGACACACAAAAAAAAGGGAAAGATGAGATTTTAAGTATGGATTTAGCTGTTGTGATTTTCCCTTTTGTCCCGATTGCATTTTCCCGCGCTGTGTAACAATGGATTGCCTTTTAAGAGAGGGTGGGAAACCAACTGGGTTTGCACTGCCGATCAAGATTAGTGAAATCTGATGACACAGCACAAAGCAGCACAATTCTATAAATGCTCATCTCATTGTGCAGCAAACTGTCCTATTTTCCTTTTTTGGCCCTCTCACTTCTCTTTTCTCACATCCATGTCCCTGCAGCATGTCAGGAGAGATGCCGGAGACGGTGCACGTCAGCGGCAAAGAGCTGAAGGTGCTGAAGGTAGATGACACCGTTAACACCACTTTTGTCTGTGAGGTCAAGAATCGCATCGGGACGGGAAAGAGTCAGGTCACAGTCATGATCAGAGGTGAGCTGGATGACACACCCAACAACTGCAAAAAAAAGTTCCTTGAAATGTAGGTGTGATAAGATTTTAAATCTAAATCTGACACATCAGTACAACATGCGTTTAGTTTGTGACTTTTAGTTGAAGAAAAGCAATATTTATGCACTTTCCTGTGATACAATAAGTTTGTGTCACAAATCCACTCAATTGGTTCTCGAGATGGATTTAGCCAGTATATGCTGCAATTTGCCCAAGTTGAAAAGGTCCAAATAAGCAGATAAATTATACATGTTAAATGCATCAATAGAGCAATGAGATTTTCAGAAAATCTGATGAAATGCACATTTAAATTTCGTTCATCATGTAAACTTTCCTCAGGCTTGTAAATAGAAACATTCATATCCTGAGAACTGGTGAACTGGAACCAACTGGTCTTTCATCACACAAGTCACACATTTCTTAGTGTTATTATTACTTCTTCAGGGATGCACCTTGTATTTACTTGCATGCACACGCGCACACCAACACACAGATACATATGCATTCTCCATGCTGACGATTGTCTTGGGTGTGCAGTATAGGGCTAGAGGGTCCAGCTGCTCTGTCCTTGGTGTGTGTGAATGGCTGAGAGTTGGGGTGTTTGTGCCATTAAGTGCTTTAGAATTTTCTACTTCTGCTGTATGTGTCTCTTTCTCTGCTTGCTGTTAAGAGTGCATGCCACGTCTTCACATCTCATTGCATGCTGTTTATAAACTGTATTATCAAAGGTATTAAAAGTCAGCAGTGCCCAAGGCCTTTTTGGCTGTTTGCGGATCTCAACGTAGTTGCACAACACATTTTCTTTATTTTCTAGAAATTGTTCTGAGTAATTCACATAAAAAATAGTCTTTTTCAGAGATATTTTTGCTTGTCTTCCTTTTTTGGTTTATTCTTAAAGGAAAGCAGTTCTCTCACCTGAAGATGTGATCACAGATCAGATTGAGCAGCTCCTCAGCAGTACGCTTGACCATCAGAAATGACAGGAGGGACTTGACGAGTCTAATAGCCTGTGTTTTTAAAGAGGCAGACTCTTGAACATAAAGCTGCAGTGACTAAATTCTCTTATAATGACATTGTTGACTTTGAAGTGAAGTGGATTAGAATGTTTTGGGTGAGGCTGATATGAAACTTTCAGTCTTATACATTGTATTTGTGTAATGCATGTATCTTTTTCAGGTGTGTGCATCTGTGTGCTGGATAGTTTATTGAAAATAAGGCTTTGGGTTAGAGCCATACAGAATTGTGTCAGACTGAAAAACAGGCCATACTGTCCACCACCCCCCCCCCCCTATTCCTCAAGAGTTTCGCTGTACCTCTCAGCAGGGTTCAATCCAGCATTTTACTTCATACAAAATTCATCTCCTTCCACTCTTCTGTCACATGCTTGCACTTAACCTGAAGATATTTTTCGCTGACATGGAGGAAAACCTTGTCCTTAATGGGGAGAGGGGGGGTCTATTTATCCGTTGCGTACATCAAGCTACCCCGCCCTTTCTTGTCCTCATTTTTATTTTTTCTTGTCCTCTTGCTCATTCTCTCCTTCTAGTTTTTTCTTTTATTTCACTTTCATCCCTCCTCATCTTTCTTCAACTCCCTTGGCTCCTTATGGTGCCACAGCATGCGTCACGACTCCTCTGGGGCCACTCTGTTCTGCCGCATACAGTTGTAGTATAACTGGCCCTCTGTTGCACAAAGGCTATCGCAGTCTCCTGCTGTGTTTTACAAGCAACAAGCTAGGAAGATGCAAAGATCCAGGGAGCAAAGGGAGCAAGATGGAAACTGCTGCTTTTAGAATACAAAGTCAAGGAGTGTGCACCAGGATAAATCAGTGCCAGCATGCAATCTTTAGTCAGAGAAGGAGAGGGTAAAGGCATGAGGGATGAAAGGAGAGAGTGATGCTGACAGCATTTAAAACTCCCATGGGAATCTTGTGCCACTGAATCCTATCTCCACGGCCATTGGTCTCCACTATCTCTCAGCATAGCGTGTGTTTCTGTCACTCTCCAAGCCTCTCAGAGCGGATCAGTCACCCTTTGCTGCTTCAGCTCCCCACTGCTTCTCTTCTCACTCCACCATCTATTCCTCTCCTGCTCTGTCTTTTATCCTACATTTCCACTATTCCCCATGTTTCATTCTACTTTCTCCTTCTTTTTTTTTTCTCTGTCACAATCATTTTCTTTTGGGTCTCTTTTGTTTCCTCCTGTGTTAAACTTCCCACAGTTTCCTCCTCCATCTTGTCTTGTTCTCTCACTGCCAACCACCTCCTCCCTCCATCCTGCTCCAATCTTACTCATTTGCAGAAGGAAGAGGATAAGATGAAAGCTAAATATGGCAACAGTTAAGAGGTGACTAAGGCAACTAGCAAATGTCAGAGCGAGAGAGGTTTGTGAAGAGCGGGGCGATGGAGAGAAGTGTGCAAAAACATTAAGCATTGTTGAGAAAGATGGAGAGGATGATGTTCGAAAATAAAGAGTAAGAAAGATGTGCAATGAGTCCAGATCAGGTGTGATTCAGACCTGCAGAGGATAATGTGAATCTGTGTAGACAAACAGGGCTAAGGAGGGCGGACAAGCGTGAAATGGTCAACACCTGCTGCACGGCAGGTCCCCCACTCTTTCCTACCCCATAGCTGCATGACACACATACACAAACATAAATCCCCTCACAAGTGTGTGTCTGCTAACTCATGTCTTCTGCCCTCAGTTGTGCCCTGCACACACAGGGGCAGAGAGAGGGATGGATGTCCTCTCTTCTCCTTGCCTCTCCTCCTTTTCATCTTCGATCCTGCTGCTTAGTCACACATAAACATACCCTCCTCTCCTTTCCTTCGATTTATCTCTCCCTCACTATCTGTTTGGCTGCAGTTTGCTCTTTTCATTGCATCTTTCATCTTCTCAGTTAGCATATGCTCTCTCCTCATCCTACTTATCTTTCTCAGGTTGTCTTTCAGCCTCCACAAGTCTATGCTGAGCTCCCTGCTCAGAGAAGAGACTCCTGCCCCCAGCATTCTCTCTCTCTCCCTCTTACATCCATGATATCTCCCTCTCTTTCTGAGCTTAACTCTTAAATAGCAGCAGCTCTTCCTTAATCACAGCTTAGTAGTCTCCATCCCTCCATCCATCCCTCCATTTTGGGCTCCTCTCAGGGGGGTTCTTGTGTGGCTAACCCAGATTCCCTCTATCTTCGTTCTCAGTTTTTTTCCCCTCTCATCGGTCCAAAAAGGGGTAGCTAAGCTGAACTTAAAAAAAGAAGAAAAAAGAAAACTGAAAAGGAAAAAAGTTAAATGTTCTGAATCCCCCCATGTGGTCTGAGCGGTTCTTCACTTCAACTGAAAAGAGATTTCCTTTCAATTCGGTGCAATCTCTCCCATTTTCAGACTCATCTAAGGAGACAGTTCAAGGGCAAGGGGCTTGGCTGTTTTCCTGCTGGGTTAGGGTGTGTGTGCACGCGCGAGACTGCCTGCATCTGCCTGTGTCTGTCAGTGTGTGTCTCTAGCCATGCGAAAACGGCCAGAGAACAGGTCTGATGGAGCCAAGTCTCCCTCCAGCCTGCGACTGGCCCCCTTCCCACCCCTCATTAGCACACACATTCACATTTGTGCTACAAACACACACACACAGAGTTCTGTTCAATAACTTAACATGATGACGGAGAGTACTACTGAGCTATGCTCTAGGTGCAGCCCAGCCCACAATGGGATCACTGATGACCGTAATGGTGTGGGGGTGTGTATGTGACTGTGACCATGCATGTTTTTGGAAGCTGCAGTTAATGTTACTTCCGCTCCATCTCTCTCATTACTTGTGGTCATTTGGAGCATATAGTCATTTTGGATGTGACTTCATAAGAAGCATGTGGTTCTTTTGGCATCTACAGTATGCTGTCTGCGTTTGGGGAGGGTGGGGAGTTACTTACTGTAGTTATGCATGTTTGGTTTCCTATTTTTTCCTCCTCCAGTTATCCACACAGCATGCATATTGCAGTCTTTTTGCTGGCTCATCCAGCAGCATGTGTTTATAAGATGTCCCCCCCCCCCCCCTTCGCCCACTTAAATAAATTCCACTGGAGCTTTGTTAGTGGGTCTGTGCTGGGAGCCTGGATTGGCTTCTTTACATCTTTCTTTTGAATTTTTCAAGTGTTGTCTCCAGAAGGTTGGAATAAAACATGAATTATCATCCTACAAAAAGAATTACCAGCACAGACTTTGACAGAGGCACTTAAGAAGTGACTTAAGAGCGACACATTAAAAATAATTGGATGAAAAGTACTTTGCATTTAGAAGTTGAGGGTAATTACATTTAATGTGGTTGGAATATGTGGCCACATCTGGCCAAAGGTTTTCACGACATTGAAACGTTGCATGTGGTGGAGTGCCACCAGAGCTGGAGGTGATAATGCATTTCTTGTGTTTCTATTACAAGTGGATACCGAGTCTCGCTTTCATGTGCGTGAATAGGACTATTTAGCATGGCATGCGAAGAGAGCGAGCCAGTGTGCTTTGGGAGAATGGTGAAAAAAAAAAAATAACGAAAAGAGGAGAAAATATATCCATCATTATTAATTCTTTCCCTAGGCAAATGTTGCATGCGAAGCACAGAGGGAAGTAACATAAGACAGAAGTACAAATGTAAATTGGAGTGATGACAGGGGAAATGGATTGCAGGAGACAGTGCATGCAGGAGACAGCTGGTGAAGTGGAGGCAGTGATGGAGGAAAGGGAAGTGGAGAACAGAAGATGCAGACGTTTCGAAGAGGGAAAGAGCAGAGCACAGGTGCAGAAAGGAGAAGAGTTTCATTTTCTCACTTGACAAGAATCAGCGTTACCAGAGTTATTCTGTCAGCTCTCTGTACACTTAACAAGAAGGGCTGGCTTCTGTAGGATTTCAAACAAGAATGACAATAAGAATCGAGCTGATTTGATACTTTCAAATTTAGGCAGGGATTTTAACAGCAGCATCTTGTGGTTAATCCTCAGCAGCTACTGAAGGTGCAGACGGCGAGGAGGACAGCTAGAGCTGCAGAGGATATTCGGCGTATCTGAGGGTTTCTGATCACCGTCAGCCAGGGACTAGACTTAAAAAATTCATTTGTTCACCACAACTTCAAGTGATTACAAACCTGATGGGAGCCGGAACATTTCACAATGGCAGACCATAACCAGACGTTACTACGTGACATGATGATTCTACATTGCACTTTATTCAAGTACAGATAAAAAACATGCAAAATGCATAATGCAAATTCTTTGAATCCTTTAAAAGTGGGAATGATATACACAGAAAAAAAAAATCAATTTCCTCTCTAAAAGTAAGCTTACTCTGTAAATCTCCAAAGATGACATGTTGCTGTAGAAACGGCTTATGGAATAAAATCTAAGCTGTCTTTATTATTTATTCATCTTTTCTATTTAAGTAAAGTCACTTGATATGTTGCCTAAATATGCAACATAATCGAGTCATTTGGAGGACTTTTTTTTCAAAAGTGCTTCACAATACAGTGACTGCAAATAATATTTATTCTGGCAGTGGTACAGCCAAACTACCAACCCACTGATGATGACCACTTCAGGGGGGTAAAGAGGGGGCAGTCACAGGCTCTATTTATGGGGAGTTGTCTGCAAAAGCACTTACAGCCCATGTTGTCACGTGCTTAGAAAATGGCTGTGCAAAGCAGTAACACTCTTCTTGTAGTTGTTGTCATTTTCATATGATTTTTAAGCAGGTTTCCTTATTACATAACGGTTGCATTCATGTTTTTTTTGTCTGTTTGTTTTTCAGAAAAACATATATATGTATTGGGCGTTTTCTAATGTTTAATCTTGGACATTTTATTGCAACCATAATACTTGTGAGTCCTAACCAGCAGTTTTCTTGCTTGCAGAAAGATCTAGATCTATTGCAATTTAAATACCTTCTTTAAAATACAGTTGTAATATCACTGGAATAGACTGTCAAAGGAGTAGGAGGAACCACACTGTAGACAAATCATGTAGAAACTTCTCACTATTTAATCCCAAGAGTTTTTCTAGATACAGGTGCATAAATAGTAATACTGTGCATTGAATGGGAGAGCCCTAGTTTTGCTCATATCCCCCCTTGGACAGTTTATGATCCAACCGCCACTGAAATGGACTTGTGTGTGTGTGTATGTAAGTGGAGCGAGGCCGATGTGGCTTACTTTGGGAAACTGCAGTAAAACCGGCTCTGCATCTTGAACCGAGTGCACTCGAGCAGGGTCTGTTTAACAGAAGTGGACAGGGGGTGCAACTTTGTCCCCCTGCTCTTCATTCGTGGCTTCCAGGAAGAGTTGTCATTCTGCTATATCACTTTGTCATTCACTGCACCTGCTAACTCCTCCACCACTGCCGCTTCCTCATCTATTTCCACCCTGCCTTCCTCCATCCGTCATTACAGTCCTCCTTCTCTGCATGGCCTCCTCTTGTTCTGCCCCGCACACGCCACTCCCCGCCTTTTCAGCCATTGTGTGGTTAGATTTTTACTTTTTCCCTGTGCTTCGCTTGTGTTGTGGTTTGTTTCAAGTCTTGGATGGACCCTGGCTGTCGAAGGGCAACACGGGGGGGGAAACATTGTGATGTGGGAATGGGGACAAGAGCAGCTCTGAGGGAGGGAAGGGAATGTCAGTGTAATGGGAGTCTTAACACACACAGATACACACTTGCCAGTACTGACACCTCAGCACTCTTACACACTTGACTGAATACAGTTCAGACCAGCACCACTGACATCTCCCTACCCCTACTTTTTTCTCTTTTCCCTGTCTTTTCTCCCCTGCTCCCTTTTTATACTGTCTGTTTCCCCTCTGGTGTCTTTTTGTTTCTCTCTCTTTCAACCTTTTTTCTTCCATTTTCTTCCTCCTTACCTCTTCTGCCTCCCACAGAGCCCCGACCGAGCCCATCCAGTGCTGGCGTGGTGGCAGGAGCTGTTATAGGCTCCCTGCTGGCCCTCCTTTTGGTAGCCGCCCTTATTGCCGTGCTTGTCACCCGTAGCCGCAGGCAGCAGCAAGGTTACCGAGCCAACGGCGGCAGCGACATGAAGACGCGCATATTCGGTGGCGGCAAGAAAGCGAGCAAGAACGGCACAGGTGCTGGGGGCGGCAGTGTGGGAGGCGGTAACAACAACGGCCCCATCTACGTTTACAATGAGAGCTCATCCCATCAGGGCCTTGGAGAGAAAAACAACCACCACCAGCCTCTCACCATGGGGGGTCGGCCTGAAGTTGTCGCCACTACACCCACCGCCCAAGACATCCTGCTGAGCAATGAATTAGACGAAGCAGAGAGGAGGAAGTTTGATGAGATGGAGGAGGAGGAGAGGTATGACCACTTTTCTGGAGGGGCCCCGATCCTTCAGCTACGCCCACCTCATGACCAGGACAATATGATTGGAGATTACCTGGATGATGACATGGAGTCCCAGCGGGATGGCTCCGTCATCTCACGGACTGCAGTTTACGTATAGAGGAGGAGGAGGAGAGCAACGGAGGAAAAAGAGGAGGAGGAGGAGGAGGAGAAGAAAAAAAGCAGGCTTGAGAATTACGCTTGAGGATTTTGTGGCTTAGGGGTCTTGTTCCTGATTGGTAGAGAAAAGAAAAAAAGAATACCATTGTTATTTTTGCTAATTGATTTTAAATGTATCCTAATATTAATCGCAGTGCAGCCCCAGACTGGACCGGACTGAAGACAAGGGTGCGTGGGGTATTTTAAAAGGAGCATCATCAGGTCCCTAGGAATTGAAAAGCAGAAGAGTAAAAGAACAACTCATCTCCCACCACTTCAGCTCTTTCTCTCTGTATCACTGGGACCTTGACTCCTGACTGAGACTAAAAGAGAAACAATACAGTGCAGGAGTAAGGTAATGGACTAGGAGGCATCTCACTTGTATATTCTCTTCCTTTCACTTGAAGAAAAAAAAAAAGTTTTTGCGCAGTTACATGTTGCCTGCAATTCTCATTCCACCTGTTTTGGTAATGTGTTGCGCTGTAACATCTGGTGTGTTGGTGTACAGACAATAACCATCAGGTTTATTATGGAAGTGAAGAGTTTATTTGCTCATGCCTATTGATGAGTTCTCCTGTCTGCCTTCCTCTAAAACTTTTAAAAAAGATCTCTGAAGATTATCAGCAACAATAGACCTTCTAGAATTCGGCTGAGCCAAATTAGATGAGCATGCGGTCCTTTCCCAGCTTCACCAAAACAAAAAGCAAACAATTTTAACAAAAATAAGTTTGTGGAGCGTTTGAAACAATGTCTTAAGGTATTCACATGCAAACTTTTTGCACTGTGCCTGGAGGTAAGAGACGGTAAATGAGCGATGAGGGAATGACAGGGTCAAGGCATGAAGAGAGGGATGCAGGAGGAAGAGAGATGAGCACGTCTCTTCTTTTCTCCTCCTCATCTCTTCAGAGCTCTCTTGACAGGAAGAGCTTGATTGGTAATGAGCCGTGAAGTCGCTCGCTTAGCCGGGACCAACAGATTGCCACCACTTATCGTTTATGACGTGGCATTTCCTCTCACTCGTCCCACCTCCATCTTGCTCTCATCCTTCCACCTCTCCCTCTTTCTTCATCCCTCTCTCCGGTGTTTATGAAGAGTTTATGATTTATCTGGGGCAGAGTGGAGGTCAGGGCTACAGAGAGCAGGGGGAGTATTTTACTGCTCCCGACGTGTCAAACGCCCCACTTACTCGCGTCCAGCCCTGCCTGCCCTGACATATAAGGACTGACTAATCCACCTGGAGTGGCCACACTCACTTCACCACAGAGACACCCTGCTTCCTTCCACGCTTTAGTCAATGGTCGGATGTAACACAACCTCACCTCCAAAGTATCGGCATTAGCAAAGACTTATTTTATGACATAATGATATAATGTTTCTATCCATTAGTAGTGAATCGATTGGGAAAAATAAAAGGTTGGGTATCGACTAAGGGGTAACATTCAGTCAAATGGCCTTTTACGATGCAGGTTCAAGTCTGGTTGCTTCCCGACTGTTAATTCGCCCTTTTTAACAAGCCACTGGAGGTCTGCTTGAGTAAATATTCCTCCGTGACCACTGTACTACTACCATGTTTGAGACTTGGCGTTTACATTAGCATGCATCAAAGAATCTGGACTGTTGTGGAGAGAAGCTCTTCCAATCACGCTTTTCCCGGCCCTTTAATCAGCTCCCCTTTGACCCCCCACAGGGGGAATCCAGTGAGTTTGGTCTCGGGTGACTGGATCGACCTCTGTTAGGCCCGCCAAGATTGAGGCTGGCTTTTGCTTCAGTTAGTAAGGTCAAAGATGGTGGACCCTTGCCAAGGGCAAAGATGACTGTGTTCGCCTGCATCTCTTATCATGGTTGTTTAACCTTGACCTACCGATGTCGGAGCAACACTTGAATACAGACCTTGTATCTGTGCAGTGGGGGTTGGCCCTTATTTGCCATTGTGATGGCTGTTAACCTTCAGACAGGCAGAAAGAGAACAGGAGAGAAACACAGAAGACGACAAAAATAGAGACAGCATTTAGTGTTTGAGCACCATGTGGCATATTGTAAGCCTGCGTGTTCGATAGGATTATCGTCTAATGGCCTTAGCTTATACATAAATGCAAGTCCTGTCAACCGGAGGTACAGTAAATGTACTGAACACAGCTGATTTGTCACAACTACTCAATATGAAAATGTATTACTTATTTTTGCACTTGTGTTTGTCACATCTACAAAGAGAAATGAGTGTGAAACTTTGTTTAAAGGTAAAAAAAAAAAAGATGGACAAAACTATGTACATTTTGATGTGAGGTGTCTGTGTATCATATACGTCTCTTTACTTTTTCTTGTGAAAATGTGGATATTTATGAAATATGTAAATATCAGATTGATGGAGCCAGTTATGCCTGGACTAAAAAGGAAAGACATTCAGGCTTCGTCTAAAGTTCAAATGTCTACGAGGGATGTCGGAATGTAATTTTACTATAATGATTACGTCAGTAGTTTGGGTGTTACAACTCACTCAACTAGCTGAGCCTAGTTGACCCAAGCCCTAGGAATCCATTTGTTTTGGGGAGAAAATTATATATGCTTGTAAAGTCATTTTTATTTTCCAATTTCCACGTAATAATAAGCACATAATTACTTTGTGGACAAGTAGCTTTTCTCCCTCTTTTTTTTAACTGACACTGCACAGGGTAAAAACACACCCAATTCATCAGGCTGTCTACCCACGCGAGCAGCGTTGCATCTGAGTCGGCTCTCTGTTTGTGAACAGCTGTGTGTTTGCGTGTATTAAGGCGACGCTTGCAGGCTTTTGGACATATCTTTGCCATCGGGGCTGTAACCTGAGTAGCCGCTCTGTCACCGTAAAAAAAAAAAGTGGTAAACTGAAGTTTTTCTTGTACATTTTAAAGACACACAAGCTAAACGTATACATACGGAGAGCTCAGAGAAACATTCGCCCACACACAAACACCCCTCGGTCGCTCTCATTATGCTCACTCCCACAACCAAACTGTGCAGCAGCCACCTCATACCTGACAACTCTGCCATCTTCTGACATAAGCCCACACAAATATGCCCCCATAGCGCACACACACAGGAAAAAACTATTATGAAAAAACGTATTTCTTCTCTTCTTGCTCAGTGGCTGTCAGGATGCAACCAGTTAGTTTGGAAAGGGAGAATGCTACCGAATCTGTGACCGTGTAGATTCAGGAGAACGTACACCCATCAGTGTCAGAGAAACTTGCTACTTATGAAACCATTTATCTGTCATGCTTTGTTCTGGGCAGGAAGTATAGCTTTCATTAAAATGCCACTGTGCTGACCTCATCCCTGTACCAAATCCCTTTCAATGCTTTCACAAGAGTTGCTCATCCTGCTTCACGTCCGAAATGTTATTTTCAACTTCTTAAACTTTAGCCGCCTCCGCTGCCACATCCGGGTGAGGCTTGTCAGACAAAATGCTTTTAGTGAACCCTGCAATTCGTATTCTGGTCTAGCACAAGGTTATGTAGTCAAAGTATCCATCATTTTTCTTTTCCAGAAAGCCACATACTCTTGCTGTTTGTTTGGCTCCAGACATCTGATGACTAATCAAAGCCTTAACATCTCCCATCTCGCTCACATAACAAAAAAAACAAAAAAACAAACAACTTTCCTGTGTACATAGTATAAATATATAAATATGTAGCAGAGAACAGAATTACTAATTTATGGTGTCACGTCTGTGTATTACTCAGTGACAGCAAGCATGAAGGTTTTATTTTCTCCTATTGCAGTTTCTTCCTCTTCTGTTATTTTGCAGTGCTTTATAATTTATGTTTTCTGAGTGCTTTATTCTTGACTGCTGCGCTGTGATTGCTGCCAAAACTGGCAAATATGCTTCTTCTATACAAGTGAACTGTATACAAACACAACAAAACAGTCTTACCCCGAAATGTGCTTTTTATCATTGACTGCTCTGTGTAAAAGTTGTTTTTAACTTTTTGTATTTTTTCATTTTGAATTTATTTTAGTGTTCGAAAAAAAAGAGAGCGAAAAAAAAAGCAGAGCTGCAATTGTCACAATTTTGTCATGTCTTTCTATTTTTTTTTTCCCGTATTTGGTTGATATTAAAGAACTATTGATTTTTGAAATGTTCCAGTGTTGCTGTGTGTGGTATGTTTTCACCTTCTCTTCCTCCTTTTTAACACTTGAGGTTACTATGATGACTGAGGAGCTGGATTGAATGGAGGCGGCAGTCATTGATCTTAACTGATTAGATTTATAGATTAATTGATCAGGATATGAAGTGGCCTCACGGTCTGTCACCCAGCCCCAGACTTTTCTTCCTTTTTTTTTTTTTTTTTTTTCAAAAACTCATTTCCTGTTCTGTTTGTCTCGTTTTAGTTTTGATAAATCTGTCTGTGTGTCAACAAAGGTGTGATAACAGGCTTATGTGAAAACTGAGTGCAGGAGGATGAGAAACCGTTCTTTGTGAATTCCTTTTGTCTTGTACTCGAGCTCTCCCTCCTCCTCAGAGTCTCTGCTTTGCACATCTGTCCTCGTTGGCTGAAGAAAACTTGCTATTGTGGTAACGGGTATGATGGAGATGCTGCAGCTGTGTTAAAGGCATCGCCTGAGCATGTTAGTAATAAGTGATAAAGGCAGACATGTTACCCCCCCCCCCCCCCTTATCGAACATAAATAAAGATTACAAGCAGCGGGGGCTCAACATCTCTTGTGCCCAAACTTCAAGCAACGACAAAAAAAAAAAAAAGGATGGGGAAGAGGAATGTGTTAATGTAGCTTCAGTGGTTTTCCTGGAGGGCGATGGTCTGTGTTTTCAGTTGGGGAATGTGCAGGCCAAGCTGAAGCCCAGTGAAAGGGGCGCCTCTCAAAGGCTGCATTGTTTGAACTGTGACTAAACCGAACTGGTTTGGTCAAATTTTAACAGAAGGGCAAGTAGAGGGTTTGCGTGTCCGTGTATGTATGAATGTGTTGGCCTGTGAGTGCATGCGTTCATGCAAACATGTGCACCTGCCCTATTTGGTTTGAATAAAAAATGGTGATGAAAAACTAAAAAACTTCTTTGTCCCCAACAAACACCACAATCGAGTTCTGCACTTAACAACCCTGTGATGGTGACAGTTGGTTTGTAGCAGTTACGACAGCGTGTCCTCGATGTTTGCCCGGTGCTTTGATGCCATCATGTATCTGTGTGTCATCCTGGCTCTTTGTCACAGTTAATTTTTGTTGCAAGCTTCTTCTGTCAATGCAGCTATTTACTGTGAGTCCAGCCCGCCATCTGGCTGCTCTAATTGCTTTGGATTTGAGGTTGGCGAGATAGAGAGCACTTACACACACACAGACGCACTCTGACTCTTAGTTTTCTAGTTTAATGTAAAGGACTCTAGTGCAGCAGCAAAGCTTTTAAGCTGCAGCTTGTAATAAAAGCCTGTGCAACACTTGTTTTTGACTCCCTTTTCTCACAGAGAAAAGTATGCACATCATGTGAAAGCTGTGACACCCCTCCCCTGTGATGCCAAACCTGCTCCATTTGAGCTTGGGGCAAATAACCTGAATCTGAAGCCAAAGTGACAGCATCTACACCACTATCTGTGTTAGCTTACAGTGATGAGACATGGTGTGGTTGCCCTTAGGCAATTTGACTAGCTGGTAGTAGCCCTGTTTTTACCAAATGGTGTATGTGTGTGTAGGGATAGGTGGGTATTAGTAAGGTTACGCTTGTGAATGTGGTCAAACAGCATGTTAAAGAGAGTCTGTAGATGCGTCTTGGCACCCGTTGAATGCAGCGCTGCAGGTTCAGACTGGATGTTTTTGTGTGAAATTATTTACGGACTTATCAGGTTGTTTGATGTGTGACTAAGTGTGTCACTGTTGGACACATCCATGTTTGTGCATGGCTTTATATTTAACTTCCAGCTCTAGCAGCCTTACCCACAGTGTTGATTAAGCATCTGTCTGTGGATTAGCACACAAGACCCTCTTTGGACCCTCTCTTCTGATAACTACCAACACAATGCTCCTCATTTGACCTCTAACCCTCCCACTCCAGACCTGACTGATAAATCCCACAGTGACTGATGGATGGCCAAGCCTGTTGCATGGATATCTAAGTGATGGATGTGGTGATCTGAGTCCTCACTGTGATTAAGGCCTGTCTACCTCTGACCTCAATTATTAAAGAAGGCTTCTGCATATATGCATATTTTTTTTTTTTTGTTTTAAAGCAACAGTGTTTCCTCTTGCCCGTAGTGAATCATCAAATCTACAGCTGTGTGAGTGTTAAGGTTAGTGGCATCATGTTTGTCTGCACTAACAACAGACGCTAGCTCATTTTTCTACCCAGGGTGATATTTCTCTATATTTGGGCACTGCAACACTCTAGATTTGACTCATAGCTGTTAGTCCTCATTATCACTGTTTTAGGACAATTAAACTAAAGACGGGGTTATTAACAAGTATTTATGTTAAATCAATCTAATTTTTGGAGCTAGCCAAGGCAGCCATTTGACCTCAGTCCAAGCATGCAGTGCTGTGGACTAGATTGAAGGAGAAAGACATAAAAACTGCAGCAGAACAGGCCTGACAGTCCATAAAAAAACAGGATCCGAAGTGTTTGATAACTGTGGGTTGTTTCTTTCCCTGCTTATTATTATAGTAAGAGTACATTAGCAGTCTAAGCCATACTTGCACATCTGTGAGGCTGCACTGCAGTTCTTTTAGCTTTTCTTTTAACTGTCCATGTGGGATTCCCTTTATTAATGATAGAACTGTAAAAAATTGATTTTATGCTTCAAAATGCATTGTTTGCGGTGATTTTATGTATCAAATTTTTTATCAGTATTAGAAAATTAATGGATGTCTCACTAGAGCAGCAGAAAGCAAAATCTAACTAATCTCAAGAAGCTTGAAGATTTCTTCATCCTGAGAAAACCAAAGCAATGTGCACTCCTGTCTCAGTGCTGTCCTTCTGGGAAGCTTTTAACCTCAACATAATTTATTCAGTGGAGGAACATCAGAAGGTTCACCTGTTTCCAAACTGTATGGCAACGACTTGCATAAAATAATGTGTGCTCAGCTTGACCGCTTACATTATAACACACACATACAGTTAAAGTGACTTCCTTCTGTAGCCATAACATCATACTCCTGCTATGTATTTACATGGCAAATGATCATTTAGTGCTGCATAAATGTTCAAAATATGCTAAATAAAATGATTTCTTTTAGATAAGTAGACATGACTTCAGTCACTTTTGTGATTTGAGAAAAATAATCGGAATGATAAAAGATGCAAATCATAATGTAGCCAGTATTATTTTTACATCTAATGTTTTAGTTTAACATGGTAATGTTTTCCAATCAGAGACCCAAAACAATTACATAAAAATTTTTTTTTTACATTACATATCTAGTCTGGTTTTTAGTAATGGGAATTTATGCCCTCTGCTGCACTATATTGGACTGTATTGATTGACATAGATTGTAACTGAATTCAGTTTGAATGTAATAGCATAAACTTTATTTCATTGGACTTGACTGTAGCTTGTATGCCTCTTCTGTAAAAGTACCCTGAGATGAGATTGGTCTTGAACTGGTGCTCTAGACAGCAAATAAACTGAACATTAATATCCAGGGAGAATTTAAAATGTATTTAGTTCTTTTACATTGTTCTCCTGCCCAATCTCCAATCCAAATAGGACATTTTGTCAGTCTACAGTTGGATATATATTACATTTCAGAGCTATGAAAGCTGTATGGCTACATTACTTGGTTCAGATCTTAACATGGAAAATTTGAGCTCTGCAGCATATGTAATGTGTAAGGATTCTTTGTGAACACAAACTGTGATCAGTACAAAGTCAGCCTGGGTTGCAGCATTTTAAAGGTCTGAGCCAGAACATTGCTCCAGTCTGGGTCACAAATATTCTTCTAATACTTGTTGAAAGCACACTGTTTCACACACCCACATATTGTTTCCACTATTGATTGTGGCTGCTTTCACACTCTCGTTTAATTTAATTTACTTTAAATTAGTATTTTTTTTAAAAACAATCTCTCAAGTGGAGTTCTTAATTTCACACTGTCTGAGTCAGTTTATGACAAATTTGGGGTTGTTTTGTAATTTATGAGTCAGTATGGGTGAGGGTAATTTGTTTGCCTGACCACAGCTGATTGTAAATGATAAATTAGCTTTAGGTCCTGTGGCACGAGCTCGAGTGCTTTATGGTGGTTGCATTTGTTTTGCGGAAACAGTTTTGGATTATGTTGTCTGTTCTAATCGTCTGTTTTCTCGTCATTCTGCTACATTAGTAATGTTCTTTTGTTTGTTTTTGTTCTTTTTAAAAAAAAACCCTCCTCCTCCTGTTTATATCCCAGAAACATTCATTAAGTTAATTCCTAAGATGTTAAAGAAGTGCAGTTTGAAAGCATTGTGATAACACTGTTTGGAAGGGAGAAACAAATCTTCAGCTGTTTTCTTTCTCAAAGTTTGAAGTTATTTTTCTATTATTATTGAGGATTCTTTAAAAATACCCGACCAGAAAATGTTTCTTCTCTACCAGAATACTGTGATCATTATAAGGAAGGTGAAATCAGCGTGCACAGGAAGTTAGAAGTTGTAAATAATCACAGGAAATTGGAAATCGTATCATTCCTCTTCCTCAAGCGGTAAATGAACCTCTGACTTCTGGTCAGTGAGTTTCGTTCACATGTGTGTCTGCTGCGAAAACACACGCACACACACACACACACACGCGCATACAAATGAAAACCGAGGCAGACAGACGAGGGGGGGGGGGGGGGGGGGGGGTAAATGCTCCTGTTTCCCCTGGAGGGCCTTGAGCGTTTACTCTTCCTGTCCCGTGCTGACAGGACTGGAGGTAACGGGGTGGTTGTGCTGCATTGTTGGGCGGATGTCTCTCCCTCGGGGTAGTGCGTGCATGGCCAAGAATTGAGAGGGCAGAGAAGGGCAGGGAGAGGTGAGTAGAAAGTGAGAGGCACTATGGAGGGAGAGCACACAAAAAGCTTGATGGTGTGGAGAGAAGAGATCTGACTCCTTGGTAAAAGTTACAGGGCTAGCTGCTATATAAATTTGACAGTGATTAATGCAATATTAAGTGAAAGTGGGGGAGTGGAGGAACTGGCGAGGACAGAGGGGTTAAAAGGGCAAAAAGTAGAACAGTTAGGGAGGCGAAGGCTGATTAAAGATGGAGTGGAGATGGCTGAATGAAGGAAGGAGAGCGACGAGGGCTGAGTTGTTGCAGCTGTGTTGATTTAGCTTCTCATAGACCAGATTGTGTGTGTGTGTGTGTGTGTGTGTGTGTGCGTGCGCGCGTTTGCCTGCCTATATTAGTAAGACTGGAAAAAAGAAGCTTTGCTGTCCTTGGAATGCCGCTGACCTCCACACACCTGCACAAACACCCACCACCACTAGTTAAAAGATGCTGTGTGTGTGTGCTCGTGTTGTTGTCAGTTAAATAATCCCCAAAAGGTCTTCATGCTGTGACTTACCTGGAACAAATCCCGTTCTGAAAAAGCAAAAAAACAAAGAACATCATGTGAATGCAGTATGACCACCAGGGAGTGTAGCTTTGAGCAAGGTGTGCACATGTCTGCCTGTGTATGTGTGCGTATGTGCGTGTCTGCGTGGGTATGAATAAAAGAGATTATATCAGGGAAAGAATGGGTTTGCTGCTGCTCCTAAGAATAGCTTCTGTGACGGAAATGATTTTGATGCTGTATGCAAGCCTGTGTGTGTGTTCACATGTGCAGTTGTCTCTTTTTTATGTGTGTGTGTGTGTGTGTGTGTGTGTGTATATATTTGCCCCGAAGTGTTTTGCAGATCAAATGCTCTTGCTGTTTAATTCACCGTCTCAACAGGCGGCTCTTACGAAGTGCATGCACGCGCTGGCATGAGCACGTCTGCATGTACTCAGATATAAACCTACAGAACGAGAGATGAATATGGAGATAAAAACAAAATAAGTCTGCAAATATTTGATCTTGGGGACATGAGATATCCTTATGGGGACTGCCAAGTTTGTAGTAAATAGGGGGTGGGGGGGGGGGGGGGAATGATTGTGTTCATGTTCATTTGTGCATGTAAGTGCTGTGCACATGTTTGTCTCACTGACAGCATGAAATCTGAATACAAATGCATTTTTTTTCTGTTAGGGAGTTTATCGTAAATGTTATCTCAGTGGTGATGAACAAAGAATTTTCATGCTGCTGTGAATTTCTATCCACTTTGGGTGTGTCAGAATTGAATTAGAATTTAATGGAAAAAGACTTTTTATTATTCCAGTTTAACAAACATGTCAATCCCTTTACATTATGTAAATACAGCAGCGCATAAACTTATGTGGTGTAAAACAAATATAATGAAGAAGGTGGAGAATAAAGCTAAAAAGGAGACATTTGTGTGGATTCAAGATTTATTTATTTATTTATTTAGTTAGTTATGATTTTGCTGTAAAAGCCAAATCAGACCCTGTAGCTTTTCCAGCACAAATTCAACACTGTGATTGGCTCTAGATTTTGGGAACCCGGCTACTGTTTCCATCAACAACTTATTAATAACTTAAACCCTTACAAGCTGCTGAACAACAAATGGAGTTCAGGTTTAGATGCATTCCCACCTGTTTCAGTCTCAAGACAACGTTGTTTACCTTGTGTTTGGTGGAAGTTCCTACACCCGTCATGAGTTCAAAAACTATCATTAAATGCGCATGTAGCCGTTTTACAACCAGATGGATGAAGACCTGCGAGTCTGCAAACTGTTGGCTGCAACTACACTATCATATTGATCATTTATATGTTAATTAAATATTTATTGTTCTGTTTTTTTTATTCTGAAATCAATTATATTATCGGTTCATCTTAATATATTCAGGGCGTTGTATAAAAAAAAGACTGTCTAGATCAGGATTAACTGATAAATTGAATAGATGTTTAAGCAAAAAGAGCAGTAAAAATATGACGGCAAGCAAAAATATGAGGAAGTAAAGTCCTTTTATTGCAAGAAAAATAAAATACACAAACTTTCGTGGATCTGATAGCAGATCTACTGTAAAACTATACATTGTAATAGGCCTACTCTTTGGCTGCCGCTCCTGTCACATTACCTGCAAAAACAAATGTGAAACATCCACAAATTGGACTGGTGAAATGTTGTTATGTCCCAGTATCTGGTGAAACTAGGCTGCAACAACTCTGAGTCATCAGCCATTTTTGTATTTATCTACTGTGTGGGTTGGCTGTGTACATCTGCTGGTACAGTATATGGAGTGATGGAGTGGACTGGACTGTGAGCTTTCACCAGCAGTCCACAGTGATGTTATCTGAGCCAGCCACTTCCCCATCCCTGTAGTGTTCAAGTCTCCTCTGCTTTCCTTGTTTGATATCAACAGCCATACTGAGAACAAGAATACCATGGCTTCTCCAAGTTGTGCGTGCATGTTTGTTTGTGTCTTTGAAGACTCCTTCCACAATTCATCTGTCATCTTATCTAGACTCTACATATCCTCTAATCAACTTTTCAGCCACATCTTTTTCTCTGCCGCTTCAATATCTTTTTCTACTGTTGACTAAATGTTGAAGCGCCACAGATCTTTTAAAGAGCACCACATCTGTGTTTTTGTTTTACAATGTGTCATAGTAGAGTGGCTTGTATAATTCAAAGAGGAAAATATATAATTGATTTTTAACACTTTTGAACATTGCTTTGGGAAGCAGAAATCTGTATGCACAACATCAAACAGCTGTCAGACAGTCTTTTTCAGTCATGTCTCTGTATCTTTACATGTCTGTGTGAGTGTGTGCCAAATGTAGAGCCGCTGTGCTGATCCATGACTTCAGTGTAACTCCTGCTGGGAGTCTTCCGTATGTTTCTGTCCCCTTATTAACCCCTCTTCTCCTCTGGGAGAAGTCTGCAGTGATTTCAACAACATCGCCTGTCGCTCGATGCCACAGCCGAGGCATCATGGGTAAGTCCTCAGAGCCACCACTGAAGTACACTTCAGAGTTTAATGTGAGGGAGATGGAGCTATTTAAAGAATAACTCAACATTGCCATGCCAAGCACCATCCCTAGTCCTTTTGACTGTCCGCTTTGGGCAGTGATAGAAAATATAGTTTTGAATGGACAATAGGTCTTATCTCACTGAAGGAAATTAAATGTCATTCAGAATAGCATCATAGGGCTCCCCCACGTGATATGTTTATAAACACATTACCATAGTTCACAACATTTTCACCACCTTGACTGCACAAAATGGCTCATCGAAGCCTCAGACCTCAGATCCTGAGTAGCCTGAAACAGGAGCAGCAAATGGAAGCGCATACGGGAATTATGCTCTGTTCGCAGTGTGTGATAGCTGGAACTTCTTAGTTGTGAGATAATAACATGGTATAAATGACAAAAATAGACCATACAGAACACACTTGGGGTGCATGAGCACAAGGCTCGCATTTTGATTAATTTGTGTTCCAGTACATTTCAGTTTTCCTAAGTCATTACCCTCCCAAATGACTGTTACTCTCTGAGGATTCAGACAAACAAAACTCTCATAAACAAGAGTGCACTCTATCCAATCTTCACGCTTCCAGTCTGTTTATCGCCTTGTGTTGTTGTACATGCTCTTACCAGGAGTCTGCTTGTCGTCATATTGCTTCCAGCTCCCAGTTATTTATCTGTGTATTACACACACTGTCCAGGTACTGCTCGCAAGTCGTTTATCCTGCATAGGTCTCCACCATCCTGATATATGAAGCTGCTGCATTTCTATATCACAGCCCTCCCGCCTGGAGAGCAAGCGCACGTGCATGCTCTGCTGTCACCTGTTTTTGTCTCTGTGTGTGTCTGGCTGTGTTAAAGGGCAAAGGTGTGTGTTGACGTTACTTTTTCCTGGTCATTTATCCTATTTTAAGACCCTTTACTCTGCTGTCCTCCTCTTGATACAACTTTTACTTATGTACCTCAGAGTTTTCTGTCGTCCAATTGCTGGTTGTTATTGTGAATAGGTAGGAAAGGTAGAAAAAGGTGCAGGCAGTGTGCGTGTGACAGTGTGTTTACGTTGGCTTAGGTGCATTATTTGCTGCAGTAATGAAATGTATGGCTTCAGCTGTACTATTTTGTATTGCCAACTAATTTGCTGAATATTTCGAAGTGATCTGCGAAGCATAAAATGCTATAATTTCTGAAAACCCATGGTGCTGGCTTCAGACCACCAACTTTACTTAGTTGCAGTCCAAAACTAACAAATCTAAACATTTGGAAATAATTTAAAGTTTATCTGTAGATCATTTAATCAACTGGCTTTTCATCTTTAATACGAGGATGTTTTTCTTTGTGGAAAAAAAATCTCTTTTTATGTCTGTTTTCCACGCACAGTCAGAAAGACTTTGATGTGAAGAAGTGGAAATTTGATTTTGACATCTTGACTGTGATAATTTAGCGCAAAAAATGGTAAATATTGCTACAGGATGCATTTGATGTTTAGTGGTATGAGTTGGCGTACATGTAAATAATGGATATGCAAATTCTTTTTGCATTTTATGAGCTTATTCATTGTGTGTTGGTGGTAGTGGGGGGGAGGATTACTTGTCTTGGTGCAATGAGCCAGGCCTTGTATTAGGCAGGTTGAGCTGCAGGGGAAATTTTGTAACACTTGACCTGTTTCACTGAGTCATTTGTGTGGATGAAGAAAGAGAGGGAACAAAGAGGAAGGAGAGAGCAGGCGAGGGGAGGGCCGCACAAGTGGTTGGGGGCGAATGGATAGATGAGTGACACTGATAAGTGATCAAGAAAGGGAGAGAGAACAGCAGCTGGGGGAGCTGGAGGGAGGAGAAATGCGATGACAGCGCCTTCATATTTCTTCTTTTTTTAAACTTTCTCTCTGTCTTTCACTCATCCCTCCATCTCTGTCCGTCATTCAGCAGCCTCACAGGCAGGCCTGGCTGAGTTGCCCCGATTCTCATTACTCACCCCCTTCAACCTTAAAGGTCACAAGCACAAACACAGCACTTTAAAAACCAAGAATATCAAATTTCTTTATACGAGTGCTGCTGCCTGGTAGTGGTGTTTGTGTGTATGCACATGCACTGTCCACCCCCCTGTCATTGAAAATACTTGAAGCCCACTCACCACATACATATTAATAGTGTAGTTTTTCATTTTAGGAGCTCAGCTGGTGGTCTCCTGCCTCGGAGGAAAAGTTTAAGCTGTACGTCTGCATCACTGGCTACTTATTCGCCCTGTCCTCAAATTTCCTGTGTGCATGGTTGTGTTTTTGTGGTTTTATTTTCCCCTTCCCTTTGGATGTAATGAGAATAAAGTGGGTGAGGACAATGAATGATATAATATATATTTAAAAAACTGTAAAAGGTCAGCTTTTCTCACTTCTTATCTTAACCAGATTGGTCTTCAGAAGGTATTATGTTTTCTTTGTTGACGGTCACATTCTCTTGTATAAGGTCTCCCAGGAAAGACATGAGGGGAATTTCTTTAAATTTGACAGAGATGCTCATTTGGACTGAAGAATGTGCTAATTAGATTTAACTGGACAAAATGTCAAAGTCGCTGTGACCGCACATCACACATTTTTTACTGTAATTTAAGAATTTTTGAACACAGAAAATGTAAATAGGAGAAAATGAAAAGTTAATTTTCTATCCAAAACATCAAAGCTGACCTTCATTGTTGTATAATACTCCACAAAGGAACACCGTTGGCTGAAGTTTTAGTGTTATTACTCAGAAACGGAGATTCATCATCACCCTGAGATGATTATGTTTATGAGTTGAAGATAATGTGAAGATTCCCCATTTTAGAATTGGATCTTTATCAAATACAACATGAAAATGGAAAATCTGTAGGAAAGGAACATGATTTTTGGATGATTCCTGTTGTAATTATCACAATTAAGCAGATTTAGGCTGCATATGCAATGGGAAGAGCACGAGGGAGAATCTAAAAAGCAATTACCAAAACCATCAATTATCCGTTTGACAGTTTTCCTTTTGAATAGCTTCTTTAAACCATGTCTTCATTTAAACAATGACCAGCTCACTGAACAGGAATATCTTGTCTTGGATACACCGCAGGCCTTAAACATCCCCACTGCTGCCTCAGGCTAAGTCACCAGACAACTGCTGTGTCTCCAGATTGTAGAATTTGTAGCAACATCTGTATTTTAAGCAAGAACTTTGTGTTTTATCACAACCAGCTTTTTAAAAATAATTTATTCCTTAAAGTGACACCATTGAGTTTTTGCAGATTTTCTCAGTTAGCCCTATCGACGGCTAATTCAGCATGCATCTTGAATCCTACCTGCACTGTGAGCTCTAGCCAGTAAAAGACAGTCTTATCTTGACCCCTTCCTTATCTCTTGCTCTGTAACTTTCTTTCATTCCCTCTCTTCCTCCGATAATGTCCTCTTGCTTTTCTTTGCTGAATCAGTCGCAATGCACTTTCAAAACGGCTGATATGTTTATATCAGTTTGCTAGCATGTGATGTGGTGCGTAAAGCAAAACTCTGCTGTGACATCATGCCACTGCTGGGCAGCGATGGTTCCTGAAATGCACATAATAGACGTCACTGTCATCAAATGAGTCCGGCAGGCAGTTTTATGGTTGTAAACTTACGTTATGCATCTTTAAGGTGGTATGGTGGTCAGCACTGCGGCCTCATAGCAAGAACTTTGCTGGTTCAAGCCTTGGCTGGGGAGGGGTTCGAACAGCGGCCTTTCGAAAAGTGGCCTCAATGTGCTGAATTTGCATTGCTCTGACCATGTACGCGTGGGAGAACATGCATAGATGGGTCGTACATGCATACATATTTGAACTTTCCTGCGAACCTGAATTGAAATAAGCGGCAACTGATGGGTGGATGGATTATTCCTTAAGTCTTCATTTCCACTTCTTTGTACCTCTCTGGTAGCAAGAAAGATACAACTATGATGCAGACTGTCAACCCTTCTTTTTCATTCTGTAAATCATCTTTGAATAAAAGTGAAGTGATGTCTGATCTGGTTCATAGTAACAAGAACATAAATCCTGTAAATATACTGTATGTTTCTACACAGCCTTTAAATGTAATTTTCACACCCTATTTGCGCCTTGCATTAACAATCTAATTATCATTCCTATATTTGGAACAAATGTCAGTATAAGATGTAAATTTCTGCAAAACACATTGTAATCCAGAAGCAATGAACTCAACTGGAGATTCTGACTGGATGTCGGCCATATGTAGTCACAATCCACCCAACAAGTGGAAAAAACCACTGGCCTTCAATTGCAGTTACAGCTGTAAAGCCATCTCTTTGAGTTTAATTTGAAGATAATTATACTTCTTGTCACTTGCTGTGCTACCTACATCTCTCATGCTGACATGAGGTTATAACTTGAGTGAAAGGTGTCCAGATTTTAATCTTACGTTGATATCTGGTGTAATTGGAGATGTTTGAGCTTTCCTCCTGTTCATTTCTGCTGTACTATTCTTTGTCAGATATTTCTAAAAGTAACCGGTAATAAGAAATTTCAAGGAGCCAGGCTTATTCTTAATTAGCCTTTTTGTCACTTATTGTCATTATAAAGTCATGTTGTGCTGCCAAACTTTGCATAAATGATATAAATATCGGAGAAAAATCAAAAGTCTTGTGGCTATAGATCATAAACATTAATTAAAATGTGGAGCGTGTGTTTTAATGGCTTAAATCTTACACAAATGTTCATTACAGCATTACACCATGTGTTAGGGTGTGATGTTCTTTTACTTTCTTTGCAAAGCTGTTATGTTCAATGTAAAAAAAAGAAAAAGAAAAGAAGAAAAAAATACTCCTGTCTTATTTCCCTCCTCTTCAAATCTGCTTTCATTTCCCTGCTTGTCCTCCCCGATTTCACTTGTCGCCTACTCTGCCACTGCTGCCACAACTGTGCACAGTGCTGTTGTAGCCTTTCAGTTCTGGTGTGACGGCTGGTGTGGCGACTGCAGCCTGGCAGCACATCCTCTGGTGATACGACTCCCATCGACAGTCGGGCCAGGGTCTGGTGTTTGGTGACATTTAGCATTTTACTTCAAAAATTACGCATCAGTGTTGACATTCAGTATGCATAAATTTCATGATGTATGTGGCACTTCCTGTAGGCACTGCAGCAGAGAGAGAGGCAAGGAGTGTGTTACAGCTGAGGCACAAACTGCTACACATACTCATAAGTTGCTCTATTGACTAATAATAATAAACACACACACAGTGTTGGAAATCTAGGTCATCAAGCTTTATGAGTGACTTTGAAAGTCATGTGTTTCATGTTTCTTCCTGTTTTTCTGTCTGCTCTGTGTGGATTCAAGAGGAACCCCCGCTACCCATCTACACACCTCTCCCTGAGGTACTTCACTTTATTCATTCTTTGCAGATTAATTCCAAGAAGACACTTTTTATGATCCCCAATTTATGTCACTAGTCAGGCAGGCCTCCTCTGCCTCTCGCCTTATCTCCTCTGCCTCATGTCTCTGTCTCCCTCTACATGTACGCTCAATGAAACAATGGTACTTTCCAGTAACGAGCAATGAGTTTGTCAGGTTTGTAAAGGAGAGGAAGACAAATGAAGGGTGGGAGCAAGAGGATGTGAAGATAATGGGTTTCTGTGGTGATTAACATTTCAGAGTGGTGTGTCAAAGAAAGTGTGACTGTCGTATTGTGTCTTTACTGACAGCCAGATGAGTGAAGGTCTCGGCACTAGTGTCGTCTGTGGCTCCGAAGGTAATAAAAACATACCATGTCTAATCTATATCTTGGTTGTCTGGAGTGTCTCAGTATCTCTGTGTAAACTGAGAGTGACACAGTCGCCCTTTTCTTCTTTTGTGAAAAGACCCGCATCTACAAAATGCAGCCAGCGTGACAAAAGAGTGGCGCTTATTCTCTCGGTTCATGAGTCAGCCGGCTACCTGACTTACTGGTCATTCATCCTGTCAGGTGGGATCACCGGGTTTCCTGTCCCTCTGCTGTGACACACCTGTCACCTGGAGCGAGAGGGACCCAGCTTGTACGGGTGTGTTTTTGTGTTTTATCGAGGCAGGAAATGGTGTGAGGCAAGCCGCTGATCTACCTCACAGAGAAGGACATCATTCCTGTTGAGTAAGTGCTGTTGACACATGAGCTTTAGTCGAGTGTTTTTAAGTGTTTTTTGTAGAGCTGCAGGTGAAAAAATATTGTTTCCATCATAACAGTAAAAAGCCTGCTGCAAAGTCAATCTGTGATATAAAGTATTACTCCATACTCCTTCTACGTGGTTATTCTATTCCGTTTAAACATATAGTCTGCATTATGTAGAATAAAAATGATTTTACTAAGCAATTTGTTGATCAGATGATAAAAAATAAGGGTTTTATCTTAAAAATATTGCAACGTGAAACCGGTTTGACACGTCACAGCTACAGGCTCAATAGCTGTATCTCTACAGATTAAACAGCTTTGAATTATCATTTTAAAAATCAAACAATCACTAGCAGAAGCACTTTGTAGTTTGTGTTCATTCATATCAAATATTCAACAAAGGAAATAATGGCCTTGTTTTAGTCTGCGGAACTGATAATCCAACATATATTAATTGGTTGCAAAGAACTGAGGCAAATATTTAAGGATCTATTAGTGCACCTACAAAGGAAGCTCAGATGAGTGTCAAAGCTCTGAACTTTTGCATTGAATTGTGTTAATTTGAGCCTTATACAGCTTTGCCCTGAGCTTTGTCATCAATATTCCCTTCACCTCTCATGTTGGATGTAGGACACAAACACCCTAGCTAATCAGGTAGTCTGTCTGGGGGTTGCATGTGGATTCAGAGCTAAGATCAGTTGATTCTCTCCAGTTCCCGACTTTGATCCTAATATCTCATCCAGCCTCAGTTCAAAATGTACAACCGACTTTACCCTGCTGTTCCGCTGGCTGTGCACACAGCCACACACACTCAGGTGTGCTTTGAAAGCTGAGCAGAGAAGACTGGTTTTTGAGCTAAGTTAAGCCAGGGATTAAGGAGAAATTTACTGCTCATCTGGGTGTGTGTAATAGTATTTATTTTTGACTTGGAGAGAAACACCTGGTTTTCCTCCGAAAGGCTTCAAAACCCTTCTGCATCATCCTCTGCTTTCACTTGCTCTTTTGCACAGGTGCTTTTGCACAGTTTTCTCTGAGTGTTTGTGTATATGTTATCTGCAAATGTGACTTTGCTGGGTGCTTGCTTCCTCTCTTCTTGCGTGCCTAACTGGCTCTGACACATGTGTGGCTTTTCCGGGCGAATCTGCGCTGCTGCCAAACTGCCAGTTAAATCAATGCAACAGACTCCACTCACCTCCTTTTTCCTCAAACTCCTTCCTCTCACTTCTCGGTCTGCCGTCCTCTTTCTCTCTTCCCTCTCCTCTTTTTTCCTCCCTCTGTCTTCCTCAGAGCCCTTATTAAAAATGGAGTGTGTGCTGCATATTTTAAATGGTCATGGATGGATTTAAACGGCTGATGGTATTTAGTGTCTCCTCAGGGAGCTGCTATGAGCCCTTAAGCTGACTCCTCTGACTGGAGCCTGACTGACTGGTGAGCACACACTAAACCTCTAATAATGACTTGTGTACACATAGTCAGCCTGGCACTTGCGTGCAGACACACACACATGCATATAAAGGCACTCCCGTAACGGCACAATGTCTACTTGTGACAAGGACGCCAGTCACGTTCATTACGTGTGGAATACATGCATTTCAATGTGCAATGGTGTGTAAGTGTGTAGGCTCATCGGTCAATAACTCATTAGTTAGCCTGCTTTGATGCAGCAGTGTGTAAATGTTTTTAAATGTATTTGAAGACCCCATTAAGAGTTCACAGGCATATCTGTGGGTGTAAAAGAGTGCATGCATGCCTCCGTGTCCTTTCTCTGCACTTAGGTTAGGTGTCGCAATGAGCTCCTGGCATGCTGGCTTGCATTTGGGCTCCAATCTGCTCCTTAAGTGTCCTTCACTGAAACATTATTGATTACCTCACACAAATACTCCAAACACTAAACATAGATAATAAAAAAAAAATAGTGCCGATGTGAAACAGACACTGATAAATACACAGCTTCCATAGAGGAGGGAGAGCAGGAGATAGAGTTTTGGTTATGTCTTAATTTTAAGATAGATAGTATAGAAGAGAGCATTTCCATTAACTAATGTGAGCCTGCAACCACTTTTAGTTTGCAACAATGAAATCAGCAGCATTGCCTTCAGTGCTTTTAATACAATGCAGAGTATGATAATGTATATTTATTCATTATTGATGCTGTGGGGGTTTTTAACGGCAGCTGCTTGGTATAATGTCATTTGACATATGTGGAGCAGTTTGGCATCTTTCATTCCTGACATATGAGGGTTACAGTGTGTCCGTGGATATTTGCATCCGTGCTCGTGCATCAGTGTGTATGTTGATGACTTTGTGTACTTGTGCTTTTCTACTTGTGCAAGGCCTTGACACGAATGCCTACCGGCACACACGCTCACGTTTATATATTTTTATTTGCATGTTAAATACGCAGCGCAGTTAGTTACATCAGCACTGTAATTTGATGTATTGTTGACCGAGCTGTACGGCAGACACACTGATGACCACTGAGAATACTAATGCATGTACAGCATACACAGAAATGAAACGAGGTACACACTCCCTTTTTTTTCCCCCACATACACTCCAAACCACAGATGAGTTCAGAAATACATCTGAGTGTGTGCGCAAGTTTCCTGCTCAAATACGAGTTGCATCCTTTCTTCAAACATCACCAGTGCTCCTTGACAACCAACCAATCAAACACATTTAAGCAATAATGAAACCATTTTTTCTTTCCGTACAGATAAATTGAACCATAAATTCATTCTTCTGCACCTTCCCATCTCCTCTGTATTCTATTGTTTCTTTGTCCACTGGCTCCCAGTGGCAATGCATAACTGGCAATAGAGGAAATGTTTTCCTTAATGAGCATTTGAATTCAGGTTCGGCAAGAGCGTAGTTTTGGGGTGTCTCGACAGCTCGCATTGTTGTTGTTTCTCTCCAGGGGCGTTGGATGAAGAGGAAAGTGAATGAATGTGGAGAGTGCGCAGGACCATTATGGCTCTGTGTGTCATTAATCAGTGGCTGATGAGAGGCCATTTGGGGGAGAGATGGGACCTATTACTGCTATGGCACTCTCAGGACTCTGTGAGGCTGTTTTAGTCTGCCTAGTTTGAGGTCAACAATACAACAGGTACAAACAAAGTAAACAACACTTAAAAGGAAATCATTATTTTACAAAAAAGAAAATTCTGCCGATGTATGATTAGTTGTCATCAAGCAGGAGGAGTTAGACGTTTGCTGTTTCTTTTGTGCCACAGACTTTTCTTTTCCTCCTACACATCTTCATCGTATTCTTCTCCACCCTCCAGACTGAATCTTCTATTCTCTCAGTTCTCTCTGTTCTTTCCTATATGTTCGACACTCTCTTCCCTCCTTTTCCATCTCTGTCTCTTCTTTTGTGCCTTGTTTCTTTTCTGGCACTCTGTGTGAGCAAGTTGGTGGGAGGGTGACATGATGAGCACTCTCATGAGTCGGTGAGAGTTGAAAGAAGCGAGTGAAATGACTCTCCGTGCTTGGAGGAAGAGGGAGGAAAAGGAAGGGTAGCCAAGTCCTCAAAATTATATTTTTCCCTTCTCTCATTACGTGTTATATTTTTGCTCAGCAGGCTGCTGAATAAATTGCAGCATACGGTGGCTAATACAGTGCAGCATTCTGACTGGAGGGGAGAAATCCAAGAGGATATCAGAGTTTTAAGTTGTACGTGAAGCCGAGTGGTGGGTAATGAGGTGAGAGTTTCCTTCCAGCCAGAGGTTTGCAGTGGTTAGGAGGGCAGGTAAACATACCAGCTGCTCCTGACTGCTTGGCCTAAAGGCTGCGGTGACACTCACAGAAGAGAGGAAGGAGGAGGAAGAGAGTGGTGATGGGGGCTGGGGTGAGGAGAGCAGTGAAAGCATGCTGAGAAGATGGATGGAAAGCCTGAAGGCATGGTGGGATGAAATAGGATGCAAGATATTCTTGGATTGCAACATTTACAGTTAGTTACAGTATTTTTGCACATATGGAAAATAATGTAACACATTGTTTCTCTTTGCTTATGTCTACTTGTCTAAGGAACAAAACTGTGACCACTTTTAATTTTACTTTGTTTCATTTCATTGAATAGAAATAGAACACAGTCGTTTTTAATAACATGCCTACAGCTGCAGACCCCAACATGCATGTGTGGGTGGATACAGTGTAGTTAAAGTGTATTGTAAATTAAGTTACATGTAAACAGATTTGTCAGTAAATGCTTTCAAGATGTCAATTATAATGTGTATTTCTAATCCAGAAATTATAACATTCCCAAAGCTTGACATAAGGTTCAGATGATGTGGTGTTTACACTTTACATGTGAATAGTGTTTGTATCCTGTTGGTCTGATTAAAACACAGTCTTAAAGAGGTTCAACTTAATCAGTTAACTCATCTTTCTTGAAATGATAAATGTTTACATTATTCGCTATTCCACAGATGTTTCCCGCCAGCACTTTCTAAATCGGTTGTTTTAAGGTAGTTCTTGAGGATAATGATTATTATGATTGCTGTTAATGAAAAAAAATAGAAAGATTTAAGACAAATCAAAGCATTTCCGAAAAATGTTTAATCACCTTTGATGACATAAGATTTGATATAATATATCTCCTGTAGGTTATGAACAAGAGTAAATTGCTTCCAGCAGGTGATGATTTAAAGTTCCCATTTTTGTCCGTGAAGGGCCAGAGCTTCCTAGGGTTTGACCGTGTATTTCAGCCTTACCCCTTCATTAGACCCTCCACAGGCTCCACTGTGACTCCACACAGAGTTACTTTCCTTCATGGAGGGAGGGTGAGCAGAGCAGATTAGAGTTGGGCTTACTCTCAGCAAGAATACAGATACACTCATTGCTGATTATTTCTACCCATTTCCAGACTGAATCTTATTTCGTATAATGTGTATTTTGTAACTGTTGTCTTCAAAAATTGCTGCAAAAGGGCTGAGTTTTACCTGACAAGGCGCATGTTTTCTTTCATTCATTCATTCAGGTGACTTTTTCCTCAGCTCTGTTATCTTATCAATTACTCATTTGAACTGAAAAATCAACAAAAACAGGAGGGACTTTTAAGAACATGCCATGTATTGGCTAATTTTGATATTACGATTGATACTGTGTGGACTGGTCACAATGATGCGGCTAGGCTACATTTATATTCATACAGTTTAGATTTTATTATTTGTTCAGTATTTAGCACATTGTAGCAAACATGTTAACACTGCAGCCATTTTCACATGTAAGTTCTACCTTATCCGTGCAAAAAAGGACATCCTCTTTAACCCACTGCTGTTCCTCTTTGTGTAATGCACATAGACTAACAGATACAGCTCAGCACCACATGCACACAGGAACATCTGGCATTATGGTTTCAGGTCAGAAAAGTTATAGTTACAATATAAGCTGCATTACAAGCATTACAGATGATGCAAAGAAAGCATTAAAAAGTAGTAAAAGGCAGCAACAAATAGCAAAAATCCCGATAGAATCATAAAAGAAATCCTAAATTAAATTAATTAAAACCAAGATAAGTTCAAAGTTACCGTGCAGATTTCATACATTTTCAATACGCGCCTTGTTGTGTAAAATTACTGAATGTGCTTTTATTGTGGGAAATGATTATCAGGATATTCTGTCGTAATTAATGTGCTTTTTATTAACTTGTAGTCATCTCAATGCTCTGTTAATAGGCAGTTTGTTTGTTTTGCTATTTCCAGCACCAATATGTAAAAAAAAAATGCATCAGGGTTTACACTTTTTCTTCTGTCAGGGCAGAATAGATAAAGTGGTATTATAGAAAATATAGAATACCTGGAAAATCTCCCGCTGAAAAATATCTCAGCAGGCTAGATCTTTTTTTTTGTCTTCATTCACAAGAGGTGTCAGCTTATTGTCAGACAAATGTGTAAATGCAACTTAATCTGGAACCTCATTATATTCCATTTTTCTTTTGCTTGGAACAATGTGAATGTGTTGCTGACCAAAATTTCTCTGCATGGAGTAGACACCAAACTGGGAGCAATGAAATGTATGTGATGAGGCATGGACCTCAGCAGTGCCGTTCCATATTAGACAGTGGTCCAACATGGAGAAAGTTGGGGGAAAATGAGTTCAAACTGACAAGAGAAGTGAACTCTTTGATTTATCTGGTTTCCAGGTTTCCAACCGAAAAGCAATGTTAATTTCTCATGCATTTAACATACACTGCCTGGCCCCAAAATAACGTTAACACCCCAAAAAAAAAGGCACACACACTAACATTATGTTGGACCGCCTTGAGCTTTGATTGGAGCATGCGTTTGCTGTGGCTTTGTTTCGATGAGCTTCTGCAATGTCACAAGATTTATTTCCAGTGTGCCTAGTTTTTCTCCTAGATCTTGTGTTGATGATGGGGGAGTCCGTGCACTGCGCAAAGCCTTCTCGAGCACATCACAAAGATTCTCAATGAGGTTAAGGTGTGGACTCTGTGGTGGCCAATCCGTGTGGGAAAATAAGGTCTCATGCTCCCTGAACCACTCCTTGACAATTTGAGCCCAGATTTGCTCTTACTTTCACTATTAAACATAGTTTTTCTTCTAGTAGATTTCACCAAACTTTTAAGTGATCGCTGATCACGATCATTCGAGATTTTTTTTCGACCACATTTCTTCTTCAAAAGACGATGGGTCCTTACTATCCTTCCAGTTTTTAATCATGCATTGGACATTTCTGAACCCAATTTTTGTAGTTTCTGCAATCTCCTTATATGTCCTTATGATACAACCTACTGCATTAACAGAATTAAAAAAAACATTGTTTATACATTCTTAAAGACCACCTTTCAGTTCTCATGCTAATTTAACAAGGACACAGGTGTTTTACCAAGGTGTACACTTGTTGTGTGACAAAAACCCTTTAACGCTTTACTTTTGATACATAAAGATCACAGTGAAGTGTTTAACATCACATTACTGTTTATCTTGTTAAAATGCATTTATTTGTTTGCAAACTTTGGTTTTCAATACTTACGTTGGCATAAATTTGACACTAACCATCTACCTAAAGATTTTTACAAACTACAACCCTTTGTCTAGTCTCTGACGGCAACAACTGCTATTGGACGGACAGGACCTAAGTTTTTAACCAACCACAAAGAGCCCAATCAAGTATTGGCAAGATGCATGTGACTGTGCTGGTTCTGCATGCAGCTATTTCACATGTAGCATTTTAGTGGTTCTACCTTCATGTTCAGACGTTTGTGTAACGTACCATAATGACTTTAATGTGCTGGATATGTGAGAGTACAAAAATCACTCTAAAAAATAATGTGCTCCAATAGATGTAATGACAGTCTGACCTGAGCTTTTAGAGCACTTGCTACTCTTCTGTTAAGTATGTGCTTGCTGTATCCAGCGCTGCCTGTTACCTGGCACCCTTCTGTGTCTCTGTGTGTGTGGGGAAGCAGAGTGTTTGTAGTACAACAGATCATTCATGTACTGAGTGGACAGCTACATTTGGCTAATGCACCCCCTGCTTTCTCTGCTGGCTGCAGTTGACCACCCCTGTGCCAGTGTAAAGTGGACTGTAAATATTGACAGGGAGACAGCAAGAGGGGAACGGCGACCTTGTCAGAAAGGGAAGAAATGAGAGAGATGGAAGGGGAAGATGGAACCATGGAGAGAAAAAGAGGGGGAAGAAATGAGAGAGATGGAAGGGGAAGATGGAACCATGGAGAGAAAAAGAGGGGGACGATATGGAGAGAAGAAAAAAGAGCTCCTGCCTTCTCCCAAGGCAACTGAATGCTTTGATGCACTGTGGCAGGGAACACACTGTCTCCCCAGAGAGGGAGAGGAAGAGCAGCATCATACACACCATACAGAGTTTACACAATGTCAACAAAGTAGCTTTTAAAAATGCCAAAATGTGCATGCACACACACATGCATGCACTCATAGTATGTACGCTAGTCAGTGAATTTAATCCTCAGACAGTTGAAATGCACTAGAATCACAGAAGATTAAGAATGACCAGTAATGCTGATTTCCCCAGACTAAAGACCCTAGGAGAGTCTCTCACTGTGTGCGTCTCTCACACACACGCACTTAAAACTCGGTCATTGTTTTCCTTCAGTCAGATCGACTGAGTGTGTCCTCTCGGAGCCATTCAGTTGGTTATGTTGTTTGAACAAGCACAATCAATTTGAGCTGAAATGAATTGTAATGGCACCCTGAGTGCAGTGAATAGTAAATGACAGTGATTGTGTTTGTGGGTGAAGCAGGTCTTCAACTGTCTTAAAATTGATATTGGACGTAGCTGCAGCACTTGCGTTGACTGTGAATAATTCAAGAGTGTGTGCACTGTAGGTCTCTAGTACACACATGAGTGTTCAGGCCTGCAGTTCATGTCCTGTCTGTGCAGCCACAAGGTTTTTATTTTACTTTTTTGGGGGGCAGGCGGGTTCCACTTATACTAAGCTGCTCCCTTTTTCATCCATTCTGCAGCTGATTATTGGAAATTACCAAGTGTATATACAGTTGAATCTGAATGAATTCACCAGCAGATGGATGGGATGTATGTGTAACCAAGTTGACCTCACAATCTAATGGCTAGGATTTCTCTTTTCTCTTAGTGAGCAATGACATTACATGTACTGTTCTTTATCTTAATCTCTTTCAGAGACCATCAATTCATTCAGTCCTAATCTCATCTCCAGGCACACTGCTGTGACTGTGATAGCCTTGTGTTTTTCTATGCCTGGTGTTTTTATAAGAAATGTCTCAAAAGGCTCAAATTTCCACTGAAACTGGTTTGTCTCACAATGCTGGAACGTCACATTTAGCTTAAACCTTTACTGAAAGCTAAATTTCAGCCGACGTCTTAAAAACAACAAAGTAAAAACTAACAGAAAAGAGAATTTTAAATCAAATGTTTTCTCCTTCAAAGACGTTAATGGTGGCGTGATGATCAAACACAGAGGAATTATATAATTAATTAGGAGATTTCTCACTTTGCTGAATAACATACTAGGCTTGCGACTTGAAAGATTTCAGGGACTACAAGAGAGGAAGTTGGCACGAAGTGGAAACACACACACAAAAAACCAGGACAATCCCATAATTTCACAGCCAAATGGCCGAGACTTCATCATATTTGGTCAACTGTTGCTTCTTAAAAAGTCAGGACAACCCATTAGGAATGAATTTGATCATCTGCTGTATTGGGATTGTTTTGCTAATCTTTTAAGCTAAAATGAGCTATTGGTATATCTAAACCTTTCCTTCTGTGGATATATGGGACTGATTTTAAGGTTGGTTAGAAGGCTTTCAATGTAGTAACTTGTATAGATGTGTGTGTGTGTGCGTGTGTGTTGTGCAGATTTGCTGAACAGGTCAGTGAGGGTAATAAAAACAGGCTTATCTCTACTCGTTAGGCACAGGAGATAAGAGATGCAGAGGGAGATGCTGCAGATTTATGCTGTCGTATTAGAGAGCCAAACAAGCGAATCCCAAATTGAACTATGATGGTGCGGGATGACAGGAAAGAGGGATGATGGAAGTGAAAGCCCGGCCTTTACGTGGAAGTTGAGGATAGGCCAGCATGTTAACCTTAATCCCTTCAGGGAGAGGCGTAAACATACAGGAAGAGAGAACAAGGGATTGAGTAGGAAAGAGGGATGTGAGATCTTTGTCTTCTGCTCTCTCCTTCATCCCCCTCAGTGTGTGATCAGCCAGTTGCAGGCAGCAGCTGGGAAATCCCTCTGTACTTATCTGAAGCCAGCCTCTTAATCACAGCCTTCATCTCTCTTGGCTCTTCCTGCTGCCTCTTTCACTCTTTTGATTCCTAACCTGTCACCTCCTCCCTCCTAGATGCCACTCTCCACACTCCTTAGTTTGGACTAATCTCTCTTTGACTCATCTCTCAAAGAATACACTTTTGTGTAGAAGGTCACTCTTTCCTTATTTTAGCTCCCCCCTTAGTGACTCACATGCGCCAAGTTATTGAGTTGCGCTGATCTGTCTCCTGGATCCCCCCCCTCCCCCCCCCCCCCTTCCAGTCCTTTTATTCAGAGGTTGCTTTGAAACAGAAATAAAGAGAATAGAAGAAAAACTTAAACTCTGGAGCTGTGGTCAGGATTCATCCATGCATCCCAAAGCTCAAGAGATTCCGATGGTATTTTCATGTAGCTGAAGTAGGTCTAGAGTAATTTCCGAGAGCGTCAGCCAACCGTCGAGCCTCATCTCCTCTCCCGACACTCCCACTCCACCCTCCTCCGTGTCCTCTTTCCGTTCCCCGTGGGGGAGTGGTGGTCTATGGTTGACTGGCTGGCCAGGCAGGCAAGGCTGAGCAGTGGAGGGCTTCTATATAAGAAGGAAAAGATGTCTTTCTAACCAGATGGTCCCCACATTGATCTGCTCACAGGAATGGAACTGACCTTATAACCAAATCTGAACTCTGGACCAAGTTTGAAATCTTCTCATTTAGTGTAGAAAAGGAATAAAATGGAACATGGTCTGGTTGAAAGAGGTGCCTGTACCTCGGGCCTTGTGCTCTGTGTGCACTTGTTTTTAATTTTATGTATGTAGATGTGTCTTTGTTATGCATGTGATGTTTGTCTGGAAGGGAAAGACTGCAAGGCAAGAGGCATGCTGCAAACTAGTGTTATTGTGAAAATATGTCACACCATGTAACGAGGATGCCAGCTGTTTCTTAATGCAGAGCTGAGTGTTCATACATTGTTTATACTGTTTGGATGGCTGTGTGGTCTTAACACCATTGTGTGGGGGAGTGCTTGTCTGGTTTCATGTCCTTGGCAAAGAGTTGTGCAGGGTTAAAAAGGCTTGGCCTTCCCACAGTACACACACATATGCATTCGCTCTCTGAGATATTTCATTAATCGTAACTAGTGTCCACAGCAAACACAGAGGGCACACTCTCCAAATGAGTCTTTCACACACACCTCAGTCCTTAAATCTGGCTTTTCCTGTAGCTTTTTTTCTTCATCAGAGGTTATCGGAAAGGAAGGAACAAGTTTATAATTGAAAACTGCTGAGTAAAATTGACATTGGCTGGAAAATGACGCTGGTAAGATAAGGTGAGGCAAAAAAGGGTGGGCTTCTGTAATGTTTTGGAAAAATCCTGGGAGCTAAAAATGAGGAGGATGGTGTGATGATGAACAGACACGGCACTGGAATGTGGAAGCAGAAACACAGGATTTACAGAAGACAAGGCAGGTAAGGGTTTACAATTAAAATGCAGCTTTGTCAGTCAGTGCTGCAGTGGTAAAGAGACACAGCACCACCATGAGGTAGATGGCATCCACTGCATCAGTATGTGATTTTTATAACAACATGTCATGCACAATTTAAGTCGCAATATGACTATTTTGCATTTTAACTTACATTCTGTATATTATATA
>JAOXYM010000006.1:11059935-11079935 GCA_028567055.1 Leptatherina wallacei | reverse complement strand
CATAGGAGCCATCATCGGAGTGGTTATTCTCATTGCCATCATTGGAACAGGCATAGCAATGTACCGCAAACTGAAAAATGACAAACTCAATGGAGAGTGAGTATGATTGACTTTGTTTCACTGCACTATTGTGTTTTGTTTTCCTTTTTACATCTGGGTATTTGTTGTTTGTCTTTTTATAAATTGCCCTCTTAGATGAAATGTCATGCAGCCTGACGCAAATTTGTGTGAGTCACTCAACATGACGACCGTGTATTTTTTGTGTTGTAGGCGTCCACCCAAGCACAAGCCCCCTCCTCCTCAGAAAAAGAACTCTGCTCCCAAGGTGAGTGGCAGAGTTGTAAAGACAACAAGATCATCGTGCAGACAGTCGTCTTGGGTTGTCGGACAAATAACTTGAGTTAACAGAATTGATTTGATCTCCTAAAATTCATTGATGGATTGTGTGTGTCTGTGCATTCTCAGCAAGTGAACCCGAGTCATGCTCCACTGGCCAACGAGAGCCGAAGGCAAAAGGAGTACATTCCTGCCCCAACAGCAGAACAAATCTCGGTGAGGACACTTTCTAGAAACAAATATTATGCTGACATAATGTCAGATCACTGTAACTCAGTTGTACATTCTTCATCTTCAAGTTTCTTCTAACTAAAGAACACACACCGAGCTTTTATGATCGAGTGATTCTATCAAAATCCCATCATGTCACACTGATCTTCTCCAGCACAGCATGCTTAATTTATCAAATCTTTTAGCTGTTCTGCTTTAAGCAGGATGAGGAATTTTTCTGTCTCTCACAAATTCTTTTAAGGGATCGGAACCGCAATGTTGGCTCCCCAAGAGATTTGAGCTCTCGTATAAATATTACCAAGGTCTCAGACCTTAATCAGCTTGTTATGACTGTAGCTTATTTACAATAATTATTAGGAAAGGCCATCTGATGCAAATTTTTATTCAAGTTTTAGAAATAATAAGCACTTATGAGCTCCTCTTACTGCTTGCCTGGTGCTTTTAATACTCAATTAAAATGAATTGATGCTCACAAAGAAGCAACAAGTTGCTAGACAATAGGTTTTTTTCAAGTAGCTATAACACATTTAAGAAATGGCCCAGGAATATCACAAGAACAGTGGATGCCGAGTTGAGTCCTGGAACACTCAATAAACTTTTTCAGAGAACAGCTTGTAGGAGTAAATCAAGAGCCCAGTTTGACTGCAAAAGATTTAGCAGACCCTGGAGAGATGGTCTGCTGCAGACACGGCTACACAAATAAGACCTTGATGGAAGAAGCATCAGAACAACCCCGTCTCCTACATCTTTATTACAAAATTCACCACTAGAAGTTTTCAAAAATGGCTAGAAAATAAAAAACTTGATGCCTTTTTGGAATTGAGTCCTGAGGGCTGATGAGATTGACTCAGGACTTATTTGCAGCAAGAGCAAAAAAAATTGTGCAGAATTTCATGAAAAGTTCACCTCCACAGCTGTTACGCGTGAGGGTGATTGATCATGCGTTGAGCTTTTGTTACAGTCACTGACGTGGGGAATATTTCACTGGTAGAGGGAAGAACTGATTCAATTTAATGCTGGAAGAAAACTTTAAAAAGTCTGTAAAACAGCTGAGGTGCAAAAGAGAATGGCTTTTAAAACGGCATCTTCATCCTAAACACAATCATTAGGATTTTAGTGTCTCATACCATAGACTGAAAGTTTCAAGATTTTCAAGATTGTGTTTTGAGCTTGAGTTAATGTAAACATGCATCAGCTTAGCCCGATATTCAGGCATACTGGCCTTTTATTTACCAGGAGTAAATGTGAGATTTGGAACGAGGGAAAATTACACACTACTGACTGACTTTGAAAAACCCAGAAAGAAATATGCGAACATTCAGAATTTACATTTACTTGTTGTTGGCAGGGCCCTAATGGTTACCATGACGATGAAGTTGATGATCATGAAGAGGGGGCACACAACGGTGGGTATTATTACTCTGGTTCCGCCCCTGACTGGGATGATCCTAGGAACAGTGAGGCCTTGCGTTATAATATGGCCGGTGAACACGGTTACTATAACCAGGGCCCCAACGTCAACCGCGAGGACAGCTTTGTGTCATCGGCCATGATCGTGTGAGGATCGTCTGAAGACACTGATGGATGTATGATTAGATGCCTTTCTGTTAGTCAAACAGCTGTGAATTTTGCTCTTTTTTTTTTTTTTTTTTTTTTTTTAGACTAATAGCTTGGGAAGGTAAAGATTTTATTCTTGAATGTGAGTTTTCCAGTTGCCATTTATCTTGAATATGAAGTAATCAGGTCCAAGTGTGTCTTGCTCTGATTTGTTTGAGCCAGCAAGATGAAAAAATGTTGCTTTTGTACAGTATACACACCAGCACACAGCCTGTTATATAGCTTAGGAATTATTGTTTTTATATTGAAGGAATATTGATGTTTTAAATGTCAATAGATGTTGAATCAAAACCATCTAAATGCAAAATCAGAAATGAGGTTGACACTGAGTCGGTTTTATATTATTGTAACACATGAAAGGTTATTGACATTGTTTGGTCAGGATAAATGCAACACATGGGTGATGTATGTTACCTCAGTCCAGTTACATCTGCCTCATGTTGTTGGTTTCCAAACCCAGCTGGCATGAAGTCAGTGTGAAGTAGGCGCCCTGTGGAGAAGCTATTAGCTGCAGTTAATCAGGCGGCACCAAGACGAGCCCAGACCGTGACAACATGAGGTTTTTAAACAGCAGTGAAGAGGGTTTAACTGTCAGAGCAACACTTCTTCTGGTAATACAAGTGTTTTAATTCAATAACTTTTGCTTTCCCTGTTTGACTCTTTGCATCTGGGCTTTGTTTTGACAATGTAATGCTTCTATGCTTCTGTGGAGGCAAATACAATTAAAAAAAATAAAAAAGGGGAAGAGAATGATTGAACTTTGAACTGGCCTAAGGCTTGTTTTTATTTGTATGTCCCATCTTTTTTTTTTTTGTTACATCCTTATATGCTTCATTAAAGCCATAGCTGAATAAAAGCCACAGTACTGTGTTCTGAGGGATATCTGTTACTTTTAAACTTAACTTTTGTACCAATCATTTGTATTATTTACTATGTATGCCAGTGTGCTCGGATGGATTAAGCTAAATCTGGATTATAACCATGAAATCTGTTGCAATTCATCTCTAGTGGGGGATTAAATCGTTCCTTATAGTTCAAAAAGTGGTTGACACAGAGCCTGCTAGTATAATTATATTTCTGTCCATCATGGGTTGAGCATGCTGATAGTACTTAGAATTGTCCTCCACAGTGACCTTAAAAGTTACTTTTTAGTGTATTGGTGCCAACCAGAAGTTATTTTATTTAACTAGCTTCTCAGAAATGTTTTCTAAAAATGTTTTTGAATTCTATTTTCTATTCTGACTTTTTTAAGGGATCCTTTTTGATTCAATGAACATGTACATCGTGATCTGAATAAAATCACTTATCTTGAGTCTGTGATGTCTTGTGTTTTTTTTCCCTCATTGCAGGAATTTATATTTTTCCCTCAGTTGTTGTTCCACTACTTCACCACATGGTGGCAGTGTGGGTTGAGTGAGCAAACGGCTAGATTGGTCATGCTTTTCACCCTTTAAACATCTAATGCAGAAAACACCTATTTAAAGGCGGTGTGCTTCATAATAATAATACTGTCACTCTGTAGCATTAATCAGTTAATGATAGGGGAGCGTAGGCCGCGTTGAAGCTGCATTACCAACAGATTCCCATGTGAGGACTGCAGCACCTCACCTGATACAGCGGCAGGCACTTGTTCTATGCTTTCCCTCCTCTCGTCTGACTCATCTCTTTCTATCTTAAGCTCCATTTCCTCCAATCCTGTACAGAGGCACAAGAAGAGGATCATTTTTAGATCAGCGTGATTCATTTCAAGCACTGTATCTGCACCAAAGGATCCTAACGTGCGTTCTTACAGATAAAGAATTTAAGGATTAAACACATCTCTCCTGCACCACTGACTCACATGTATAAACCATTCGTGTCTTGCAGCTTATCTGCACAGTATTAACTGGCACGGTGTGTAACTCTGTCCTGAATGAGCCAGGACTGTTGCAGATTAGCCTGTGCTACTGCAGATGAAGGTGATGCCTGACTAGCAGCACACCATGACACTGCAATCTGTATGTCCCCTGCCTGTATTCTGGTCACACAGGTACACCGGGATGAGAACTACTGAATGTCTAATGGGTTTATTGCTGATGTAATGTGTTTTACAATTGGAGGCCACTGAAAACTTAAAACTAAGGTCAGCTCAATGAAAACAAAAATATGATCAAAATGGACACTGATTTTGTTTTTCATTGGAGTTAAAGTTCATTTTTATGGCTGCAACTCTCTAATTGTTCTAAGTTTAGCTGAGCTGTAATGCCCGATGCTGACTTTACTGTCTCTGTAAAGATCTGGATCAATAAATATGATCTTGGAATTGATGAGTTGTGACTTTTTCTTGTCTTTGTTTATTAATTAAACTTACTGTAGTGGGGAAACTCAATGTGGAAATCTAGAGAGTCAGTGAAGTCCCTCCAAGTATTTCTGAGGTTCAGATATAGTTTAGTAGGACAATAATTAACACATTTGGACAAGAAATGGCCTCCAGACTTCACTGAATTACTATTGTGAAAACTGAGCGTTCTTAGAAATTCCTCCATTATAGGATTACCAGACTTTTTGAATCGGCAGCCAGGTAACGAGTGAGGAAGAAGGCAGAGAATAAACCTCTCATGCCTTCAGTGGTGCTAAGCTGGTTAAAAATAGAGACAGAAGCGAGGGATTGAGAGAATTGCAGTGGGCAGAAAAGATGGGGGAAGGAAGAAACGACTGAATTGACTCGCAGTAAAGTGGGTGAGGAGGGATTTACCAAGTGACCTTGTCTGACAGTAATACAAATGTATGGCAACTTTAAACTACAGTGAGCATTGAGCGCTCATTTTAAGCCACCAGCAACTTGACCTGATGGACAAATTCTGCCCAGACTCATCATGTGTATGACCATGATGAGCATGTTTGGCTGTATGCTGATTGCTTGGTTGGTGAGTATGACACGTATATTTATGAATACAGGCTTCACGTGGATTAAAACACACGTAATATGTTACTTTAAGAAATGGAAATAAGTGCAGATTAAAGTTGGCAGTTATGTTTAAACTATGATTTGGCTAAATGGGATTAGATTCTCTCAAAACAAAATAAACTCTCTTGTTTGAGTGTTGCAGAGGTTCTTGCAAGTTGGTCTGAAACTGATTGTTTATAAGAGGATGAACACTGGACTGGACCCCATGGAGTCAGTGTGGGTCTTTCCAGGTTGCTAGTGAGAAAAATAATAATAATAAAAAAATAGAATAAAGGCCACATAAGCTTGTTCAAGAGGATTATATTTTTTGATTTCAATGGAAGTCTCAAATCATGAAAAGCTCTTCACATCCTCCCATTTCTCTTTATTCTATTCAATATAATTTTATTCTGTTATAAACTTTCTTTCATTCTACCTGCTTTCTTTTCCCATCGGTGCTTATTCTATAACACCAGGCCAGAAGGACTGACTGTGTGAAAGGCGAGCAGGAGGACGAGGGAGGCACGAACAGCGGCACCATGGTGAGTGACGCTGTCGAGACGCCTGCACAGTTGGGAGGTCATGTGAGTCTGGAGGGGAATGGAAAGAGGGACTCACTGATAGAGCGTGGAGTGGATGAGGGGCATGGGCTGTGAAAGAGGAAGAGAGAACAGCTTTGGGGGATTAAAGAGGAGCTGAAGGTGGAGGGCAGGAAAGGCCAGTGGACAGCTGGGGGAGGCCTGGATCAGATTAGATTTGTTTAAATTTGAGTTACTTGTTACCCAGTGTTCTCACTTTGAAAACTGAAGCTCTGGATTTCTGAACTTGACAGTTGCATACTAGACTGAAAACATCAAACATGCTTTAAGAAAAGCTTTATTAATCTCAGGGATGATGATCATTTTGTAAAATGTCATATAAAAAATCTGTGGCAGGTTTTTGTTAAAAAGAAAGTTTATTGAACTAAATATCAACAGTGCATATTAACACATTTGAATTCAGAGTCAAATAGGTCTATTAATATCTGTGTCATATCTGGGTATGGTAAGTGCAGCAATGTTAAGAGACCACACTATCCAGTTGGCACAATTTGCCGTTCTGTGTTACAACTTGACTGTGGATGTCTTTGTTTCACAAGTTACAACTTTGGCTGCAGTTGTATTAAATTAAACCTATGTGACAGCTACATTTATATCCAAATTATCATCATTTCAATTGGAACATCCATCCACCCACCCACCCATCTATATCCGCTTATTCCAAAACAGGGTCACAGGGGGGCTGGAGCCTATCCCGTCTGCTATCAGGCAGGGTGCACCCTGCACAGGTCGCCAATCCATCACAGGGCCAATGAAGAGAAACAATCATTCACTCACTCCCAGCAAGAATTTAGAAACATCATTTAATCTAAGATGCATGTTTTGGGACTGTGGGAGGAAGTACCTGGAGAGAACCAACATATGTAGGCTATACACAGTGAGAACCTCCAAACTCCACACAGAAAAAAGGTTGGAAGCGAGAACCTTTTTGCTGTGTAGCTATGGTGCTAACTTCAATCAGAAACCCCTCCATTAATAATACATTGTGGTATCAACAAACAAGCTGAACTGTTTTCATATTTCTAAAAAATGCAACTTAATTCTGTATGTGTTGATAAAATTATGTGATTTGTTATTAAACCAGCTGCACGGTGGGGTGGTGGTAGCTCTGTTTCCACAGCAAGAAGGTATGTGGTTTGAATCATGGCTGGTGGGAGTTTTTCTTTTTCTCACTATGCATGTGCAGGTTCTCTCCGGATGCTCTAGCTTCTTCCCACATGTTAGGTTATCTGGTGTGATAGTAACCCTAAGAGTTACAGTCTTGTTTCAGTCTTGGTCCTGTTTGTATCTTTCCCAGCTGTGAGAGGTCCCTGTGACCCTGAATTGGATAAAGTGGACATAAAAAGGAATTTTATTAAATTAACAAAGCTTGTGTTTTATACCTTTGCTTGTGGGATAGCAGTGGTGAAACTGGGATGTTAACTTTAGCACAGACACCAATGCAATATTGTTAACATTTTCAGCATAAATGTACTTGAGGAAAATTCTGTGGGGGGGGGAGGAAAAAAGTTTAGTCAGACCTGTAAGTGGAGAAAAGGTATCCGACCTGAAGAACATAAAATGAACATAAAACATATAATTCTATTGTAGTCATATTTGGAAAAAATAGTTCTTATCCACAAATGTAGGTTGTGCTCAAATATACAAATGAAAAAAAAGATTAATTGCTTGGTTAAACTGATTGAATGAAGCAAGCTGAAGATTGTCTTTTTGTCTGACAAAGCCAAATTGTGAATCCCAGTAGAAAATCGTGGACACCATATCCTGATTTGTTTACAGTTTAATAGCCAGTATCTGTTATGTTATGGGGGTGCATGAGTAAATGTGGCATTGTCACCCGCTCAAAACATATAATCCATTATTAAACATAAAATATGATAAAAGACTGTAAATTGTTGAACAGCTGGAAAACTAGACAAAACAATAATGGGAATCTGGCTTGTTTTCAGAACTGTTATGATATGAGTGAGAAGACAGAACATAGATCAACATAATCCCGGCGCCAACTAATTAAAAAAAAAAAATGAGTATGTATTTTTTTCTAAAAAGAAACTGCAATGAGATTTCTCATTTTCAACATTCAAAATGCATGTGAACGTCTTTGATGATCATTTTGGGGTCACTGATTACTGCTTCCAGCTTTTTCAGGCTTGGGGTTTTGTTGTGTTCTTATTACTAAAGTTCTTGCATAATACTGAGAAATCTACATGTAAGATGTAAAAACTAAAATCCAAATTAAGTGGAGTGTACACCTAATGTGGGTGAACAGCGTTTGTGTTTGTATCTGTGCTACTTTGTGTGTTTGTGGGTGATATTTGATTCCCTGGGAAGTCATGAGGTCAGTCGGTTTAAAATGATGTTTAATATTTAATGCTATCAGCTCAGGTTGCATCATTCTTCTGTACTAGCTGAATGACTCCCTGCAAGTGTCTTCACATTTTTGCATTGAAGAGGATGTGATGTCCAACATGCCCTCTAAGTATCGTCAGAGGAGAGCTCGGATCTCGGTGCCTCTGGCTTTCCCAGAAATGGTGTCATCCTTAATCATAAACACTTAATGGGTTATTATTGGCACTGAGCAGTTGACGTGGACAGGATAACATCTTTCCTGTGTTGAAGTATTATCTGTGCGTGGTGATAGCAGTAAAGTAGACACAGATAGGTTGCTGTTACATAACTCCCTGATCTGCTGTGTCCTGTACCTCTCATTTTCACCTTCCTCTTTCATTTTCTATATTTTCTATGCGTGTTTTAACAGAAGTAGTAGTCATTTTCTACAAGCCCAGCAACATGAGAGTTATCTTACTCCAGTCAGATTATGCTGAGTCTCAGCTCTGGTCCAATCAAAAAGGGTTTTGTGTCCTCTCTCCACCAATCACGGCCATTTGGCCTCCACTGCTGATGCAGGCAGTAGGATGTCAGGCACAGATGTGCATGTTCCCTTTGCCTTATTTAGCAGGTGCTTCACCTGAATAAAAAAGGCAGAAAGACAGAATGGTTTAGTGATCTATAGATAACATGGATATAGAAGATGATGTTATAGCAGAGTAGAAATATACCTCAGTCAGCAGGATAATGGAATTAAAAAACTAGCTATTTTTACACGGTGTTAATTTTGTTTAATGCTGGTGATCAGCCATGTGCAAAAAACCTCCCACATACTACTGGATGCCATAAATGCAGCTCAGGTTATGCTGATTTAGCTTCAATCAAAATAGGTAGTGATTACAACATTAGCCACAGTGAGTGGTAGCACGGATAAAAGAAAAGAAAGTAGCACTTTATCATCAGGCAATCTTTGCAATACATTTTTAAGGTGAGATAAATGGCTTTATTAAAAGTTAATGAATTAGACTTCATTTCCAAGAACATTAAAACTATTTACCACAGGCCTCAAATATTGCTATCATTGTCTAACTGTTTTACAGATATAAATGTTTATTGATTGATTTTTGTCAGGCCTTTAAAATTCAGTAGATCATTTGTGATTTTTTTTGTGATTAAATAATTTCCTTTTATTTCAAAATAAAAATAGAGGTTTTTTGCTAAACTTAGGGAAAAAAATTAAGAGAATTATTTGCGTTCAGTGAATAATTTTTTTGTTGCAACAATGCTTCTTGGCAGTGAATCTTATACCACTGGAATTTATTTCCCTTATAAATGGGGCCACATTTTGAAGTAATAGGCAGCAGTGTTGAGTATATGGCTTGGACAATGAAAGACATATTGGCAATTTAACATCTAATTAATATAACACAGGTGTCAGTAGCATGCGGAAGAACCATACACAGTCATAAGAGCAGGCACCTCTTCCTCATGCTGGCCACCAGCTTGATCACACACTGCTGTGGGATGGCATCCCATTCTTCAACCTGCATTTGTTGCAAGTTAGACAATGTGGATGTGTTGGTCACTTTGGCAGGAACAGCAAACATCCCATAAAGGTTCAGTGGAGTTGAGGTCCAGACTGCAGGCAAGCCATTTCATCCTCTCATGTCCTAAATTTTGGACATAGTCTCAGATAAACTTGCTTTGTGGGGGAAAGTGTTGCCATTTTGTAATATAGAATTCAGTCCCAGAGTGTGGAGATATGGTATCGCCACTGGCTGCAGATGCAGAATCTTATCTTATATCTATATATTATACATATGGAGATTGCCTCCAATGATGGCAGGCCTACTTTTACCAGTGAAGGAAACGGCATCCCACTCCATCACACTGCCTCCTTCAAAAGCTGTTATTCTATTGGTACAGCAATCAGAATACTGTTCTCAACGTCTCCACACTTTGACCCTATTTAACTTCCATAGGCAGAATCTGGACTTACTGCTGAACATAACGTTCCTCCACATATCCAGGTTCAAGTGCACATGTTGCCAATACCAGTGCAAATAATATCTGATGATGAAGGCCTAATGATGAAGGGCAGTCATGGCAGTCAAGAACAGAAGAAGATGATTGGTATAGGCAGAGGAGATTTGGCAAGTTTTTCATGGACCCGACCCACATCAACTCTGCTGCTGATCCCACAAACACATTTTCCTTACAAATGTGGCCCCATTTAAAAGGAAAACAATCAGGCTTTCCCATGTTACAAGACTTATTGACAAGTAGCATTGTTACAACAAAGAAATAATCCACCACACACAAATAATTTAGGTTCATATATGTAGGGTATACACAGAAAATCCTGAAGAAAACAAACATTTGATCAGATATGAAACAGCTTTAAAACTTCTTATATATCATAGATCAATTATCGCTTTTCATTAAATAAAATTACATCTAATAGTTTGGCAGGACTTCTTTCAGTGGCATCAACCCAACAAAGAAGCAGACTTTCTCTTCAACCTCGGATGCTCTTTGCTCGATTGGATCTGTTCAAGTGAGGAAGCAAGTAAAGCTAACCAGTCAAAGCCAACACACCACTGTGCAAGATGTTTCATTCCTCCAGCGCTGACAAAACATTTGAGCTTCTGAGTGCCTCTTGGGTACTCATCCAAACTCCCTCCCTGTCATCATCTCTAATTTCATTCAATCCACAATCACATTTCTGGGCATTCATACAAATTTGCTGCCTCATGCAGAACCACACACTCTGACACGGACTGAAAGAGAAACACTTGAAGGACTACATGTTTTGACACAGTGATGGCTCAAACCAGCATTCAGTCAAGAAGAGATGGTCTTGATTTACTTGCGTGATGTGTTAACATGTGGGAGCAAACATGGCATAATCCACTGAATCACGTCTCACTCTGGAGCTACTCAGGTTAATGAGGTGTGTGTGCGTGTTTCCGGTTGTTAGCCAGGATGTGTCCAGATGTTTGTTTCAATTTGATCAAGCTTGCATTCCATGACCATAGTGCTCTATAATCCTCATGTACACAGTTTGCCAGCATTTGAATTTATCACTGAAATCCACAAGCACAATTAGCAGGTGTAAAAATGACACCCATTTTATTTAAACATTCATGTAATCTAACCGATGAAAGTATCGGTGGCATTTAATGTTCTGTTTGAAGTTCAGCCGCACTGTCCTCTCTCTGTCCTCTAACCTTGCTCCTCTGAGAAAGAGAATGACCTGTGATTTGCTGTAATAACATGGCAGTTTAAATGGAAATGTGACAATCCTTCAGGCTTTGCCGGTGATGACACTCCTCCTCACTTGTCAGTGCATTTATGTGCAGTTCTTTTTTTTTTCCAAGCATGTGTAGGCATGCATAACCTTGGGAGTTATCCTTTCTCTAAGCATCATGGGATGGCTCAGAGGACAGGGAATTAACAAATCAGCCATTAGGGTCACCCCAGTTGAATGACCCTGGAGACTTGATGGCTCCCTTCTTTCCTTTTCATCTCCATTTTCCTCATCACATTACTTATCTGTTCACATGCATGCACACTCGCCTACTCAAGATGCTCCATGTGAAAATGCAATTATGAGGCACCGATATCTAGGAAAAGAAAAGTAACCAATGTGTTAGAGCTAGAGAAGGAGAATGATGGCAAGGACGAGAGGTGGAGAAGTTGTGCAAGAAATGAGATGGAGGGAAAAAAATGTAGAGGACACAAGACAGGGTGACATAGCCTAACAGTACAAGGAAGAAAAGTGCAAACTCAAGCTCTTTTCCAGAATGAGCACCTGTGTTTTTATTGCGTTTTTTACACAGCTGTCATTGCCTCGGCCTGTCGCAAGTGACTTAATAATTCTGTTTGAACTTACCACAGGCTTTGCACCTCAGGGCTAAAAGAAGCAGCATAGTTTCAGATCTGATATAGGCTTTAATAGGTTAATTAAAGTGGTGCTCAAAAAAGTCATCTGAAAAAAGGCTGCATCACAGAAACATGTAGCTTGATCTAGACATGGTTTCACTGCCAACCGTTCTACAGATACAGTAGACTTATCTGAAGAACTACAAACTCCACCTCTGACAGCAGCATATAGCTAGCTTAGTTTGCAAGGGAAATGTGTGGTTGAGGTGTTTTCATCAGTAACCAAGCAGCAGGCAGGAAACACCTTGAAAGTATCCAAACCATGGTAGTCCAGCCATGAGGTGATAAATGAACCAAGCTCCCTCCATCAGGGAGCAACAAAATGGGATGTAGGTGGAGGAAGGTCTCAAAGGAGTCTTTTAATGTGATTTGCATGAATCATCCTATTCTCCTCGCGCTATCTTTTTCTGCAGCATTATGGTTGCTCTAATTTAGTCTTAGATACAGTCCTGAAATAAAGTGCACCCTATTTTAATTATTAGGTTTTGCTTATCAGGACATAAAGATAAATCCTTTGGTCCTTATCAGGTCTCAGAATTAGGTTCATGCAACGTCAGATGAACAACAACACAGTACATATTACAACGTTTCATTGTTCATTTAACAAAAACTGAGCCAAACTTTAGAAGCAATGTGGAAAAGGTAAGTACACCCCATGATTTAGCTCTACATTTAACAGCAATAACTTAAAGTAATAGTTTTCTGTATGACATCATCAGCTTCTGTCTTCATTGTGTATGAATTTTAGCCTACCCCTCTTTACTGTGTTACTTGGTTCGTTGAGGTTTGGAGTTATCTATGCACAGCTTTAAAAGTCCCTCCATAGCATTTCAAATAAGTTGAGGTCTGGACTTTGAGCCACTTTAACCTCTTGATTAATTTCTTTTTCAGCCATTTTGTTGTAGATTTGATGCTGTGTTTGGGATAATTTGCTGCTGCACAACTCAATTTCGAGCAGGCTGTAGCTCTTGAACAGATTGGACTCTAGAATACTCAGAGGAGTTTGTGGTCATCTAAGTTATTCCTAAGTACCAGGGTCCTGTGGCTGCAGAACAAGTCCAAACTGCCACCCAATCCACCACCCTGCTTAACTGCTGGTATGAGGTGTTTATGCTGATATGCTCTGGTTTTCACCAGAATTGGTGCTAGGGATCATAGCCAAACATCTCCACTTTGTGCTAATCTATCCCAAGGGTGCTGTTCTAGAAGTCTTGTGTCTTTTTTCAGATTCAGCTTTGAAAACCTCAACCATGCTGCATTTTTTTTTCTACTTGTAGCATCATGAACTTTAGCATTTAACATGCTAAGTGAGGTCAAAGATGTAAGTCTTGGTTTGACATAGTGTGACTTTGGGGTGAACTTACTGGGACGTCCACTCCTGGGAAGATTGGCTACTGTCTTGAATGTTTTTCCCAAGTAAATAATCTTTCTTACAGTTCACAACTTCAGCTTATTTATAAACGACCTTGCCCCTGTGACATCATTGCTGATGTATTTCCTCCTTGGCATTGTGTTAACACACACCTGAAGTATTATAGAGGAGCTCAAACTTGATTAGTATATCATTTAATCAAGTGCAATGAATTAACAGCACCTACCTTCCTAATTCATATGGAAGCAGTACCTGTGCACTTAGTTTTGTTATGTACTACCTTTGTTATACCAAATACATAATCACAGTGTATAATATGTCATTTTCTGTTAACCAGAAGTTATTTTTACCTCATTTTAAGACTTTTAAAAGATATTTTTCCATTTAAAAAAAAAAAAGATTTTGTATATGCAAAATCTTCCGCTTATTAGGTTTTCTTTTTTTTTCATATGACTCTGAAATATTCTCCTCTAAGAATATCTATAGTATGTCATACTCTTGCATAACATATCATACAATTTGCCCAGCTGTTGATATATGTACCAAGTGTGACAAATGAATGATGTGATTAGGACTGAAACAAAACTCAACTTTCAGGTCAATTCACTGATGTGACCCTGATAGCCATCATTCACATAACAAATCAACGCTTTCCTCCTGGTATCTGTTAAATGATGAGAGCCTCAGTCCCTAACAGTCCCTGTCATACAGATAGCATGACTCTACAGCCTGTAACTGTACTTGTGAATCCACTCAAAGGGAACAAAGCAGTAGCCAGTAAAGAGCCAATTACCAAGTCACATACACACTTCCACCAGGGGACTTGCACAGGGAACAATGTCTGTGAGAGTCAGTAATGAGCACACAGCAGCCTCTTTCTGCCAGAACAGTGTTCAAGATAAGGGCACGAACGCATATCCAGTGGACAGGCCTAGGGGGCAGAAGATATAGAGACACACACACATGCACACAATCTGCACCTAACATACGCTCAAAAGACAAATGAACGACTAAAATTAGCATGCAGACTGCAGGCTTTTTTTTTCTCCACTCTTTACCTTTTACTATGCACGTATGTATGCATAAGTGGTCCACAAGATAGGGGACCGTCAGGCAGGGTGGAGCTTATATCTGAGGTGAGTGGGTGCAAAGATAATGAAACATTGCTGAGGTTGCCTAACTAGCATAGTGTTGTGCTAGCTCTCCATCATAGTGACTCATTGGGCACAGCAGTAGCAGACCCCCAGTGACACACACACACACACACAAACTGGGTCACATGGTTCAGGCATAAATATGCTGATGTACACAGACACCAACGTTTCAAGATACACTGTTGTCTTATTCCTCCTCCTCTGATTTTGCCATGAATCTCATTGCAGTTTTTTCTTTGTTAGAGAGATTTGGCAAAAAGTATTTAGTCAAATTTTCAAAACTTGGTGGAGATTTAAATAACGGATAGAAGAATAATATATTCACATTATTTACAACTGCAAAATACTACATTGACCTTGAAAGAGGATGTGTCCCCTCACTCTTAGTTCCTTTATATAATTTTTCTTTTAGAAAGGTAGGCGCACACTCTCAATCTATCATGTAGAACAGAATAGGGCCAATCCCAAGGAAGCACATCTGGTGGGGCCACAGTACTGGTGTCCCTGCTGCTGACACCACATATGGAAGCTTGGATACCTTGTGAGAGGTTGACCAAATGAGTACACCATTAGAACATTGCCAAAAATTTACTTGGTTGTAATTAAAAAGAGTTAAATGCGTCTCACTAAAGTGTAAAGAGCTCTGACTCAATATTTTTAGGTGATTAAATAAATATTACGGTTTGGACATGTTTGTTTGCTTTAATGATGCGTTTGTATAAATGAAGCTACGTATATCCATCACATTTTAGCTTGGCCTGATATAAACAGGTGGAACAGATTCTATTAAATAAATCCTACCAACCCATAGGGACAGTGTAACATGGAATTATTACTAGAGGACTTTGGTCCAGGCTAAGAAAACATATGTTAAAACATCAAAACGTGTCTCTTTTTATGTTTATGAAAGGATTAAACTGATGAAAAAGTAAGCTTCAAAAGTGCTATTAAGGGTTTTTTTAAGCTTCAAAGAGGTGCTCTGTTTCTACCAATTTCTAGTATTTAAGCGAAATTAAGCCAACCATTTTCTGGCTGTAACCTCATGGAAACCTCTCTTATCCAACTACAAGCACATTTTTGCACACATTAATACCACCTCTAAATATGGGCCCTATTCTTCTTCCTGCCTTTCATCCCTTTCAAAGAACTTCTTATGCAATGCAGGAGTGTGGCATTCTGTCAATTTAATCTGGATAGGGTGATGTCTGCATGTGTGTCACAGAGGAGGAGAGAAAGAGACGGTGAGGTGGAGTTTGGCAGAACTACACAGCTGAACTTTTAATCCTCTTACTGTCCTTAACTATCTATCTCTCATTCATCTGTCTGCTGTCTGCATTTCCTTACTTTTGCATCTGTCTATTCGTTTCATCTTGCAGCAAATTGTTTTTGTGGTAGAGATGAATTTAATTTGCATCTTGCTGAGAGTTCTCATTCGCTTGCCACTTCAGACTTTATCCTTGTACTTTCTGTAACAGCCCCTCATCTTCTTTCATTTGATCTTTCCTCTGTGCTCTCGCCATCCCTCGGCCCCCCTGCAAGGTCGTTCCCAAGGACAGCGTGCTCCCAGCATGCCCTGCCTGATTGGCCAATAGGCCTTAAAGGGCCGGTTCCCCTACGGAGCACATGTCTCAACTCAAACTCAGCGCTACTGCGCTATCATCATTCCCATCACTCCTGAGGCTGCTTACTGTACTTGCATCACACACATACACACACGATCAGGTGTATCACTGAATGCAATAAACTGAGAACACAAGATTCTGACCATATATCTTACATCCTTGCATCCACAGACTATCCTGTTTCTTAAATCAGGCTGGGGCTGCTTGCTCTCCACATGACAGCTCACTTATCAGAGTGACAAAAGATGCTTGCTAGCAAAATACGCCAGTGCATGCAGGCAGAAAAAAACCCAGAAACACTTGACCCATACTGACAGACAGCTTGCATGGTCTGAACGAAGCAAACCTTTTCCTTTACAATTAGTGAGTGTGACATACTACAAGCTCAGTGGACCTGAAAAACACTAAAAGCTTTAAAGCAGTTTGACAGTCAGCAAAATGACCACCATGGAGGACAAATTTAGTCAAATGTACCGTCTGTAGTGGAAAGGGGATTTGTGGGTGGATGATAAAACATAATAAATGAACATTTATGAAAAGATCCTAAAAAATGAGTGCACAGCTTAATAGGTTTCACAGAGCCCTCATCTTAGGTGAAAAGCTTCTCTAATAATCTGCTGAATAATCATAGTGCTCAAAAGCCATTTTCCCCCTCATCCATAGTGGACTCATTTACAAAGGAATATGACATTGGGTCATTTGCTACGAATAATTGTGCTTTGTTAAGTGGTTCAGGAATTTTATCTCTTCGTGAACATTTTCTATAAAAACAACCTTAGCTAACCTTTGAAATGAAGGTACCTCAGAGTTGTAGACGTTTTATTAGTCGTTTATTTGTGTTATTGTGTCACTGAAATAACTTCTGTATGGGGGCAGAGAAAAAGCAGCAGAGTACAACAAAGGCTGAATACCAGCAACTCTGATTCTGACATGTTGTGTTGTTTTTTAATCTGTACACACTGAACACTGTGAACTGACAGTCTGGTGTGTACCAAACATAATAACTTTCTGGAGGCAGCTGGCAGTGACAGGAAATTAATGTTCCAGTATGATGATTGTTGGATGTTTTATGAGGACCACGATGAAGGCTATGAGCTGATATGTGTTTTTCTGGCAATAAGAAGTCAATACAAGTGTTGTTTAAGTTGTATTTTCTTCTATTTCTATCCTGTCTTTATGCACAAAAGATTCAAATACATTCAAAATACTTTTTTTTCTTCATATAATTCAGCAAATAACCCCAAATTTCTCAAATTCATATTCTCTTTGGTGAAAAACTAGTGAAAACGCTTGGGAGCAGACTAAGGGTGACTAACAACAAAGGGTCTGGGTTTGCCAAACCGTGGCAATTCTTTTTGCAGGATGAAAAATGCATGACCAACTCTACTCTGCCTCCACAGGAGATTTCCCTGATATTGTTACCCTGACACTCACCAACCTCACTCCTCATTTCTAATTCATGAGCTTATCAGGTGGCAATTTTCTCATAAGAATTAAAGAGATTCTTTTTTTTAAATGGGCTTTTTGTGAAGTAGGCCTACTTATGAATCACCAGTTTCTTATCTGCAGTAAACAACAGTACAAATTCTTTCATTTTGGAGGAATCTTGGTGAGTGAGCAAAAGCTACTCATTACAAGGCCATTTAAATGCAAACTTTCACCTTCTCTAAACCTTGTTAATCCTTCATAATTTAATGTTTCATGCTTGCAAGTATACTACTCTTTTTCGGTTTAAGTTTAGACCAGAGGAACTGTGAGCCACAGCTGATCAGCTGTAAAACATGTACAAAGTAAAACAGTTACCATGTTACCATTACCAACAGTCATCATGTAATTATTTACTCAACTCTTTTGAGAAAATAGTTACAAAGGAAACACCTGCCTGATGGAAAAAGCACAGTTGAGAATACAATAACAACATAAAGAAGTTCATTTATGCCTATTTTGAAGAACATGGCAGCACAGTGCTCACAGCCCAGACAATTCAGTTTAATGGCTTCTTTCACTGCTCATCTTTAATCTCTTCACCAAGCTTAAAGAAAATTGGCCCATTATGATTTTTGCACAATTCTGCTAAAAGACAGACAGACAAAAATATAACCTTTCTAACAGAGGGTAAAATGCATAAAATCCAACGCAGTAAATTAACACAGCTTTGTTCAGAACATTTTGTTCTTCATTCCTATTTCAAATGGTACAAAGGCTTAAATCATCCTGCCAAGATGAATGCATACAAACTGAGGTATTGTGTATACATACAAGATTTAAATAAGACATCCAAAGACCAGTAACTTTAAGGATTAAACAGCTTGAAATCATGCACAGGACAACAGTAAAAAAAAAAAAAATAATTCAGACAAATGCTGAATGGCAGTCTGCCAAATGTCCAGGAATGTGTAAGACAGAGACTAAAAAAGTTTTATATTTATATGCACAGTCTGAACATATTGACACTTGTGGTCTTAATGGAACCATAAGTGTGTTTTAAAAGCCAATGGATATAAAGAAGTGAACAGTTTCACAAGATGGAAAACATCAAAAATTGATATTGTTTTTCTAATATCATCGCAAACTGATTGACAACATTAAATGCTTTTAACATTCTGTTTACAGAAATGGTTTACACTGAAACCACTAACACACGGGGTAAAAGAAATTAGCAGCTTCCAGGGAAATGCATTAAGTGCATTAATGCATTGATGCATTTTTTTTTTTTGCAATCAATCCATTTCATACATATTAATGAGTTGGCAGATTTGTGAAGAGGGACTTTGCTGCATGGCTGTGATGCTGACAGAACAGCAACCAGAGGAGGAATTTGCACAGTTTGTGAAAACTTGCTGGTATATATTATTGCAAAACTTTAATAACATGGAGCCATATTTAACAGTTACAGCTGTGCTTTTACTGTGCCAAAGGCCCATTCAGATTAAAAACTATAAACATTTTAAAATATTGCATTCATAAGTATTCTGATGAAACCTCACAAATACAAGAACAATATTTTCAAAAGTCATCACATTTTTATTAAATTTTTCACTTATTTGATAATAGCTGCAACATATAAGACTGGTTCGTTAAAAATAGTTTAGAATATAAAGATTTATGAGGTTATTTTTTCTGCTGTTTGTAGTATTTTTTTTTTAATTCTTATATTTTAAATTAAAAGATGAGAAGGCCATGATATGATGGCTGTTGTTTTGGGGCATTGGGAATAGTTTAGAGCTTTAAAAAATGTAGTTAATAAGTTATAGTTTAAATGTATAATGTGCATTTTACTAAATAATTTAAGTAAAAGTGAAATAAGAAGTACACTAAATTATACTGAGGGAATATTATTAAAGCATTTCCTGTGGGCTATACTAATTTTATTTCTATTTTTCCAGTTTTGTTGTTGTGGGTAGATCAGGATTTACAACCATCAGCAATGAAGAATTAGTTACAGGCAACAAGCAGTTGGATGAAAACAAACTAAAAAAAACACTTGAAGTAAGCAATGCTAAATAGTAATTGGAGGCAATGAATGCTGTGTTGTTTGGTTAGTGTCACTGTAGCACCCTGACTGTTGGGTGATTTGTATGTCCATAACTTATGTAGGCAGAGTAACACTCATTTATAAAAGTTTATTGAACTAGTGATAACATAAGGATTTGTGATCAACTGCTTAAATGGACCACCAATCAATTTAAATACTGGCTGATGACATTGGTGCCAAGTGGATCGGAGCCCTCCTACTTTGTACTTCCTGATGGGATGGAGAGTTAATATGCTAATATTAATATGTTAATATGCTAATATAGATAGATAGATAGATAGATAGATAGATAGATAGATAGATAGATAGATAGATAGATAGATAGATAGATAGAT
>JAOXYM010000006.1:11041916-11059163 GCA_028567055.1 Leptatherina wallacei | reverse complement strand
AGATAGATAGATAGATAGATAGATAGATAGATAGATAGATAGATAGATAGATAGATAGATAGATAGATAGACAGACAAACATTTATTCATTTTCTCTACCGCTTAGTCCAATTCAGGTTCGCGGGAGCCTATCCCAGCAATTAGCAGGCGAGTGGCAGGGTACACCCTGGACAGGTCACCAGTGCATTGCAGGGCCAACACAGAGAAACAAACTGCCGTTCATACTCACACTCACTTATAGAGAGAATTTAGGTTGACCAATTAACCTAACATGCATGTCTTTGGACTATCGGAGGAAGCCGGAGTATCCAGAGAGGGCCCACGCATACACGGGGAATATTTGCAAACTCCACACATAAAGGCCACTGTTCAAACCCCTCCCCAGCCGGAGTTCAAACCAACAACCTTTTTGCTGTTATAGGCCATGGTGCTAACCACCACACCATGCAGATCCTTTGTTGGCAATAGATCACAGTGTGCCTACATGATATTGTTCAGGATAGCTACGGCGGAGGGAATGAAAAATCTTTTGAAAAAGTATTTCTGGCCTAGTGGGACTTGGTAATGTCTGCCAGATGGTAGGAACTGAAAAGAGGTGTAGAGTGGGTAGGAGGGGTCCTCGGCTTTCCTGGTCACAGAGCTGGTCAGTGTTCTTGACTTGTTCTGAAATAATATGGCCAATATTAAGTTTGCATTCAGAGAACTAAATGTATTGAATTTCTGCAGAACTTATACAGAACAGTGGGCGATGACTGATCAAGCCTCTGGAGCTGATGAATCATTGCAGAGTGGGCTTTTCAGTAAAGTTGGGGGGGGGGGTTCTAACTTCTGTTTTTAAAGAATTCTGTTATTATGCAGGCAGCAACCCCCTTCCAGTACACTCTATTTTTCATTAAAAAAATATATTTTTTTTTTACACATTCAACGACTTTCGCTGATCATTGTGATTGCTGTTTCCAATCAATCCCTACACTCCAGGGATTAAATCTTTGGAGAGAAATACTGTATCCTTAAACACCCATAAATACAGGGAATAAATTTAGCTAAATTATTCATCCTCTCAAAGATTTTCTTTGATTGCTCTCAGGCAACTTGATATAAAAGCAAATCACAGTTTCCACATTTATGTTCAGCCTGGGCGATGTACCAGTTTGCAAGTGTAATAAGTGTATAAAGAGAATTTTCTCAGGTTTATCAAACCCCATAAATATATTGTTGTTAAAGCAACGAGTGAATTCTATAGTATGTAACTTCTTACTTGTATAACGAGTCAAGTGCTCCTAAACACAAACCACTTTTTTTCTTTCTTGTATTTCTTTCTGTCTTACTGAATTTCCACTCCCTCTGCACATATTTTACCCGTCAAAAGATTTATATGTGATTATAAAGACAGATTCCTGTTTTTCCTTCTGTTTTTCAGGCTAAATTTCTAAATACAGCATCTGCCCCACCCCCCAGTGCCCTTCCATGTAAACCAAATGATCACTAGCAGTCCCTTACCACACTAAATCCCAGCGGAATTTTCCACCACCCACCACATTCTGTCCTCCTTCATCAATGTCTTACTTACTCGGTTCATCCCCTTCGCACCCACCCTCACTTCTCTCTCTTCGTTTCTGTCATCCTTCTTAAGCCCATCTGCCTTTCAATCATCTACCCCTTGCCATGTCAGCCCTCATGTCATTCTGTTCCTTTCTTTCTCCTTTTCTCTATGTGTCTGCTTCTTTTCCTCCCTTCTCCCTGCTCTGGACTCTGTGAGGGGAACACAGATTATGTCAGACATTTATAAAACCGGATTAGCTAGGATCACCTTCACACACACTCACGCACATGCACACAAATACAACTGACTCCATACATCCCTATACAGTCCTTCTTTCTAGTTGTCTATGGATACAATATATCTATAGATACAATATATATAATAATTTGGGCTAATAGTCACGGTGCTATTCTTTATTTGATCAATATCATTTTCACACAAAGAAACAAAGTTCCAAAGAGAAGCCATTTTGTGTCAATGTCATGTGGAAAATCTTCAAGGTTTTCTTTTTTTTCTGGTAAAGATCCCTAACGCTAACACTATCTGACATTTTATGAACTGGAACACTTCTTTCCTGCAAGCCAATTCTTCTTTCCCAGCATCACCTAATTGCGATGGGCAAAATCTTGCGGAAAACCTTCCAAGAAAGAGTAGATGGTGCTACACTACTGAAGCACAATTACTTTTTTTTTTTAAATTGTATGCTCAGAAATATAATTCTGAAAGAGGGCAGTATTTGAATATCCACATAATTTTTGCTCTGAGGATACACTTAACACAAACTGCATTCTATTTCAGTCTGACCCACACATATTTTCCGAAACCCAACACACACATGGCTTATGCCTCTAAAACCTCATGACATACTCATCTGCAGCCCTGACTCATACAGAACACTGTGACGCCATACTTTCCAAAATCACTGACAATGCCCACTATTGCAAATGCATGTAGGGCTTCATTCTCTTGGGGATGAGTCCTATAGTTCACTGCTCTTTAACCCTTTAATGTCCTGCTCAACCATTCAAAAGAGAAAATATTAACCACTACCTACATGGGTGAGTATGTTTTATGCAATTATTTTGTCACATTTATAAAATTTGAAATGAGTGACATCAAAACAATTTGTTGAAATAGATCTTATGTCCCCAAGGAATTGAAAAATATGCAAATTTCCTTTGCTTTTTTTTTTCTCAGTGCAGACATTTAAGGGTTAAGCCACACAAATAAGCATCATGTAAATGAGTATGACACTGCTGCGTGAGAGCAGCATCCACAGAGACAGAATCAGACAGAATAATAATAAGTAGCTGCTTTTTCTCTGTATCATCTCTCTGCCTCTCTCCTTCCTTCCTTCCTTCTTCCTCCTGTTCTCTCCCTGCATCCCCCTCACCCATCCCTCAATTTCTGACTCAGCAGAACAAGTCAGAGGCAAGGTCATCTGACTGCTGTTGCTGTGGAGCTCGAAAATTTGGGGATTTTTCTCTCCCTTGCTTTCTTGTACAATGAGGAGAGCGTGGTTTGAGGGTGAGGAAAGGAGGGGGGGAAAGGAGGGAGAAGCGTTAAGGCAGGACAGAGGTTAGGACATAGTACTGTTGGCAGCCATTTTGGTTGGGATGATATTAGAAAGAACTTTATTAACAGCACCATGATGACAAAATCATCCTCATGAGCAGCACTGAGTGCTTCAGGATCAGATTTTTAATCCTTTGCTTGTATGATGCACATATCTCAACACTTGTGTTGTGCAGACTCTAATACTCATGAAAATGATTAAAGAAATGGACTGAAAGTGTCAGGGTCATGGAGTTTAATAGTAGACACTGTTGGCAATAAAAACATTTCACAAAAGATATAATATTCAGAAGCATACAAAAAGGTTTGGTTAATGCTGCAGGGTTAAGTCAAGAGCTCTTACTCAAGGATTTTGCAAACCCTGAAAATTATGGCTGAAATGCTGCTTGACTGCACTGCATGCCTTGGATAAAACTGATGATTAATTTAAAAGATTTCTTTTATGATTTGGCATAGCCATGCCGCTTGGAATCAGGGAGCACACATGTCGTCAGCCTCATAGCATAATTGCCAAAGTAATATTTTAAGATTTTATGGGTAATGATTCAGTCAATCAGCAATATTAAGTACAGTTAGACAGATTTTACAATTTAGCCAAAATATGGGTGAGATAATTATGCAATGAGGTTAACGATATGCATAACATTGTATACTTTGATCATTTCTCATAGCTGACCCAAAACAGGTTATCAAAAATTGCCAAAATAACAGAAAAAGTCTTCTCTAATAATTCATTTTGAAGGTTAAATAGTCCCATTCGCATTCATTTTAATTCTTTTTTAAGGTACAAAAACCTTACAGGGTTATATGTGGTGATAAATGATAACAGCTATTTATAAAAACTGGAAACAAGGTTATTTGGAACCAGACCTGGATCAAGCTAAAATGTGAGAGATGATCAACACAAACTGTACTTTAACATCTTCTTAGTACTATGGGTGGGATCTGCCAGACTGACAGCAGAAGGTGTACTTCAAAAATACACCCACCCATCTGTTGGTTTAAGAAAGTCACAAAAAACACCAAACAACCACAAATGACACCACTGAAGTAAATGTGAGTAATCAGATTCTCATTTGCTCTATTTCATCTTAAATAATAAATCTAACTGCATGGTGACAGCATGTTTGAAGAGTGCTGCAGCTGACTGTCCTCTAACCCTGAGCAAAGCCCCCCTCCGACGCTCTGGGGTTTCGTGGTGCTGCGTGGTCAACATCTCAGCCCACAGCAAGAAATGCAGCGAGGCATGACAACAATATGCTGCAGGGACAGCACGAGTGACTCTGGCAGTGTTCTCTTGCAAATCAGGCGCTGCTGTGCATGCATGTGTGGGAACTCAGTGACTCTTCTCATGTGCTCTCACTGCAGCACCATCCCTTCAGAAAGGGAAAGTGCGACCAAAGGCCTGCAATGGCTGTTAAATGTCCTCTGTCTGTCTTTCATGCATCATGTCTTTGACTCTTTGGCACTGGTACAGAAACCAACACAATCTATCTTTTCCTGTCTTCATGTCTTATTCTCTCTATCCCTGACTGCCCTCACCCTTGGGTCCCCCTTTGTCCCAAAGAATGCAGCTTGATTTGTTAGACGGTTTCACTGCTCTGTGTTGCACCCATCAATCCCACGTGTTTGTTTAAAAAAAACAACTTTTGGCTTGAGAAAATGATTTTAGTGCTGAAACAACCCAGTTCTTATTCCTTATTTCACCTGCTCAGATACACCCACTCACCTCCATACCAGCAGAAGTGCTGACTCTGCTGATATGGTCAAAACTGTACACGTGCTGATAAAGCAATCAGGTTGCAGGCAGCTGTCTGCAACCTCCAGTGGTGTGCAGTGATATACTGATGACAGAGCTGTGACTATGCCTCCATCCTTAATCTTTCTATCTGCATTTTTTTCTCACGTACCGAGGATGTACTGTTCTCTCCCTTTGTCTGCTGCACCCAGGCCCGCTACTGAGGTGATATATGGAGGTGCACAACATGCTCATGATAGAACCAACACGACTGATGAGACATCCAGTGGTGCTTATCACATGCAATGACCTAAATCACACATCTTCACTGTTTCCTGTTACATAAATACATTGCATATAAACAAACACAACCACCACGACTAGAATCTAACCTTGTGCGTCCATTTATACAAAATTTCAGCCTAGAGACTCGCGATGCTGCTGGCTGCAAGCCTCGGAATTCTGCAGTAAAGCAGGAGGGGCAATATTGGTTTCCTATTGGTTAACTTGCAAACTCGGATAACACCAACTGGTCAGCGATACAAACACCGATGAGACGCTCAGGAAATGTGATTGGTTATCTGCGCCGGCAGTAGGCGGGTGTAACCTGCCCTTCGGTTTTCTCATTCGCTTCTTCTCCTGGCGGAGTGGTGCAGCTAGAAGAGCGGAGTACTGCGGCAGCCGGCAGAGCCGCGGAGGAGGATCAAGCGCTGGAAAGGTAGCAGTGCGGCTCGTTAGTTTCGCCGGTCTTTCGCAGCAAGTATCAGAGAGCAAAGGAAGGAATCGGGTCCCCGCGTGATGCTCCGCTTGAGACCGCAACATTTCATTTGAAAGACGTCTCACAGGGGGAGAGCGTAGCCTGACCTTTTTGAAGGTTCGAGAGATTGTTAATTTAAACCCAAGAAAAAAAATATTTTGCCAGCCTAGATATTTTCTGATTCGTCCTGTTCTTCATTAAAGCTTCCCAAAAAAAACAAACAACTGAGCATTATCTTGTTGTGTTTTTCAAGGCGAGGCATTTTGATATAGGCTAATTCAACGCGAGGGGCTGACACCTCTCAAGCCGTGCATCACCTGAGAGGAGAAGACTGACTGCGCCAACATGGGGGTAAGATCGACCATTTCCAACTTTTTTAAAAACTGCGTTGTAGCCCGCTTGAAGTGGCCTGAGAAGTGAGAGGTAGCCCGATATCTCGCTCGTGATGAGCAAAGGTGTCTTTTTTTTCCAATATGGAAAACCCGCGTGTCTGAGTGACATTGACTGTAATGCGGAACTTTGTTTTACCCTGGTCTCCTAGACTGCGACAAACTGATGTAGCAAGAGCTCCCGTCAGGGATGGAAAGCAGCGGGTTTTAACGGCTCAGTTTGATCTTTATTGAACCTGGTTTTGAGTCGCACCGAATATAATTACATGCATTTTCGTGTAGTTTACTCGTGGCTTATTCAGACGCCCCCCCTGCATATTAACTGAAAAGCTAATACCAACGTGTGAGAAGTAGAGTGGGTCTGTGTGTTTTAGAGGTTACCAATGTGTCATGTATTCTAAGTCTGATAGGCCTTGCTTTGACTGTAACCTTGCCAGCCGCAGGCCTAATCGGTTTATTCCTCCAGAGTGCTCTTGTGTGGGGTGAGAGGGAGGGGTGTGTGTTATCTTTACCCATTATTAACATATACTTTATAAAAAACAAAACAAAAAAAAAACATTTCCATTGCCACATTTGAGTAACATCGTTGTGCTGTGGGACTTTCCTCTGTGATGAATGAGCTCATTTTTTGTGACCTCCCCTCCCCCTCACCCCCTTCAGCATTTTACAGTCCAACCGAAACCTCCTCTCCTCTCCTCTCCTCTCCTCTCCTCTCCTCTCCTCTCCTCTCCTCTCCTCTCCTCTCCTCTCCTCTCCTCTCCCGATTGTAACCCGGCTGGCTGTTCCTTATTTCTGCTCGGTTGGTGCCGCACGAGAGAAGCATCTGGCGCTGCGCAGGGAAGATGCTGAGCCCAACTCATCCTTATGTGGTCGCTATCAGCTGAGCTGCGTCGGTACCCTCAATGACCCGTGCGTCATAATGCGGTTACCGAGAATAAGCGCCTCACCAGCTTATTCCCCTTTAATTTGTGACATAACAGGGACTCGATAATCACCAGCAATGAACACATTTAAACACTCTACAAATGAAAGGAATGGTGAATCCTGTAATACATCACTAGCACATCCATACCGTATGTTCTTGAAGTTTGCCACAATGACTTTGGCGACTTCTCCTCTGACTGGGCGCATCCATTAAACCATTAAGCGCATTTCATCTGTTTCCGGTTATCTGGTTAAACGTATTAGCCATGTAAATGAATGAGTGGAGCCACGGTGGAAAAATACTAGCTGAGCGCTAATGAGCAGCCGCCGGTCTGAGCTATTACGCAATTTCTACCCCATCACTATCCTGTACTGGTTGTAATTTTTAATCTCTGGCATCGGTTTACCCGCTGAATGATGCGGTGGCATGGCGTTACAGACTGAGCTGCGCTGCTGAGAAACATCCACAGATGTAGAGATAGGCTTCTGCAAGCTGGTTTTATCGCAGAGACATCAGCTGATATCCCCCCCCCCGTCCCCCGTCCCCTTGCAGTATCTGAAAGACATTCAAAGATGCAGATTTCAGGAGGAAAGAGAGCCTCCCGTTCGTGTCAGGGTCTTCATTTTAATGTGGAAGCATCCGGCAGTGGGCACTGCGTCAAACGAGATGCGAGAACAGAAAGTGCTTACGCACGTATACTGCCGCTGTGTGGAAGTTTGGTCAGGCTGAGCAGTGTGCGAGAGAAACGTTGAGTAGAAATCGTGTGTCATTTAGAAAGATAAAATGTCCCTTCGGGCTGGTATTGCAGGAAAAAATAATTTCTGAATGGCAGACCTAGGTGATCTGAAGGGTGTTTTTTTTTTTTTTTTTCTTTTTCCTTGATGCGCTGAGATGACCCTCAACTTGAGAAATGGTGGATAGATAGATGGAGAAATGGAATCCTGTGTTAAAATGTACTAAGAGGATTTTTTTAAGGTGTTGATGGGGGAGTACACAGCTATATCAATCTTTTTGTCTTTCTGTCAAGCATTTCGCTCTGGCGCACTGTGCTATCACTACCAGCTGTCCTTCCCCAAGGCCGCAGGGGGCATCGCCTGCGACGTGCCCTCTGCGTCAAACCGGGGGCGGGGCTTATGGAGTGGAAATTCCCTGTAAAGAACTGTGATAGGCTGGCACGAAGAGCCACGCAGAAAGGACCGGGTTAAAAGACAGCAGTGACGCTTCAGAGAAGAACGTGTCAAAATCACAAGGGAGAACTGATCAGACATAGATGCTCTAAATTTAGGATAGCATTCCTATGAAGAGTGTTCAGACTCCCGCACATCACCTTCTCATCTTACCCCATGCCCCCCCCCCCCCTTTTTTTTGTTGCATTGATGCAGCTACATCTTCGTGACAGAAACTGATAAGTCTATAGGAGGAATGTAAAGTGAGATGTGGATCAAGGGCTGCGCAGCTGCATCGCTGCTGATTTTCACCTTCAGACACGTGACACAGATGGGGGGCACTGCTGAGAGAACAACAGGGACAGAGAGAGGAAGGACAGATGAGTAGTGACTTGTCTGCAGGTAGTGAGAGAAAGAAAGAGGGATTTAAAGTGAGGGAGGGTGTATGCAGGGAGAGGGCTGCTCGACTCTATATCCTGTTACAGGATAATGACCTGAGGCTCACATTACTGTGGCTCATGTTTCCTCTTGCTGCACCTTGTGGGATTGGTTATCAAGGGGAGAAGAGACATATGGGGCAGAGAGAGGAGATATGGGTTTGGGTGGGTGATCTTTAAAGGACATTTACGACTGAGTGTAGTGGCAAAAAGGTTGGATGAGCCATTGTAAATGAAAAATTAGGATGCAGTTCCATTAAGGGAGAAGGTCATAATGGCAGATAATAAGGGGTGTGGCTGTGCTGCTCTGAGAGCAGCTCCTGTTAATATCAAGTTTTCTGTAAGACTTTGACTGGACTTGCTAAATTATATCATGATGTAACATTTCTAGGGCAGCGTATGCTGTTACATTCGCAGTAGTAAGGTTTACACACTGATAGAGAAGACATTTCAAAGTGTTACTGAAGGTAATCCAGGAGTTGTGTGGCCGCTGCAGAGGCCCAACCCTTACTTTGGTGCAGAGTGCTGCACATCCCTCCCCGTTGCACCTGCTGCTTGATGCTGATAGGCTGCAGGGTGCCGTGACTGATCTGTCCTGCACATTGCAGGAACCAGAAGAAAGGCATGTTCATATGGGGGGCTCCTCACTTATCTGCTCTCGCTCAACAGTCTTTCTAGCTGTGTGGCCTAGGAGATATGGCCAACATCATGATCTTTTAGAGTGCTCCTCCATTATTTCCTTCAAACCAGATGACAAATGAAAATCAGTGGATTGGCAATGAGTACAATATATTTAACCGGAACACTGTCCAGATTGCTCTCATGCACCATAAAACCGGCAGTTAGCCTTCTTACAAGCATTAAACTAGGACTAGACTGGACCTGAGCTATGAGCCCAGTAGCAGCTGGTGCAAAGCTAGAAGAATGTAAAGGTCAATGCTGTCTTCTTTTTACATCACATTTCAGCAAACTCAGTGATTGATACGGCCGAAAGTTTCCAAATTAACATGCTGATAGTCTCCCATAAAGAGAGCAGTTCAGGAGGGTTAGGTTGCCTGACTACAGCAATATTACTAATGCAGGATGTTGTCCTGGAGATATACAGATATGTGAGAGAATCAAAGCACAATGTGTAACATTTGGCTCTATATCCTATGTGAAATATTTGTGGCTTTACTAGTTTTGTATTTTGTCAGAGTTAATGTTTTTATTATATAGTGGCATCTTTCGGTTAGTTTTATTAACAGTAATTAGTAACTGATTTCCTGTTAGATTGGACTTTTTTTACCAATCCTGTCTTAGAACCACAAAGAAAAGCATACTGTTATTCGGATATGAATATGAGTATTTTGTTATACACAATACTCGGGCTTGTGCGGGCTTGAACATCTGGATATCTCTGTGTGACCACCTGCCTGCTGCACAGCCTCAAGTTGCCCTCTCTCACACTTTGGCAAGATGCCCTGTTTTCAGCAAACGGCAAGAAAATCAAGATTTACAATGTTAATCAAGAGCTGGCCACACATTCACTGACACGCACACACATACCAAGGGACATTAACTACAGTAGAAGTCCTTCATAGTTCCATGACTGAGTAGTGTTTGTTTAATGTCCCACAGACAGACATTTGTCTTTGCTGGAGGATTAAATAAAGATAAAGACGGGACGGTTAGATGGGCAGAACACGGCAAAAGGGGTTATCGCTTAGTTTGGGCCGTTTCTTTATTATTTTCCTCTTTTGACTAAGCACAAGGCAGATGATTTGAAAGCTTAAAAAGAATTAATCTCTTTGTGTTTTCGTGGTTTGGAGATTAAGATTTTCTTTCTGTTGTTGTCATAATCAGACACAGTCCTTTTTGTTACATATTCATCTGTTATGTATACAATTCCCTCAACTCGCTCTGGTGCACGTAGGCTTCTTGTGCATACAGTGATTAATTTTGACTGCATCTCAGTTCCAAGAGAATGTCCTCCATGACGGGGAAAGAGATAAGATATCTCTTCCTTTTTCTGATACAGCACCTGAAATCTTCTGTTTTTGACAGCCTTTGTTTTTGTTGAAATGTGATAATTAGTCTTCACATTACTTTCAAGGCTGATATTACAGATTTCAAGGGAATCGCGTTTATGCATTTTGGTTTTTCTGTGTGAGTACTGCAGTGGCTCAAGAGAAGGAGAAGCATATAGTAGTGGGCTAATCCAGCGTCGTAATCAGACTAGCTAATCCCAACAGCCATGTCTCTTGGTCCCCAGCCTGAGCCCCCTACTTTGGCCCAGAGCCCTTCAGCCTGCTGCAAGAAACAGCAGATGGCCCAATGACCTTGCAAGGTTACGCACACGCACGCAGTAATGCCTGCAGGAGCACATATACTATCCACGGTAACAGTAGTTTACTTTTTATATCATACTTGTTTGTATTCTTTTGTTCTACATCTTTTGTCTCCATTCTACTTCTAGCTCTGATATAGCTTTGTTTATTTCATGGAGGTGCTTTAAATGGTGCTTTGATAGAAAACATTATGCACACTCACTCGCATAATTAACAACCCTCTCATTTCATCTCTTAGTTTCTTTGATCTGGGATGAGCTCTGTATTTTAGGATAAATTGTTGCACAAACAAAAGTTTTCAGTCTTATACTGTTTCTCTGGTTCTGTTTTACAACTTTTATTCCCTGTAAAGAACATGGTCAGCCTTTACATGTTTGTTGGGTCGATTTAAACAGCCTTTTTGAGCCAAGCAGTAACCCAGGCTGGAGTTTGAGGCAAGTCAACATTCCCTATGAACTATAAAAACGAGAGAAATCATCCGGACTGTATTCTATGAACCACATCTGGGTTTAAATTCATGCACGTATACATGCCATGTATTTTTTTGCTCAGGTATCTGCAGCCATGTGAATAACACCATGATGTCGGTCTCAGTCAGTGCTGACGTGATTACTGTGATATATTGCTGCTCCTTATAGGAAGCACCAACTCATATGTGGGAATGACACATATATTAGTTGTTGTGGAAGAACAACAACTACAAAAGTTTAGAACAGTGGTATTTTTCCATCTACAAACCACTTCCTCATGTATGTTCCACATAAAGAGAAATGAGGAAGAACTATGGCATTCTTGCATATGTGTATACATGCACAGCAATTTCAGTTCCACTGTAAAGTTCCGCGTGTCATAAAAGAGGAAGATAAGAAAGAAACTCCCACATTTTGTTAAACCCATCGGATGTTTGCATACCTCAGCCTGAGCACCTTAAACGTCCGTGATATGATTGTTCTCTTAGTTGCCACTCCTATACAGCGTGCCTCACTTGATCTTACTGTTATATGAATCACATGTGCTTTAGTCAAAGTTCAGATCAAGAAGTTCAGTTGTTTAACATCAAATATGGACTTAGTAAACTCTGTTCTTCTCCTGCCCCTCTGAATGCATATTTTTTGTTTTTTCTTTGTTTTGGTCTTTCCTCATATCATTTGTATTATGTCTCTGTTTCATTCATCTTCCTCTGTCTCTATTTCTCTCTTTCTCTCTCTCTCTCTCTCTCTCTCTCTGCCGCAATGCGTGTAGACACTGCTCATACAGACTGTAGCCAATAGAGTGACTCACCTCTGCTCACACAGACACACAGGCATAAGCACACTAGAGCACAAACCAATTCCTTGAATCAATCGCCGGTCTGTGCCAAACAACAGTGAACACAGTGTCCAGTTACAGATGCATCAATTATTCCTCATCCTGGATCACATCAGGGGATCCTCACAGTACTAGGCCACTGCTGAGCTTGGTCACCCTGCCAATGGCCGTGCTGGTCACCATGACAATTTCCCTCCTAACACACTCACTCATCAGTGTTGTTCACATGTGGGCAAATTGCAAGGTTTAGTTTGATTAGCCAGAGCAAGCCTGTAGGATCATTTATTATTGAATTAAAGCAGTGAAACATTGGTTTAACTCCATTATTGAGATTTAAAGCACATTCTAATGAGCCAAAAGTCCCTGGATTTGTGTGATAACACTATGTAATCTATGAAGAAGCATAAGATTTTTTCCATTTCCTGATGATGTCAGAGATAAGTCTGTCCATCACTCTGTTTTTTGTTTTTTTCTGTGGGCCTGTGGGGGTGTGAGTGTCTGTAATTCCAGCCACAAGTTTCTGTTTCCTTTCTCCGGACAGAGGGGGCTCATTGAATTACCCAAAGATGTGAGAGACAGCTGGATACCCACACAGGCACACAGTGTTTTTTCTCAGATATGGTTTTCAACCGTTTCTGAGAAAAGGTGTTGCTATTAGGCGCAAGGAAGATATCTTATCAAGTGTTGGCAGCCTGCTTCCTCTGTTATTAATGCCAAGTACACTCTTACACACAAACCCGAAATAGGTTCTCAATGAACATACTCAACCTACTGTAAACTGACTTGGATAAATGACAACATTTTGTTTATCTGTGAGTCACGCTGATAATACTCGCCCATTCATGAAATCATGCTCAAAGGCACACGGAGACACCTGGAGTAAAAAATATGCTCAATTAGTGCAGAAAACCCAAGCGAGGTTGAGCGGCCTGTTGGAGCGGTGTCACTTTGGGTCAAACGACTGCTGGTCAATATCTAATTAGACGCCAGAGAGAAGAGTGACAACATCACCTCGCGCTCTCTTGCGCCCTCTCCATCCTTTCTCCACCTGCCTTTCTCTCTCACTTTGTCTGTCCCCACGTCTCACCTCCCACTGATGTCTCCCTTTCCATGTGCTCAATCCTTTTCTGTCATCCACCCCCATCACGTCCATCTCTTCGCGTCTTTACTTTTCAACGCATTTCTCTTTGTTTTTTGCTCGTCTCCACCTCCCTACCAGCCACTTCTATTGCCTGGGCTTATGTGTTTGTGTGTGCTTGTGAGAAAAAAGCAGAAAGGTTGCTGTGTGGCCATATTTACCGTACATCATCACTTTAATCATGTATGTTCCTACAGGAGCAGTTGCATTGATAAGAATACAATGCTCCTGAAATGAGTGTTTGCAGTGTTCAATAAATGAAAAACAACAATAACAAAAGTGCTGCAAATTTATGCACAAACACAAACATTTGCCAGTCAACTATCATGGAAACTGAGCTAAAAAGTTCAACAACTTTGATCTCAAACAGAGATATGGAAACAATATTAACTTCTAATTTATAACATACATGTACTTGTGTCTACCAGTCCACATCTACATACCCTTTTTTCCCCCCCTAAACACGTGCAGGCACACACCTACGGTCTGTCTCAAAGGGGATCAGCCATAGTACTTTTCCACTGCATCAGTCTCTCCTCCATGCAGCATTTACCCCACCATGCCTGCCTGATCTTGCTGCAGCAAGAGATTTGTTCACCTGCTCTTTTGTTGCTGAACTCTGTGTTTGCATATGAGTGTGTGTGTGTGTGTGTGTGTGTGTATTTGCAGTCAGGTCAAACGGCTCCCTCGCCCTGACGTGCTACTCTCTGCCCAACAAGCTCCAACAAATAGTCGCATTGTTTGATTTAAGATCAGAAGTGGTTCGTTAAGCAACCCACCCTACATCGTAAAGTGAGAGTTGTGATGCAGATGGCGAGTAAACCAGAAAGACAGGTTATTTGTGAAGATAAATTGCACATGTTGAGGCATGAGTTCACAAGAGGTTTGCAAAACAGTACTATTACAGCTCGAATGGGAACTGCAGTGGCAGGTTTTGCGGGGATGAATGCTTTGGTCTGGTTTGGATGGGCGTGTTTGTACACAAGGGTCTTAGTTCTTACTCCCTCGCAGGGGTGCATTTGTAAATATCTGATGGATTTAGACATAGAGCCTGCCCATTCAGAATAAACTTTCTTTTAAGATCTGTATCAAAGGTCAGATCTGTTTTTATTGTTTCAGTTCATAGCAGCATCATCAGATCTCCTCAAGTTTGCCAGACACAAGTTAATCTGCAGTTTGTTGGTGGGTGTTAACACGTGACTCTACCACTAGAGGGAGCTTAAGTGAATTCAGAGGAACTCCTCTAATGCAAGTCAACACTGATGTTTTATCCTGTGATCTCTTAAATATTAGATTAAGGAGACTGCATTCACTAATCATGATTTGAGATGTTTTGTCTTTTTCTGTTTAAATATGATCTAATCACACGTCATTTATATCCACTAGAATCTCCTACACTTCCCTATCACATTTGCAAACTGCTGCTTGGAGTCAGCAATGTATTGATCTACCAGGTTATTGAGGTCCTGTCTACAGAGACCCTGTTACACCTCCAAGGGGACATTAGTGTCCCTCCTTGTCACCTCCAACCTTCATGAGGCACATTTGTATTGATGTGGCCCAGCAGTGATGCTTCTCTCCTGCCAGGCAGCAGGCTACAGTTACAGTTACAGACATAGGAAAACTAGAATGTGCAGTGCTGGAGGAAATCTGGGTTATTTATAGGCAATTCATGCTAGGTTTAACAAGATAAGCCAATTTCTAAGGGGACACTTACAGTAAGGAGGATACCTGGAACAATGGGCTCTGAAGGGTACTAGGACATTTGATCCGTCTGTTTGAATGAGTGACTTGATTTTTAGTAATCTTGACATCAAAGTGTCCAATATGTCACTGCTCTAATTCACTTTAATGAGTGTATAAATTCAATTTTCCTGCTCTTTCTCTCTTTCTACTTGATAATTGAATGATTAGGAGCAGGAAGTGATTTGCTAAAAACCTGCGAGTCAAACCATTTGCACTTGATTATGTTTTGATGTGTCCATTAGGCTTTTGTGCATGTTGGAGGGAGGTTTTTGATCAGTGGGGATCTGATAAATCTGGCAGAGCAGACTGCAGGTGCAGGCTTTGATGTGTTACTCGTGGTGTTTTCACATTTTGTTCGAGTAAAACAGAGCAACCAGGGTGATCCCTTTACCTTTAAAATCTTTAAGATTTTTTTTTTTTTTTAATAACAGGTTTTTGTATTAACGCTTTCCATCTTTCACAACCTGAGAAATAACTGGCATTACTAACTGAAATGCTACCTATCTCACAAGGCCACTTCACAAGGTTACAACATGATTGATTGTGTAGTGAAAAAGAGAAAACGGACAATCAGTAAATTCCATTGGCTTTATCTCCGGTGCAGTCTGTGACTGGTAAATACAGGCAAGTCAGCTTTCTGAACTGTTTTGGAAATGCAAAGTGTAGTTGATATAATGTGTATTTACAAACCCAGACAAAAGCTACGGTTAAACACAAAGGCGCACAGGCTGCTATCTCCTTAATCTAGTCCGAGGGCATGTATAAAACATGTGTGTGTGTCTGTAGTATGGGCGGTCAGACAGTTACCGCGTTGCCACCACACAGGACAAAGATGACCGATCCCCCAAGAAGAAGAAGGGGGGAACCAAGGACATGGATGACCTGAAGAAGGAAGTGCCCATTGTAAGTAAACCCTTCTCTGATTTCTGATCACTCATGGGAAATTAATGTTTTTAATGTGTTTGACGTCCACTCTCGTTGAATGTTTTCATTCAAAGACACATTAATTTTAAATGTGCAGTTTCCGCTTTCTTTCTTTTTTCAATGAAATCCCCACATTTAAGGATGACATTTAAGACACATTTAACTTTCTTATACAGAACTTTTTTTTCTTCTTTTTTTCTTTTTTCTTTTCTTTGGCGAGAAGGAATGTCTTTCTCATACAGGCCAAAATAATGCACTTTTACTTGTAGAAGAGGTTTATTTGTCATCAGGAAGTTGTGAATTTGATCCCACATTTCAGCGCAAGAAACAGACACCAGGGTCGCCATACCTGGCTGCCCTGATACTCTAATCTCTCAGGTGACCTGCATGCATGGATGAGATTTATAATTACTTTCTTTTTTCAAAGCTGGATATCTAGAAAAAAAAAAGTACAAAATGTTCCTTTTCATTCCTGTTAATATTATTGCATGCAAAAGATGGCAACAAAAATTCTGATGGCATATTGTTGTTTTGTTTTTTTGTTCATTTGTTTGTTTTCTATTATTTTGTTTGTTTTTTACAGACGGAACATAAGATGTCCATTGAGGAAGTGTGCAGGAAATTCCAGACTGACATTGTCCAGGTGAGTCTATGGTTCGAGATGCTTTTCCCAGTTTGCCACTAAGTGGCAGCAGTGCACTGATGCTGGCTTCCTGAAGTTTTGACAATGTAGATCAACAGTCCACTCAACCACAGTCATACTAAAGAAATATGAGAATATTGACAGGTTTAAAGAAAAGTCTGTCAGCTTTGCATCCATGCACACCTCTCCTTGTCACTCTTCTCTCCAGGGACTGACCAATGCCAAGGCAGCAGAGTTTCTGATCAGGGATGGTCCCAATGCTCTTACCCCTCCACCCACCACCCCAGAGTGGATCAAGTTCTGTCGCCAGCTGTTTGGTGGATTCTCCGTCCTGCTGTGGACTGGTGCCATTCTTTGCTTTCTGGCTTATGCCATCCAGGCAGCCACTGAGGATGAACCTGCAGGCGACAATGTGAGCACCTCGCACACATACACACAGTTTGTCACACAGATTTTCCATCAACAAATGCACATCTGGCCCATCTACACCTCATTAACACATCCGTCACACTTGGGACTCTGAAGTACGGTATAAATAACACCATGACTAACTGTCAGACTGGGCCCCCACCTCTCCTCCTCCATCACCCTCAGCACTGGCTCCCCTCAAGGGTGTGTACTGAGTCCT
>JAOXYM010000006.1:11023734-11036947 GCA_028567055.1 Leptatherina wallacei | reverse complement strand
GTTGGGATGGGGTCTAAAATGCAAGTTGAAGGTTTAGATGAAGTTATTATTCTGGTTAACTCAGAGAGCTGTACAGGTCAGAAACGGCCCAAACATAAGTCAGGTCCACAAATGTCTCTAAAGCTGCTGCAGGTAAGTTATCATCAATAGTGGGAAGGATATCCTGGATTTTAACCCTAATAAAATGATTTTGTTTATAAAAAAGCTCATGAAATCATCAGAGCTAAGAGTTAAAGGAATACATGGCTCAACAGTACTAATTTAAAATGAGGACTAAATAAAGCAATTACTCTAACACAAAAACTGCCAAAAGTCCAATACTCATTTAATATGGAACCTGTCTGTTTTCTCCTCTAGGTCGCTTGATCTTTGATAACCTTAAGAAATCCATTGCCTACACCTTGACCAGCAATATCCCGGAGATCACCCCCTTCCTGTTCTTCATCATAGTTAACATTCCTCTTCCTCTGGGAACCATCACCATCCTCTGTATTGACTTGGGTACTGACATGGTGAGAGCTGATCAAACTTGACAATGATATCACAGATACGAGTTTATGCAGCTGTACAAAATTAAAAAAAAAACATGTCCTCCTTTTTCCTTAGGTTCCGGCCATCTCTTTGGCTTATGAAGCAGCTGAGAGCGACATCATGAAGCGTCAGCCCAGGAACCCAGCCAGGGATAAGCTTGTGAATGAGAGGCTTATCAGCATTGCTTATGGACAAATTGGTAGGCGAATCGAAGTTTGGGACCGTTGATCCAGGCTTTGAATTATTTCTGATCTGGATTTAAATTTGATCTGGGTTACGTGAAAGCAGTTTTGTGTTACAATCAGCTTTTCCTCTTTCAGTGTTCACAAACAACAACTCTAGTGACATTATCTTTAGATCTTTCTAGAAATTATTTTGGCAAATCAGTTTTAAGACATCTTAAAAGCTAGAAATATTTACCCCAATCTCTCTGTATGTGTTCAGGTATGATCCAGGCTCTGGGAGGCTTCTTCGCCTATTTTGTCATCTTGGCTGAAAATGGTTTCTTGCCCAGTCAACTGGTGGGCATCAGGCTCAACTGGGATGACCGCTCTCTCAATGACCTGGAAGACAGCTATGGACAGCAGTGGGTGAGTGTATGGTAGTATGTGCTCTGTTTAAGTGAACGTTAATGGTTGCCTTTGGGGTTTTGTCACCTGGTCTTACTTTCTTTATCTTGTTTCCTTCCTCTCCAGACATATGAACAGAGGAAGATTGTGGAGTTTACATGTCACACAGCCTTCTTTGTCAGTATTGTGGTTGTGCAGTGGGCCGATGTCATCATCTGCAAGACCAGACGTAACTCTGTGTTCCAGCAGGGCATGAAGTGAGTGCTACAGTTAAAGCTCTGTATATCTGCACATTTTATTTCAGTCTCCAGAACCTAACATGGCCTATAAATGATCTTTTTTCACTAATAATAAATAAAGATAATAATATGGTCTGGATCTTTCTGGATAATAAGCCTACCTACATTTCTGAAGTATGAATTTTTTTCTTCAACATTTCTTTTTTTTCTCAACTCAGGAACAAGATCTTGATCTTTGGCCTGTTTGAAGAGACAGCCCTGGCTGCTTTCCTGTCCTACTGCCCAGGGATGGATGTGGCACTCAGGATGTATCCTCTAAAGTGAGGGTCATTGACACGATCCATGTGGTTTCACATATTAAGACAATTGGTCTGTTTACTTGACTTTGATTTTCTTGTCTTGTCTACAGGCCTACCTGGTGGTTTTGTGCATTCCCCTATAGTTTTCTCATCTTTGTTTATGATGAAGTACGAAAACTTCTCCTCCGCAGGAACCCTGGGGGTGAGTGTTTTTTGTTGTTGTTGTTTTTATTTTGTGTTTGTGTTTTTTTCCATCACCTTAAACAAGAATTTCGCTATGCTGTAATTAATTTTTAATCAAATAATCTTAGATTAAAAATTTTCCTCCTGCAACATCACACTGAGCATGAGTGCAGTTGGTCTTCTTCAATAGGGTTTATAGCACAGCCTTGATTTGGGAGAGGAGAAAAAAGTAATGGTGCAACTTTAGATCGTGTAAGAATAGAGGGAGGTCAAGCACTGCAATGCGACTGTCACAGTCTCCCACTGCTTTGTTTTTCTTTTTTGCCCTTTTTTTCTCAGCAATGTCTAAAAATCATGTATTTAACTATTGTATTTTGTCTTCTTACCATTAAAGTTATTCTCATTATCTAATTACCACATTGGTGTTAGTTGCTCCATAAACCCATGCTGACAAAAGCAGATAACCAATTTCAGTTTTTGAATGGATTAAACAAGTTATTATTCAGACGTGCTGCTATTGAGATTTTTTTTTTTTGTTGTTGTTGTTTTTTTACAGTCAGGCCAAATATTCCTACCTGTTTTGCTCTTTGCCCAAAGCTAGCCGACTGTTTGCAGTTCTTTGATATATACAGACATGGTTGTGGTATTAATTAGTTATCTATCGCTTTGCAGGAAGACAACTAAGCGTGTTTTTTTTTTCTCAAAACACTGAAAACACTTTTTAACTAACTATAACTCTTCTCTTTTTTTCCCTGCTCCAGGTTGGGTGGAAAGGGAGACCTACTATTGATCAACGGAGCACCTTTGCTCAAGCCCCTTACATCTTCCACTCATTTCAACTCCCCTATCACTCCATCCTTGGCAAGACACATCTCCATATGCCCCTCCCCCTTTAAAGACAAAAACCGCTTTGAAGCAATTTTCATCACAACTGCCCCAAAGATTAAAAACAGCAAAAGCACCTTTACAACTTTGTACACTGAACTGCCCCTCTCTTCCCATCTCCTATGATACTCTTTGCATGTGTTCTCTCACTGCTGTGTACTTAAACCAATATATCTACCAAACGGCAGCTGCATATTGTGTATGTAGATTTGAATGGGCTAAAGATACAAAGGGAGTGTCTATGCTCTGCAAAAAAGGGCCATCCAGCTCCTTATCCTCCCTATTCTTCCCCTGCTGTCCCCCTGTCGTCTTTTGGTGTACCTTTGTTTCCCTTTCCTTTCCCTCCTCGCCAACCCTTTGCTTGTCCTCCAATCACACACAGATGTAAAGATCACGCAGTGTGATCCCAGCGCCGACACCACTTCAACTGCCACCTCTCGCCTCCGTCTCCTGTTTATGGAGGATCAGCAGGGTGGTCATCCCCCTGATGTTCTCACTGCAACCATTTTCCTTCTCTTCTGTTCTCAACGGCCACAGTGTTGTTGTTTTTAATATGTGGGGTGGGGGAGGAGATTTTGATGACTTTATTTGTCCTTTTTTTAAATTTCTGATCTGGGAGAGAAGGTGTGTGAGAGCTGCTTTTCCTCATTTAGGCTTAACAAAGCATACCTCATGGTGTCCTGTCCTCCCTCTCTCCCCCTTTGTCTCTCACACCCCTTCTCTCCCTTCTCTCCTGCCCCATTTGTCTCTGTTTGTGTGCACAGTGTGAACCATTGTCCTTGTTAATAACTATTACAGTACATCCCCTCTTCCCCAAGTTGGTAAAGACAACTCAGTCTCTCTGTGTGCTCTAGGAAATCTATATAATTCTATACTGAATTTAAATGAAACAATAAAAACCATGCTGAAAAACAAGGCAAGAGAGACATTCATGAAGACCATCAATGTTGGTGAGATAGAAAAAAGTGAGGATACCCGTCTCTCTTTTTGTATTTTATTTGGTTTCTGTTTTTTTTTTTTTGCTGGTTTCTCAGGAGGCTATTCTAAAGTGTAACAGCAAAGCAGGGTTTCGGGTTGTGTTTATAGCAAAAGGCTTCAGGTTCCTGTCACTGCAAGTGTGCAGGTATGATGTGGTGAAGTGTGCTGTGATGTGGTGAGTGGTGACAATGAGTTTGTGTGCCTGGGGTCTATTACCCGATCGGATCTAGGTCCGGTCCTGATATTGACCGGTTTGGCCCAGGTCTGTGTGCGTGTATGTGTTGGGAGACCAGTGAAGGGCCAGCGGTCTCAGCTGGATCCATCTCCAGTGGCTGAAAGGGTGGAGATAGAAGTAAAAAAAAAAAAAAATACACAACTCGTAGAAAACGTGTGTCAAATAAATGAAACCAACACCAATAAAACATCTAGAACATTTAATACAACCTAAATCTGTCTGTGTCTTTGTCTCTCTCTTTTGGGATGTTTCTATCAGGTTTAGCTTATTTAATGTCTTCTTCATTCTCTATGGGTTCTTTAACCCTTGTCCTTTCTTGAATGTGGTTTAAAATAGATTTAAGAATTACTCATCAGTGATGGATGTGCACAATATAATTAACCTAATGCAATAAGCAACCTGATTGCTACTGAAACAAAATGTAATGCATGCTGCTAATGATGCTTATTTTTACAAACTAATATTTGAAGTGTTTGGCCTTTTTGATCTGACTGTAGTCATAAAATACAGGCAAAAAAAAATGTATATACCTATATATATATATTGCAGCAACTTTATAGCCATATTAATATAAAATACAACAGAAATGACAGCAAAAATGTGAGTATGAGATGCCACCTAGTGTTATATGTGCACTTCAGCTTGCAAACTGCATGAATTGCCATAAGGGATGGAGTTGGCAGCAGCCCAGGGTAATGCACCAAAGCCACCTTGTATGCTGTATATGTCAGTCTTGTCTGACATCGACATAAATGATCTCCAAGGCAAAAATGACAGACTTACAAACGGAGCAGCATTCTGCTGACCTAAAAGTTATTAAGTTTATAAGAATATTAGAAAATAACGGTAACTTCAATCTTCATGATTTTAAAATGAACAAAAGAAAAGTTACATAACTGCAAACTAAGTAAAACGGTTTATCTCTTACCTTTAGAGAGCAGACTGTAATTGTGCCACCTCTCAGGGGTCATCTATTTTAAATTACCTTCTTATTGCTCACCTACCACCTACCTACATAAATTATACATAATCTTATTTTCTACAATGTGAGAGATAAAGATCTGGTGGTATACGAGGTCACTTTGCCCCATTCTACAAGAATTTAGGACATGACCCTTTGAGAAAAACAAAAACTTTCTTGGACCGGTCCACCACTGTCCAATGACAAACGCACTGTCTCCAGCTCATACATACACACCCACTTTCTGTCACTCTCCCTGACAAACACCCTCTCACTCTCATCCTTGTTCTAATTTCCCCCGTGTCTCTGCAGTGAGCTCACTGCAGTGCGACTCTCCCCCCTCACCACCCTACGTATAATAGAATATCGATCGCTTGCCTTTGCCGCAGTGTGTAAGTGAGTGTTCCTGTGGACGAGTGTGCGCCTGACTGGGGGCCTCCAAGGTCATTGCTATGGCAACCCAAGCATGGGGTCCTCTCGCTGTGCTGTCACAGAGTACAGGTCACAGGGGTCACATGGAGAGGGGAACAACAGGGGGGACAAGAGGGGGTTGGTGGGCGCTGCAGATTGCTGTGCTAGAGATAGAGAAGAGGAACCAGGAGGGTTGGAACCGTCTTACTCCACTGCGTATTCAGACAGGACCAGAATAATAAGAAAATGTACAGACTAAGTGCTGAGAGCCACTGAGTTCATTGCAACCATGACCATCAATATTCAAACAAAAGTCAGCTGCAGCATAAACCAAACTGAATTTAATCATAAATAACTTGATCTCATATCAGTTACAAGCTTTTCATCAGGGGTTTATTGCACTTTAAAAATGTAAATACAAAACACACAACTTACATCAAAATGTAAACAGATCAATTTCAGAAACATTTCATGTTTTTATGACCTGATTGTGAGGCTGAACTGATGAATATGCACACAATCAGCCAAGTACCATCCCATATTCTAAACACTGTGAAAAATTACTGACCTTTCTTGTAGTCTTCTTCTCAGCTTATCTAGAAGCCTGTCTGAATGATTTATTTTTCCTGCGTTAACTTTAATAACAAAACAGTTTTATTTGTGAAGGATTATCAGGCATAATTTTAAAGCTTTAAAGTGGCACTTCACCTTAATAAAATGAATTAGTTCACATATGTGAAAATTACACGTACACATTCTACATGCCTGCTAGGCAGAAGCCTTTTTCCTAAGAGATCTAGAGCAGTGGGGCGCAGATGCATCATTGAGGAGAATGTCATCATATAAGAGGCCCAGCAATAACTGAGAGGCTTTATGATACAAACCAGAGGCATTGCAGGTTTCGAGTATGTAGATAAAGGCATATAATCTGATAATTAATGTGCTTTAAAATGCATTCAGAAGTTAATTATTTTTGCATATGGCAAGTTATGTGCATGGAGTTTCTCTGTAACAAGCTATTTATGAGGCAAGAGAGGTGTACTCTCGACAAAACATAATTAAATACAGGAAATACAGGATATATATTGTATATACCAAGGGAATGAGTCTTAGCCCAGTTTTCCCCAGCCCTAGTGGGCAAACATAATTACAGGGTGAAAAAGTTGACTGATGGTTGACCAGCTCCTGCAAAGAGTTCCTGCTCTTTACACGGGCTCCATGAGGAGCTCCTCCATGTCAGATCCCTCCGGCTCACGGAACGCAGCGTGAGAGCCAATCACAAACAGTGTTGCCCCTGAGAGGAAACAACACAGAATGGGAAAAATGGATGTGAAGAGAAAGAAAAAAAAAGCAGGAAAAATATTTACAAATATTTATAATAAAATTTAAATAATTTTAATTCTTACAAAGACAGGGGAGAAAAAAAAGAAAAAAGTTACAAATTATATTGATAAAACTGTACAAAAAACACAACAAGAATAACTGAGCTTTAACAAGTATTTAAAAAGAATCCTTCATGCCCAGTAAAATAACACATAGCAAGACCAACTAATGGGTTTTAGCTTACCAAGAACCCAAAACACAGCTGCTCCAGCTCCAGCCAACCAGAACACAGGCAGAGAGACGGCTCCGGCCAGACTCATCTGATGTGGGACAGTTAGCTCTCTCCCTGGTGAACAAGAAAATCAGGAGGAAAAAAAAGAAACTGTAAATAATGGTGATGATAAAAGTGATAATATCCCACCTTATGTAGGTCAGAAGATTACTGTATCACATAAGAAAATAGGGTATAGTTTGCTATATCACACTAGATCCTGAAATGCATTCAATTGATTATTTATTACATGGAAACCAAAGATTTTGGAAGCACTTCTTGGTCCTTTGTATTGATCTCTTCCTTATTTATAACATTTCCTTTTTCCCAAGATTAATTAACAGAGTATTTTATTCATATTCACAGATAAACCTGTTATGACACACATTAACACAAGGGTTAATATCAATTATTCAATCAGATACATGAAAACATGTACATACATTTCACTCACCAAGAACAATTAGTTTGGACTCCAGAGATTTGAGGTGGATTATGTAAAAGGCACCAGCAAACACAGCCAAGGCAATCAGGAGCATGGGCGAGCTGATACTAGAGAACAGAATCAAAAGGCTACTTTATATATACACTCATTGGATCATCTGTAGATTTCATTTCAAGTGTAAACATGACTGGATCTTTTAAATTAAATTCATCCTGTTTTGTGTTTACAAAACACAGTAAATTTTACATGTTAGTGGTCATCCATTTTTTTGCTTCATAAAATTCCTATATAGATATGGAATATAGACTAAATTAGCAGGAGCATGACAGCACAAAGTGAAAACATTGTTAATGGCAAAACAGGCATCTTGTTGGCCTTACATGCAGTAGAGGATCAGACCCAAAAAGATGAATGTATAGTTGCTGTTGTAAATTTCCACATTTTTCACCACCCTCTGACACAACTCTCCAAAGTTGCGAGGTTTTGAAAACTTGCGTTGGTCCACAAAGCTAGCCCATGGTCGAATGGACAATCGACGCCTGTTGATCCACTCTTTAGCCATGCCGGCTGAGAAGCCTTTTGGCAGCCAGAGCCTATTGAATAGAAATATTAAGAAAAACAAAAAGACATAAATAAGTATTAAGGTATTTAAAGAAATAAGAGCAGATTTGAGTAACATAGTCACCAACCCTCTTTATGGCAACATTAATAATACTGTAGTATGATCAATTTTGTGTGCATAGTGCTAAAAGTTCAAACTAAGTGGCTCATACTTTGAGAGCACTCCACCTCCTCCAGTGCCAGTTGGATGAGCATCATCAGCACTGAAGAGATCTCCAGCCTTGCTGTCCATGTCCACTTGACAGTTCTCCCCCTTTGGTGCTCCAGATGGCATCTGCAGACTTTCTGTTGAAAGACAAAAACATTTTCTTTAACCTACTCACTTTCAATCTAAGGTGATTAATAAATCGTTGTCTAGCCTTGTAACTGGTTGCCTTAAAGAGATCAAATAATCACAGACTTTTAAAGACTGTTGAGTATCAGGAAACACTTACAGTGAAAAACTTAGTCTATGATAAGTAAAGTTGGATATTACAATTTTGTCCTTATTATACTAAACTATGCCAAAAATATGTATGTGTGTAATGTGTATAAAAATATAACTGAGTAGAAGTTGAGCAGTGGAAAATGATTGTCATCAAGGGCTTGGTTACTGCCACATCATTAAACAAACAGGATAAACGAGAAACTGCCTCTTGAATTATAAAGCTGTTCCGATAAGTATTTATATAGATGTGCCGATCTATAAACCTAATGTGCGGTTATACTTCATGATTTTAATGATTTTATTGTTATTCTAATGACTTTATTGTGATTCTAGCTTGCTTTTTACTAAATGCTTTGAACTATCTGTAATGCGTATAATGTTTTTGTAAAACACTTTGAATTGTCATGAACCGGAAATGTGCTGTACAAATAAACTTTGCTTTGCCTTGTCTTAATACAAAGACTACAGTTAGCTTCCATGCTAACATTTATGTTCACTCTGGTCCAGGTTTATCACTTTGCATCACTGTACGTTTACCCTTACATCAAACAATCTGTGGTGACAAATTGTGGTGACAAATTGTCAAAAGTGTACAATCTAATCGTTCAACCAAACAGTGGTACTTACAGCGGGAGTTTTGTAGGATAACCCCAATTATGTTGCTACTTTTCCGTCTCACGGATATGATGTGGCTGTGAAAGAAAAGGAAAAAAAACAACTTCCCACTGCATTGGAGCCAAACATCGCCACCCACTGACGGCATCAAGGACCTCCCATCCTTGGCTTTACAGTAGCATCAAAAGCTAACTCCCAGTTTGCCTGACATACATTTGCATCTGTTCATATTTATTGTGCTCATACGCAACTTTTTCTAAACGCATGACGCTCAAAACTGAAAACATTTCTGCGTACTTCATTACTTTAGGTCACAGGGATCCAGGGGAAACAATAGAAGTAGCAATCCGTCTTGGGATCGGCTCTCTATTTTCTGTTGTGCCAACTCAAAACGGAGCTAGCCTAATAACAAAGAAAGTTAACAGACTGCAGATCAGTGGTAGAAAAACGTGACGTTACGTCATCTAGCAAATTGGAAAGCTATGATTGGTCCATTTTCCAACGTTGTCATCCTGCTGTCACAACCGCACGCGGCACTGTGGAAGTTGCTAGATCGTCTAGCGCAAGAAAAACTGTTATAGGAAGGTGAGTCGCAATTAGATACCGTATTATCTAATACTTGTATCCTAAGCCTCACATATAATAAATACACGGCAACGTCATTATGCCGTAAATGACACTGAATACTGATTAAATAAACGTCAATACTAGCGCTATAGTGAACGGTGGGTCTGATATTTATTTTCTTTCATTGTATAGCTTCGAGAGAAACGTGACTGGTTACGTAAACTTCGCAAAGACAAATTCGCTTCGCTGGGTCGCTGCTGCTGGGCGTCAGGAGAACAACAACTTGTCTTTGACTTCCGGCTGGTCTGGTACATAGTGTTTAGCACGACGACAAAACAAGCACATTCACAGCTGACTCTTTGTGTTGTTCGGGGAAGATAACGTCTATCTGAAGACGATAATAGGTAGGATTGCTGAGCTTGCCAAAACAGACCTTGAAACATTGTAGTCTGGAGGGCGGAAGAGAAAATGCTAAATTGGCTAATGTTAATTTTCGGTAGACGCTAGCTTACGGTAAATCCAATGCTGGTTGTGACACCAGTTTTGGTATTTGATGAAAAGCTGATTCAAGGCTTTTCTTGCCCTTTAAGCCACGATACACGACATAACTTATGTTTGGTTTTTACTGCATTGCACAAGTAACTCAGGAAACTACACCATAAAAGGAAATATAGGTTCAACTAATATGTTGGATATAATCTTTTTACTAGAACAAAATAAAGACCTGAAGCAGTATATTGTTTTTCCATAAAGCATTTTTGTTTAGATTTTATTTTGAGTCATTTCAATCCCCCAGAAGCAAAGCTACTGGGTACTGTAACTATACTTAATTGTTTTTGCACTGTGACGAGTACTGTAATTGTCAAAAGTAATGCTTGTGGCCATGTTTTTTCCTCATTAAATTTTGGAATGGATGCAGCAGAGGGGGAAACCTGAAAGAGGGCTTCAGCCAAACCCTGATCATGGCTGCCATGCATCAACCAGGAAACAAAATCAGGAATTCATTTTACTGGGATGAAACGGAGTGCCTGAACTACTACGGGATGTTGTCTCTGCATGAAGTATTTGAAGTAGTTGGATCTCAGTTATCAGAGACTGATGTTGAGGTGCTGTCTTTTCTTTTGAATGAAACCTATTATGCACCACACCCTCTTGACCCATCACGCTGGACAGTTGAGCCTGCTGAAGACAACCCAGAGAACTCAGGTGTGACACCAAGTCCTCAACTGCTAAAAGCATGGAGACAGCTAAAGCCTAAGGGATCCCAGCAGCCCTTAGTGGACTCAAAGCCTAAGAATGGCCGTGTGCTGTTTCTAGATTTTGAGAGGAGAGGATATCTTAGTGATGGAAACCTTGAACCTCTGCTGCAGCTACTAAGAGTCCTCACTCGTCATGACCTGCTGCCTTTTGTGTCCCACAAGAGAAGAAGGACAGGTGAGGATTTTAGACCCAAGTTCACAGACAGGAGATGTTGTTATCAACCTGTTAGAATCAGTTATTCATCTCTGAATAGATTTCCTAATATTGGTGGCTAAATAATTATCCACATTTATGTTTATTCAGTGTCTCCAGAGAGAGTAGAACAGAGGAATGACATAGACTGCACAGACTTGATGTATGGATTACAGCATGCCTGCAGACAAACAGAAATGCCACTTCCATCTTTCACACAGCAATTGAGAACTGGTAAGTACCCTGCGTTGTGGTAAGCAAGTCCTGAACCATGTTTTAATAGTAACAATTTTTTATTGGTGACATTGATAGTTTGTTTGTTCTGTCCTGTTTTTGTATTAAGAAAGGTGCTCATTACCTTATTTAATGATAATGTTTTGGTTCCCACTAACATACCCTGTACTAGTGGTAGACTTGGAATAGATAAAAAAAAAAAAAAAAAAAGGATTTTTAATAAAGTATCAGTCAAAATAAAATTAGAAATTAAGAAACTGGTAGAATATATGACAATGAACAAGTATAGAAAAGGTTGCCGTCTTCTTGTGTCTTACAGGTCAAATTTCACAAATGTATTCCATATGTTTTCAGATATTCCTCCTGAGGACGGGCTGTCTAGTACTAGGCGAAGGAAGAGGAGAGGAAATGGCTGGAGCCGTAGGCCCAGGAAAACAGCCAGAATGGTCCAGCCACTGCCTCCAGCACCACAGAAAGTGTCGTGTGGTAAGTTTAGCACATGTTTATTTAAGCTCTTCCTTTTTGATTTTCACCTTTTACCTTTAGTAGTGTCTTTATCAGACCCCCCCCCCCCTTTTTTTTGTCAATTATACAAATAAGTATTTGTCAGCCTTTTAACATCTTCATCACATTTCCTGTTTTGTCATATTAATATTGATTTTCATCTGCATTGAAACTTGAAGCTTGGACACCAAATCTGAGATATGACTTTTCTATTAGTCATTCCAAAGAAAGCACAATATCATCTAGTCATTTTTTTACCTTTTTATAAAAAGGTTAATGCAACAGAACGATGTGTTTACTTTTGGTGGAGAAAGAAAAGTTAAAAAATGATATTAACACACTTAAAAGATGGACACATGTATGAGACATGACTGCTCCTAACGCAGCAAATATCAATACAAAGCGATGGGTCAAATGTTAAAACCAGTCAAATATATAATGTAAGAATTTTGCCTGAATGTCAGCCTACTTTTATGGCATTCACAGGTGTACAATTTGAGCAAAAACTGTTCACAATCATTAGTTTTAATGTTTGAACAGAAATTATGGAATAATCATGATTGTGTGCACTCCCCTTTGGGTTGACTAATATCCTTATTATTCATGCTGCTTCATTAATGTTTTTCATTGTTTTCATAGATCATCATGAAAATATGCGATATCTTTTTAACTGTCTTAATTAAACATACAACATGAGACATTTAGTAATTTTATCCATTTTTGCACCTGACCCTTATTTAGATTCTTGTCCGTTCATTTAACCTTTTCACTAACTCATTGGACTTTGTTCAGTTGCTCACATTAAGAGTGCAAATCAGTGGCTGTTTCTTGTTCTTCTGTCTTATACTTTTTGATACAAGTGTTTAGTCAAGTCGCCACTGGATGAATGCCTTTGTTCTGCTTTATTGTCAATCTTGACACAAAGTCATCACAAGTTGGTTCTGACAAGTTTCAAACCTTACATGTCATCATGAACATGTCTTTTGAGCTGTTCTTCAAATTTGTATTGGCTCAACTGAAAGTATTCACTAAATATCCCAGTGTCAATGTCCTGTTACATATCTAGACTATTGCTTGTTTTTTTATAAGGGATGGGTATCAACAACCAATAACAAATGAGTGCAAGTTCCTGACAGGTCAGTACACAAATGTCGATAAACTTTTAGAAAGGGATGTATATCATATCACTAGGGTTTCACTGCTAGCCAATAAAGGCTTTAAAGTGCCATATTCGCATCAACCCAGAATGAACATCAATAGGCAGGTACAGTAAATTTTGCCTTGTAGCGAATATCAGGAAGTTTAATGAGAGCATCTCAAAGTAAGATTGTAATTTTATTCATTTTTAACTTGCTTGCAAGTTCAAGTAGTTATTTTCCCCATGATATGATACATTAAAAAAATGAATTAGATAAAAATATGAAATAGTAACTTTTTTTGGGGGGGGGGGGGGGGGGGGGAAA
>JAOXYM010000006.1:10995943-11022389 GCA_028567055.1 Leptatherina wallacei | reverse complement strand
CTCTCCCCCTTGTTACAACGACAACGGGGTTGGTGCTGCTGCTTTGTACTGTATACAATGCTTGTGTATCATAATGTAGCTGCTCCTTACCTGGTCCCCCTCATCAAACCTACTTTGGTCTTTAAAATAAAATTAGAAAAAACAAAAACGACAACAACAAAAAAACAATCATCCTGTTATGTTCTTTAATGTTATGCAATGTGGAAGAGAAAACAAGTTGTCTGAGATTTTGGATTCCTACCTGTTCATGACAGTATTTCACAGAACTGACAGAGTCCTCAGCAGTAAGCCACAAATGCTACTAAGAAACCTGAAGCTGTTGTTAGATACAAATATGTCCAACAACAAGAATCTCTAAATAGATCTGCTTGATTTGATATCTCTAAAATCATACCAATTTGGAAACGCTGTTGTAAAAACTGCTTAAACAGGAATTAAGCAGTACTCTGTGGGGATAACATATCAAATGAATTTGACAGATTTTCATAAATATGGCCAACAAATGTTTTCAGTGGTTAATGAATGGCAAATGATTGTCACTGTTTACCACCCAGTAAAAGGAAATATTTTTTTATCTTTTAAAACGGGGTTGTGTGAAGTAATTAAGTAGAGGGTATAACTTGCCGTCATCAGTGGTCAGAGTGCTCATAGAATCTGGCCTAAAGCTAAAAGCTATCAACACTAGAGGAGTGAGTTTAATCAAAAACAAATCCAACCTCAAAAATGTTATTGCGATTCCTGAGAATATTATAAAAAACTGTTTTACACCGTGCCAAGTTTGCATCGGACTGTTATTTGGTCATATTTTTTTAAACTGATTTAAGCCTTTGATACCTGATTAGGGAAAATGGCAGTACTTTTAGTATGTGCTGTATTTATTCATTTATTTATTTATTTATTTTTACCAGCACTTTGTTTAATATCATCCTCATCTGAAAAATTAACACTGCAAATGCAGTCTTTTACAAATACAGCTGTTACAGTCTGGAAAAATACAAATATCATTGCAGTAGGAATGCATGGCAGTGAGCCGTTAAACACATCTGATTTAATTTGCAACAAACTCAGCTGCTCTGTGTTGTATCCTGCCACTGATCAGGAGAGTCGACAATAATGCAGAGCAACTCAGACAATAAGGACAGTATATAGCAGCCTGATGTAAAATTTGTGTGGTGAAAAACTATTTATATACAGCGAATGCTCAAACCGCTATTATTTTTGAGGCTGGAGGGCTTTTTTTGTTTTTGTTTTCAAAGAATAAAAACAATCACTGTTCTTTTGGAGCTCTTTTTAGATTCTACTGGAGGCCAGACACTAATTGGTCACTTGTACTTAACCACAACACTTCAAACCTTCAAAACAAACCTAAAATATTTTTTTTTAAAATCCCATCGTTCTCCGTTATTCAAAATTCCATAATGTGAAATATGACCAGAAATGCAAAAGATAATTTCAAAAGTTGTATTATTTTGTATATCTTAAAACAGAAATATGCAGCATCTCAATGGACCAGAGATGACAGACACATGTTACACTGCACAGTGTAGGTGGGTTTGCCTTTTTTCTTGTGAATGTGCACAACCCGGAGAATATGACCAATAATTGAGTCCCCCTTCCGGGACGTCACTAAAATATCAAAGTAGAAATAACTCTCTGAAACCGATTGTTTTCAGTGCCATGGAAGCTGAATGTAGAGACACGCTGGGAAACTCAAACATTTATATGATTAAAAGACAGCGCTGCTCACTTTTCTGATGAGTATTCAACGCTATGACCCTAGAGAAAGCTCAGAAAAGTCGAAATATTATAATGGGGCCCCTTCAACGCACGAAAGTGTTATCTTAAAATTACACATTTATATAATTTAGCATAGTCCTTTTATCTAAAGTGACTTACAAATTAGCGTGGGCTCTTGAGTAATGCAGTCTGATAAGCACGGTAGGTATGTGTGTGTAAATCCAAAGAGCAAGAAGACAGATGGGTTTAATTCATATGTGATTAAAACTAGTTTAGACTGAAGGTTTGTTTAAAGAGCTGAGTAATCCCCTTAGGAGATAAACTTGGAACAGAAAAGACCAGTTGGTTACATGCAACAGAAATATGTTGGACCTGTTGTGCATTTGGGAAATCGTTTGGCCCCATCCTTTTCCATCATCCTCACAGTGGACGGCTTTATAAACAGCCCTAAAAGTAAGGAAATTTGTGTTAGGTTAATTATTTCTTCTCCCTGATGGGAGCTTAGTAGCATGTAGCAATGGTTGTCATTGCAAATAATAATTGGTTTTCAATTGACTTGTCTGGTTAAATAAAGGTTATAATAATTGTAATGTGGAAGATCCATATGGTGCTACTACAGCTTGTCACCACCTCCTCATGCTGGTCACCAGCCTGGTCACATTTTGCTGTGGGATGGCATCAACCGGGATTTATTTAAGGTCAACCAGTGTGGTTGTGTTGGTGACTCGAACACAAACAGCACGCCCAAGCTCATCTCACAAGGGTTCAATAGAGTTGAGGTCTGGACTCGCAGCAAGCAGTGTTGTTTTCGTCAACTATGACGAAGATAAAATTATTTCATTAACGCCCCTTTTTTTCACAACGATAACGAGACGGTAACGAGCTAAACATGGCTCTTTGAACGAAAACATGACGAGACGTGTGTGAGTTTTTGTTGACGAGACTGGACGAACATGTTAGTGAGTGGTCTGTAAGACTTTCAGAATTTGACATTTCTGCCTATTGTGCTGTAATCGGTCTGTCCAAAGCTAGAAAGTAGCACAAAGGTTTCTGCATCTGCTTCTTGTTTGGCCACGCCCACAACCTGGCATGTAGTGTACGTTCTGCACAACACACCTGGGGTCTCTAGTCACACACACAGACACGCAGTTGAGTTTAAGTCATTGATGGACCATGGCGGCAGTGACAACACAGGGGCTTGTTGGTCGGAAACAATGAAATGATCTATGGACATACTTTCAATTTAATCTTAAAGAAAAACAGAATGCATTGTAGAGGGAGATTGCCGTAAGTGTGGCCACCAGCAGCAATGAAGTACAGCACGGCAGCCCCTTCAGAAGTATACAGCTAAAATAATATTAATTATAATCAAATTATGTTTTACAAAATGAAGTAGGCCAGGACAGCACATAAACAAACTAAATCTAAACTTTAATTTGCACAGCCTGAATATTTGTTTAAAAAAACAGCCTTATTTAAATGAAGATTTAGCGTGTGCAATTGATTAGCTGCGTAGAAGGAGAGCAAGAAAGGCGCAAACGGAAAACAAATGGAGATCGAAATATTAGTAGCAGAGGCAAATATAAGTATAGCAAAGATATCTTAATGTGACCAGAAAGACTGCAATGGGAGGGTATTTGCCAAAAAGTAAAACCAGTCGGAAAAACAAGAAAAACACCGGATGAGGTTAAGAAAACATGACAAGATATTAGATGAAGAACAAAATAAAAAGCTCATAATAAAACCTCTGCAAACAAGACAGGTGGGGGGCAGACAGAGGAGATTCCTCTGACCAATAGGCTATTGAGGAACAGGTGCAGCGCACTTTCTGCGAGGAGCAGATAGCCTAACTGGAAACCTGGGGCAAGACGCGCTAGAACCGGCTGTAGGTATGTGCACATCTGAGCCAGTTTACGCCGGCCTTTCAGAAGGGCTATATATAGGTGCAAAAACAGCTAGCGCAATCAGTTCTACGTTTAGTAAATCACGTTGCGTGTGCAAAGCTCATATATTTGCGTCTACTCCTCCCAGTATTTGTGCGTTCTGGCAGAAACGCCCAGATTGCATAATCATTCAAGGCAAAAGTGCAAAATGCATTGCAGTGCAATTTTTTTGGTTTAACGGGCACATTCCTATTTGCGCCAGGTTAATAAATCAGCTGCATTGTGATTTTACGCCCGTTAAGAAATTTTCGCGTGTAAGAGTCGCAAATCTTTGATAAATCAGGGCTTAATATTTTGGTTTTTTTTTCTTCTTTTTTTTGCCTACTTTAACTGACAAAAACTAGACTCAAACCTTTTTTGTTTTCATCGACTAAAACTGGACTGAAACCATCACTTATGAAAATGACTAAAACATGACGAAAACTATTAGGCATTTTAAAAAAGACTAGACTAAAACTGAGATGGCTGTCAAAAACAACACTGGCAGCAGACCATTCCTCTTCACTCCCAAAATCTGGAGGTACTCTGTGATGATCCTGGCTCTGTGGGGGTGAGGGTTGTCATCCTCGAGGATGGAGTTGGGTCCCAGATCCAGGACATATGGGATCCCCACGGGCTCCAGAATCCTATTCTGATATAACTGTCTATCAGTTATGTGTCAATCAGGTCACAGTCATACATCTGAGACTGGTTCACACTTGGCAGCATTTAAATCCCAAAACCACAGCGAATACCAACAGGAAACTATTGCAGGGAAGTTTGCCTTATTTTTAGGGGGCACTACCCTCACACTTAGCTGTGTTGCTCAATTCACAAATGCATGAACTACCTCATTGTAAAGGTGACTAATCAGCCTTTCCAACTATGAATACAACACCAATTAGTATCATTAACGGGGAGAAATAAAACACAAATTTCCTTACTTTATGTGCTAAGTTCAAATTCTTATTCTGTTAATTAAACTGAACAAGCAAGTTAAGTGCTAAATGGGCATGTTTACCTGTCCAACTGTGTGGACAGGCTTTGTACTCCATTTCAGAGAATCTAAAATGGCCGCCATGGCCTTCAAAGAAATGCCTGTATGACTTTTTCCAATTCTGAGGACTGTAAGTGAACAGTATTCTGCTGAGGGAAGCTTGCGCTGTATCTTATCTCTGTACCCCGTGTGGGCCCTGGTGTGTATTTGTCAAGACGTAGCAGAGATAGATAGGGCGGTTCAGTCCAACGCTGGCCACTAACATTTCAGCAGACCTCAAATAGCCTTTCTTGTCATATGTCATCTCTGAATTAATTTTCAATAGTGTTTGAATTAAATTCTGACAATGACAGCTGCTCCAACAAACTTCCATTAGCTCAGTAGCATTTCCGTGCTTCTTAAATGGGAAGCTTTCAAAGGTCCACACTTTTTTTTAATGGATGCTACTTATTAATGTTACAGTTAAGGGTTTAATTTGTTGGTGAAGATAAGGGGATAGGCCAAGGTCAGAGGTATACCAAACATCCCTCTGTCTTTATAGAGCTACAGCAAAATCCTTTCTGGCCTGACTCAGTTGTCAATGCCAACTATTAGCCTAACTCAAACCTCTTTACAACTGAGAAATGCCTGATTGATGTTAATTTATTTTTTTTTTAAAAAGAAAAAAAAAACCTCAGTCAACGGATATCCAACCCACTTGTGCTTGTCTCTTTTTCTCTTTCTCTCCTTTCTCTGTATTCACAGTTCTAAACAGACCAACCTCTGTGTCAGGAAAACGATATCCTCACACACAATGAGAGAGAGAGCGAACACTAAAAGTTCAAACTGCGCAAAATGGTAAAGAGTGATTTGTCTATGGGGTTAAGAGAGATTTCTGTCTACCTGTCTCTCAATACTCCTGTAGCTTTTCACTCTCATGGTCAGTTGTTCAGCTGAAAATGGATCGATAAAGAGTTGAAGCTCTTCGTGCCAAGTGACTCCTCATAAATGGGTACTTACATTTTTTTTTAGGAATTTTTTTTTTCCGGGGGGGGGGTGCGTTGAGGAAGCCAAACCGGCTTGGTGTTTAAAGTGAGAAAATGAAAGCTGTGCCTCCTAATGTCCTGTCTAAGTGGATGTCTCTCTGCCTGATGAAGCGTGAAGTGCTCTGTAACCCTAACAAAATGACTATCACTGTGTTCCTGTGATTCCAAATGGCCTTCTTCTCAGTGTAACTATCTCTACCCCCATCCTGCTCAGTATGAAATGGGAAAGTGAAATGGAGGCCGTCCATAAATGCAGTAATTGTGTGAAGGGCAGGTGTTTATCGTAGCCTCAGCCCTCACACGGTGTAATGACCAAAGCAGTCAATTAACGAGGCTAAGATTTATATTCCTCACACTGACCATAAAGTATTGTCAAAGTTAGGTCATCAGCATATATTACCTTTTCAAGATGAAGTCTAACAGTTTCACCATAAAACTGTGAAACGGACACTTACCGTCACTTGCTGATTTAAGTTTACTTGTAAGAACCAGATATGTGCAATTACTGGAACTGTTAACCTCCACTGGCTTCAATCATTTTTTTAAATGTTATTTTACACCATTAAGGTAAATTGGGTTGCCTTTCCTAATACTGCTTAAAGAACAGGGACTCCATTTGAAGTGTAAAAAAAAAAAAAAAAAGTTACAATTTGGTTGTTATTTTGCTGGGAAAATGAGTCGGTTTGCAGGAGGCTACATGTACAATTATATTAGGCTGAAAGTTATTGTTGCTTGAGAACTTTTTTTTACCACTTTCTCTGACTGATACTTGAGTAAACAATCAAATTGCAGTATAATGCTGGTCCCCATGAAACAGTCTCTACCAGCTGTAAGTAGTTCACTGTTAATGCTGCTAAATAAAATAACCTAAAATTAATGAGCTAAATAATTAATTTTAGTTGCTTAATGTCTCATTATAGTCGTATGTGGTGCACCGAGGTTTTTCAGTCAATGTATCAAAATTTTATTCTTTTTTTGTTTGTTTTTAAACTGTGAATGAATTGAACTGAAGACCAGTATTAGTTTTGAAAAATTGTAATAGAGACATGCTTAATTAATTTTTCAGTCAAAATCAAATGTTTTCTTGTAAAATGTCCATGTTTCATATGATTGTACTATAAAACTTTCCTGAAGAAAAAAAAAGAAGAAAAAGACCTTTTGTCTTCATCTTTTTTTTCCATGTAAGATACTAAATGGCAAATTAATGATGTTCTGCAAGTGGGTTTTCTGCTTGATCTTATTACCAAACCTGCATATTTAAACATTTCTGAAGCCTTATTGATTAAGTATCCCCTTGGATCCAGTCTTCTGTTTTTATATTAATCTAATTACAGACTTGTGAAGCTTGCATGCACACACAGCCAGTGTTTGGTTACCCATCTTCTACAAATGTTAAGAGATGCAAAATCGATACCTTAATTCAACATTTGCATTTCTAATGTTGGCATTTTCCAAACTTTATCCCTCTTGAGTCTTGTTCCATTCCCCATATCCTCAAACAAAATATGGCTGCAAAGAGTGGAAATGTGAGTCTTGAACAGAAAAATGAAACATTTTTCAGTCGGTCCTTTGCCACTTAAGCTATTATCTTCCTATCAGTCACAAGTATGAGCTGCACACATAGCTGTATGTCACATGATGAAAATACTTTTTTTTGTTTATTTTTCTTTGGCCAATTTGAACAATTAAAGCTGATTCCACATTTTACTGATGCAGCATTTTTAGTCGGCACTCGTATAGGAATTTTTTTTTATTAATTGCTCATGTTTCTTTTATAGGTGCTAAGGGCTGAGATTTACATTTGGCTATAAAACTGAGTGGAAAAATGTTTCCACCATTTTGCAATTGGACACTTAGAATGTTTTCAAGAAAAACTGATGTCACTGGTGGCAAATGCCGTTTACATCTCCTTCATTAGGAGAAATGGATTTTTATTACAGCAAAAGTCGTCAGCAGCTGGTTGCCACTTGGAGCTCTGGAATAATGACATGAGGGATGATCCCAGCGTTGCTCTTGCTCAGCACAGTATGTATCCTCTAATCTTTCTCGCTGTGCTGTTGCATGACCACCAATCCTGTTAACGCCAGGACTCAAGAAGCTATTTATATTCAGCACTAAACATTTTGATCAGAATGAGTCTTGATGGATGTTAAAAACTCCAGTTTCAGACAAAAGTCCCCCCCCCCCCCCAGGCCTTGGGGACAGCCATGGTGCTCTCTTTACCTTGATATCTGCCCACAGCCTCAAGTTCATTTAAACATGTTTACTACATGAATGCAACATCCATGATTTAAGCAGATCTTTAAAGCTGTCTGACTGAAACTTCTCATGCACCAGTGTCTTTCGATTCACTCATTTTGTTAACAGCGGGCTTTGATGCTCAAAATAGAATTGCCCAATCAAGAAATGGAACTACACCACTGGATCAGATGAGTATTTCTTTCATTGTTCCGACTCAAATTCATTTTCACCAAAACAAGCTACGGGGCTGTATTTAGTTCAAACATGCATCCAGACGAGTTGGTCTAGTTTCAGTGTCGTACATAATTCAGTTTGCTCTGCCCCGTTGCACTTTGTTTGTTTGTTTGTTTGTTTTTGTCAGGTTCTAATCAAAAGAAATATCCTGAAGTATAATTTCCATTAAAAAGACAGCCTATTGGGTCACAATCTGCTTTTGGGAACTGTGCCCCCCTTTTTTTTTGTGTGTGTTAAAATTCCCCGCCTAATATAATGCACTTGTTTTATTCAAGTTGAATGAGCCATGTTTTAACTGGTTGTCATGTTTTTTTCTCTTCCCTTTGTTTTGACTTCATGACCCCTTGTGATCTTTCCTCAACTTTCATCTTTTCCTCCTCCACTCTTTCTATTTCCTTTCCTACACACCCTCTTAATCTACTTTCTCCCACAACTTCACTTCCATCTACCACGGTTTCCTCCCATCTTCTACCATTATCAGATATTCGCCTGCGTGTCCGTGCAGAGTACCTGGAGCACGAGTCTGCGCTACGTGACGGTGTCTCCTCAGACAAGCGTCAGCCGCTGGAGCGGCAGTTTGAGTTGTTCAGTCGAGCCAACACGCTGCTTCGTGCCAGAGACCTGGGTTCCATCGTCTGCGACATTAAGTTCACAGAGCTGGACAACCTTGAGGCGTTCTGGGGTGACTACCTGAGCGGAGCCCTGTTAGAGGCACTAAAGGGAGTTTTCATCACAGACTCTCTGAGGATGGCAGCAGGCTCCGAGGGCGTCCGACTTCTGATCAGTGTGGACCAAGATGACTATGAAGAAGGTCGAAGGTTGCTGAGAGCCAGGAAGATGATGTCATTAAGTAATGGTGGACGCATGGAGACTTCTTAGACTTAATATCCCAATAAGACATTTTCTTGTGTATTATATTAACTTTGAAGAAAAGAATAGTTGGGCACTAAGTGAAAGTTGTAGGTTCAGGCAGAATAGAGAAGCACTTTCAAGGCCTCCTGTTGTAGTTGCAATCCAGGTAACCACCACTAGATGGCAGAACTTACTATTAGCAGTTTGTATTAATACCACCTTTCATAAAAAAAAAAAAAAAAAAGTCTTAAGTTGGAATATAACTATTATTTGTCGATAAATTATGTATAGTTATGGATCAGAGTGCTCTCCATTTAGATTCAAGTACAGGTTATCAAGATGTCACTTCTTTGTCTCGGTGAAAACAGGAACAAGCAAGCTCAATATCACCTTTTCAAATGGCAAGCCCCTCATGATATCTGTTTCGTAGATTAAATGAAGGCAACCGCTGACTGCCACAAAGAATAGAAATGTGTGTGGTTTTGTCACAGCAGCAGACGCATGTTAGTAAAGGACCATAGACACGCCAAACTCCTAAATTTATTTATAGATGGTGGGTATTTAGATGTAAAGATGGTGCTTTATAGTTTCAAGTGCAACTGAACTACTGTAACTTAAAAAAAAAAAAAAGGCACCACTATTGGGTCCAGTTTTGTTTTTGATTGAAGGTAAAAAGAATTATGTAAATCAGAACTTTTGATCATTAAAGTCAACAAGTACATTTTTTTTCTCTCATGTAAAAGAAAAATCAACAATTAAGGAAAAATGGCTGCTTTCACCACAGTTTGACTTTTGTGTGCAACTTTGGAGAGGCTTGTCCACACAAACGCACCTAGATAACTTAACACTGGAATTGTCATCCCTGTGTACCACGATAACCCAACTTATGATTGCTGTGGTCAGTGGATACAGCGGTTTCCAGTAGATGACAGCAGTGATTAGGAATAGGTCTCAACAGACCATGGAAGATTCATCATCACAAGCTTGTCAAGAACTACCCTGATAATGCAGTTGCGGCTTGTGTCTGGGCTTCCAACTAGGCCTCGGCAAGTGCTTCTCTTAGCAAGTAAAGCACAGGACAGTGCATCGGTCAATAGAAGTGATGTTGGGGAGATCAAAATCAAAAGTGCACATCCCAGCTCCACTCAGCCCTGCTATGTAGGCCCAGTAGAGTGGCTCATGGACAGCTGTCTACTCACCCTGCTGGAACTAATGCCTGGACTTCACTCATAGAAGACGATCAATAAGGCCCCTCACTCTTAAGTCCCTTCATACTGGCATGACTTAAGCAGGCAGACACTGTCTGAAGTACAGGTCTCTGCAGGACAGCGCAGAGAAAGACCATGGACAGATTTCCATGTTTACTTTTGTGTGTCGTTGGTAAAAGAATTAATGTATGTTTGTATTGTTCACTGATTCAGGGGAACGTTTTTCTTTAAGAAAAAAATCTTTGATTTTGCAAGGGTATTTTTTTTTTTTTTTAAATCTTTATATATTGACATTATTTTCTGGTGAGTAATAAAGGTTTTGATGGCTTCAGCCTGCATTTGTACATTATTGACACCTGTAATATTGTAGTTTATTTTTTAGGGCTTAATTTGTGTAGATGAGACTTAAAATCAATGTACAACAATAACCAGTCAGCCAAATTCAGCCTGTTGGAAAGAGAGAAAATGAGCTTATCCAAATCTAAATTTGGTTACCTTGGAGTCCTCTGAACTCCACACCGCGGGATTGTCTTTGTTTAATGCCTTCCCCAAATCCTCTGAAAAGTTAATTGAAAACAATGTAATGCATTTTGCTGTATGTGACCTGTCCTGGTGCCATATGTTAATGGTATAACATTTTCAGTGTAGATTATTATTTATGAAGAAATTATTACATGTTTAATTTGAAATATATTTCTATTCACTGTTTGCTAAAATGTAAATAAATGATTGAAATATGTCTATTAACATCTTAACTCATTGTTCTGGTCAAATTAACTTTTGGTGTGTGTATTTTTTCCCAAAGCCTTTATGGCTTTGTTCTAAATCACTATGAAGGCATCCTTACTAACTTTCATTAAATGAGAAATTGTATGTTTGTTTTTGGCCAACTTTTGTAAAGGAAAATGGAAAATGCAATAGCAAAGTATATCTCATCTGTTTTTTTGAGGTCACAAATTAGAGCTTCATTTCCCCCCTTTGTTGTGTCAAATTGTTTTTTTCCCTTTTAAATCAGATTTTAGCAGATTTTTGTATGATGGCAGAGATGATCTTGAAGTACTGAATGTGGTTTGAGCCATTTCAGACAAAATACAGGTTTTGATGAAAAGATTGATGAATAATGTAAATGTTGATAAAAGGGCAAGCACTGACATTTTCTAATTAGCCAATGTCCTTTCTAAACCATATTTTTTATTAGAAGCAGTCTGTTACACTTTAGTGCATGCAGAATACTGCAGTTGATGTTTGGTAGTCCAGCAAGAAGCAAATCTCTCATTTTGCAAATGCACAGTTTCCACACCACAACGGGCTGCCTTTAAGATGCCACCATCTTTAGGTTCCCTAAGAGCTCTCTCTTGGTCCACCATGTCTAAAAAGCTGCTATACCATTGACCTGCCATCATGGAAAGCAGTAGGAGAAAAACCTGATGAGGCCTTACCATGTTAAGAGTATGCTTTGTTTGATGCACCTAAATTGCCCAAGGCCTGCTTCTGGGAAAAATAAGATTTTTTTGTCCTTTGTTTTGAAAGCCTAGTCCTTACCACACCCAGCCTTAAAGCAAGAGCAGCAATATGAATAGACCCAGGCACTCTGTCTGAGATGTCAGCAAGGCTATAGAGGTCCAATTCAAATGATGCTGGGAACACGGTTCTTTGCAAGGCTGCCTTCATTTAGGTGTTTATTTGAAAATCTTTCTGTAAGTTTCTATAAAACTTAACAAACCTAGGCAGATGCCACTGTAACACTAGATGGATTTAACTGAATGTCCAGCCTCCCAGAAATGGGTATCTGAGATCTGTGAAGAAAGCCAGCCAATTTAATCTCCCAAACTGTCTAGGTGCTTTGACATGGATCAAGGATTATTTACCTTCTTGCAAATGGCTGAACACTGATGCCTCCGTGGCATCTCTCCGGCCGCCTTGCACCGCTAAAGTCCACTAATTAAAACGAGTAACACCAAAAAAAAATCTTTTCAGATGATCTCATCTTTGACGATTTCCTGGACAAACTCAGTGACTTTAGTGAGATTTAGAGGAGCTGATGGTGAATTTATTACCTTCAAACTGCTCAGTTGTAGCCGTTTCTCTTTTTGTGGATTTGAGCCTGTTACACTCTGCACTCCCATCACCACTACAATCAGTCCTGCTTCAGCCAAGAGGGTCCCTTTGTGCTTAACTGATCTACATCCAGGTTAAGTATTCCACAGATGGGGTCAAACATCCTGTTGCTATGGTGACAGAGATGGACTGGACAGTGGCAGTCTTGTGATGTATATTGCTGGGAACCTGTAAGATGATTAGAAGACACGACAAGAAGGCAACAGTGATGGAGCCAGCACTGCAAATAATAAAACCATATTGTTTTTTTAATGAATCGATCAGTTTCAACATGTGTTTTCACTTTCCATTACCTGTAGTGGGGAATAACTTCAAATAAACTATATGAAGCTGCCCTTTTTTTCCCACATCATATCACAGTGAACATTCCACAAAGTCAATGTTCAGTTTATTGCCTAAACCACTTCATAGAGACATCAGAGTTAGCTTTGTGTTCCGTGGTGCAAATTGTATTGGGTGCAAAAGCTAATGTAATGCTGGTCTGTGTGGCAGGGGACTGGTCATCATCCTCCTGTAGACTTTATTCCACTGTCCGCAGGTGTTCCTCCTACTACGTTGATTGGATGGAGACTCGAGTCATCTTCTGGTAGCTCAGGCCTAAATCAGTCTCCTATCGAAACGTGTCATCTAAAGCTGATAGACACTATAGCCTTCAGTTGGCTCACAGGGACTGCTGTTATTGTATGTATACCCTGCAGCATATCGTACATCCTTCTGATGGGAGAAATTCTCTGCTTTTATTGAGGGGAGAAAATGAAATAAGGTGATCTTCTCAAAAGCCTTCTTCCTTTTTGCACCTCTGTACCAAGGGGGAAAGTGGTCCGGTCGCACAATGCAGATTCATAACCACATCTAAATGTCATATTTTGTTCAAAAAGACAAAAAATGGGATTTGTTGGGTCATTTCCTTCATTTGCAGCAACTAAAGCAATGTCAAATCATTTCCAGCAGCTTAGAAAAATTTACAGTTAAATCGCCTGCATATTAAACCAAATTTATTGAGTCACCATGTTAGCAAGTGTGTGTGCCTGCCTCTGTGCTGAGCAGACAGAACTACTTTCTGTGGCCTGCAGGTGGCAGCATATTTTAATGCATAGACAATTTGAAGAGGCCTCATATTCAAAGCAGTAGAGCTGTGAATATCTTTTCAGCTGAGTCATGGTTAGATTCATGACAAGAAGTTACAACAGTTGCTGTAAAACCTCCCATAACACAGGCTGACGAAGATGAGAGTGAAATAACTTCATTTTTTGTTTTACACACTTAATCGGGTCATTATGCAAGCACTCATCCCTTGGATCACACTGGACCCTGTGAAGCATTGCATGTGGAAAGTAAAACCAGCTTCATTTAGTGAGGATACTGCGACATTTGGACGTGGATCATTTATTCCATGAAATGCTATTGATAGTTAATTACCTCACATGTGGTCTGACCTCCCGTCCTTGCACTCCCAAATGACCGTCTCTCTTGGCTCCCTCTTTTTTCCACTGTCATGCACGCGCCTCTTTCTCCTCAGCAGCACCACAGCCACCGGGTCTCCATAGAAACCGCTGAGAGACACACGTCAAGGGTGAGAGATGGTAAGAGAAAAGGGGACAACGAGGGACAGAGAGAGAGAGAGAGAGAGAGAGAGAGAGAGGGAGACATGAAAGGTTAGGGTTTTACCATATTCCCTCCCCAAACCCCCACCCCCCCACCCCCCCACACCACCACCACCTCCTGGTTTAATTCTGAGCCCCCAACCCAGACCAAACCGGCCCCCCTTTCACCTACCTCTGCCTCCCCCGTATACCCTTCTCCCCCATCTTTTTTTTTTTTTTTTTTTTGCTCTCCATCCCTCTCTTGTCCAGACAGGCTGCTCGCATGGCGGGGATGGAGACGTTCACCGATGGAAGCACTGGTAAATTTTCACACCCACAAAAAACAAAACAAAATAGGAGCATTGTTGTTGGGGTGGGGGTACAGGGACTTAATTTCCACTCATGTGTCCTTTTTTTTTTTTACCTTTCCTTAGCGCTACAATACACTCCCCCCTTTCACACTTTCCATTCACAATCTTTCTGTTCTGTGTAAAAGGGGGGAAATTTGAGTCCACTTGCAGAGGAGCCCGACTTTTCCTCCAGTTAGCGTCCTGTGGAAAGGATCGAAGAAAGGAGAGAGGAGTGGAGAAATATCGGATCTAATGATTTTTTTGTGCTGGGCTGGGCTTTTTCTTTTTTATTGATTAGAAAGAAATTAATTCAAGGGGGCAACCCTCGTGTTCTGCCTCTCACTCTGTGTACTCTCCCCTCACTCCCTCTCTCCTAACCTCCCTTGCTCCTTTGCTCTGTGGACGAATAGCGTTGTGTCTTCTTGCCTGCTCTGCATGTTGTAATATCGCGGGAATATTTGATTCGGAATATGCTTTGTGTTATGCAAAGCCATATACAGTGAATGCAGCTTTCACCTCTCCATCTTATGTTCTCATGACAGACGAATATCGTAGCCTACATTGTTTCTTTTAAACGACTTGGTTGGATGTGGTGGCTGGAATTGCGGCTGGATGCGATGTTCTTATTTAGCGCTAATATTTAAATCCATGCACTTCTGCCAGCATGGAGGTTTCGTGTAAAGGGGAGAAATGATCAAAGACATGTTCAGCCCATTGGCACTATTTAGACTCTGTTGTCCCGCTGATTCTTCTTTGTTACGTGAATCCTAATTATGAAAGGCCACGAGTGATAATAGCGCTCTTTCCGCCCAGGCAGGTGTGCGTTCAGGCCGGTATGTTTGGGAGGCAACCGGTGCTTGTATTTGTGCATACTAAGGCGGCAGTTTATAGTCAGATTCACCTGCGCTGTGGGGGATCTTCATCAATGTGGTCGATATTTGCACGTCGGTATCCGCAGATAGCACAATACTACCTCAGGATGGAGGGGTTTACACGCCGCCGAAGGGAAATCGATGGACAGACTGAGTTAATTATGAAAAAATCAATTAAAAGGAGGGGAACTGCGGGCTTTATAAGGCTGAGAAGCTGGCTTGCACCGGCAGAGGAGAGGAGAGGATGAGAGCGGCCAGTGGAGGAGAACCATCCAGCCGCTGCCTCCCCTCTCGTGCCTGGCCGCTCCGCAGCCGCTCTCCGGTGGCCGTCTGCGCACATCCTGAGCGTCGTTTAATGCACTGCTGCGACCATGTGGCTCATTCTGTGTTGGGCACATCACACCAAAATGTCACTTAAAAAAAATAACCTTCAAGATATAAGCAATATCAGCGATTAGAGTGACGACTTTATTCGCGCACACCTCAGACATCACCTCTAATTATCGCTGCTGATGTGAGGTTCGAGTGTGTCTTTCAGACACTTTTCTGTCCACCTGACCTTTGCGATTCCTTAGAAACACGTACAAGTTTCTTTTTGGGGCCTTAATGCCCAAATATTCACCTTGAAGAGCAGTAGACACGTGGGTTTCAGCTTTTCCAGAAAACTCTCAGTTGCATTTTTAATTTGTGTTGCTAAATTCATAATTATGAAATATTCCTTCAGATTATTAAGATTGCTTCAAGGCAGGAACCTGCCACGTGAGCACGTCCAAGTTGGTCATGTGCAGTTGGAGGCTACATGAGTGTCACACAATCCAGTATGATGTCATGTAAATTTGTTTACCAATGCCCGCATACGAGAAACACAGAATTGCAGCCTGATTATTAACACTTTAAAGTTAGAATATATGTAGGTTACATATTTTAAAAAACAAAATAAAACAAAAACATAATGAGGAGCACAATGTGCGAACCACAGAAGCAAATGAGGGAGGGACACAACTTTTAATCAACGTAACTTAGCTCTAAAAGAAGAGAAAGTACCCTTTTTTAGATGATAATTTGAGCTATTTTCGACAGTTTTTATTGTTCATATTTCGCAAAAAGCGTCTCAAATAAAAGTGCAAAGATTTGTTGCATATTCTGCTGCTCTAGATTCTTGCATGTTTATCCAGAGGACCGTCCTTTATTATTATTTATCTATTTATCTATGATCTATACGATAACTTAATCATGGCAGGAGTTATAATGCATGCATATATTTGTTACTTTAATTTGTTTAGTATTTTTCTTCAAGTGGGAAGCACGAAAATGTTTGATTTGATTTCTTCTTGATGCGGCTCACACAGCAGAAATAGAAATATTTTGGTTAAGTCTGATCAATAATAGACATTTGGAGTTGCAACCTTATCCACCCTAATAATTTTAACTGTTCATCTTCTTTGAGTATGTGTGTGTGTTCATGTGTGTGTGAGAAAGAGAGGAATAAGTTATTCCAAATCATCATCTCCATAGTTTATTAATTCCTTATAAATAGCTTTACCTTGTCATTTGAAAATTGCTTCAAATATTAGGCTTTCAAAGTTTCGGTTAAAACTCAGAGATACATTTAATTTGCTGCTGTTTTAACCAGATCTTTGAACACTTTTAGTTTGGGGGAAAGAGATTGAAAAATAGAAACAAAAAACTCAAAATAGCTTCATTATAGAAACATCCACAGTTTGACTCTCAGTTATTGATCATATTGAACATTTTAAACCTCTTTCTCTATTTCAATTCACTTACAATTCCGATTTAGATTTTCCAATATGTAAATGTGACTGCAGATTGTTTTGCATACGTATATTTTAACGCTGTACGTTTTCGTGTATTTTATTTTTTTTTTTTTGGTCGTTCTTTTATATATTTGCCCCTCTCTTAGCGTCACATTTTGTGGAGCTTGCATGCATACTATTTAAATAAAAGACACTATTCTGTGTTCGTTTCCATTTCAGCTGATGTGGAAAAACAAGGAGTGTGATCTACAACCACAGTTTAGAGGAATTAAAACATTTTTATTTCTGGTTTATCTGAATTAAGTAATCTTTGGAAACTGTGATTTCCATATTCAAACACAAGGCCCGTATTTATTCTGTTTTTGGGCTTCTATGAGTGAGACACTTGGTTATGTGATCATCTGTTTTATTACTGTAAAGCATTTAATTACATGGGTTCAATATTTTCAGCTCAAGGAACAAACACACACGCACACAAACACACACACACACACACATAGTACGGGTGTGTTTCTGTAACATGTGATCATTAAATTGTACATTGAAGGCCAGCTATTTGACAACATCTAGCTGTATTTAGTTTTTTCATACTGGAACTTATGGCTAGAAGATCATTTTAAGAAGTTGGTAGAAAAATAATTCACTATATTAACAAATCAGATTCTTTTTAAATTTTCTTCTTTTCTAAAGAGTTTTTTTTGTCAATATTGAGAGATATTGTCAGTAGGTTATATTAATCCAATAATCTTTTGAAGAGATTCTTAAATTCCATAATTAATCGTTTTATGATTCCCCGTATCCCCCCCCCCCCAAAAGACTGGTTTCCCCTTTTATCTGACACGTGAAAGATGATTTTTTTGTGAATTTTCAAGTGAGATTTACTAAGTTGGGGCGGATCTTGGAGACGTGACACCCTGACACCCTGTCTTGCACCTTATCAACTTCAAACACACCATCACAAGCGATACGTCCAATTTTAGGATTTATGTAAACGTCTGTCACCAAAAGCTCGTTCCATAAACGGGTTATTGGCTCAGTCCTGATCGTCCCTGCAAGGCTTTGATGTCAGGCTTTCTATTCATTTTTGCCACTTGCCATTTCAGTCGGAATCGAGCACCATGGGCCGATGCGAAATTAATCCATTTTCTGCGCGACTCTCCTGCCAAATGGTGTGGTAGCTCTCCGTGTCCCCGTTCACAATGAGCTAATGACCTGCAGGTCAAAGGTCGCTTGGCCAGTTCCTCAATTAAGGCGGAGAGATTGCAGTTGCACGATGCATCGTTTTTGTGAAAAGAAGGGGGCCAGCAGTGTCCGGTAGACAGAATATATTTCATGTAGGGATTTACTTTAGTTGGACAAATTTAATCCCAAATGCTCTCAAAAGTGTGTTTCCGATCATTGCTTATAGTCTGTTTATTTCCTCATCTTAACTTGACAAAAAAGTTATCTTTCAAGTTTTTTCTATTTATCTTTTGTGATATTCTAAAATAAGCTAAGTTCATGGTGCAAGTTTTATTATGAAACACACACACACACACACATTTTAAAACCACACTGCCATAGAGAATATTGATATGAGACAAAAAGATTAAACACAGACCTTGAAGTTCTTCTTAAAGGTATTCCTACAAAAAGTCAGAGGAAAATGTTTTCCTTTTTTTTTGTTTTTAGACATGAATGTTAAAATTAACTTTGTATGTGTAGGCTTTTTTGTGTCTTGTCCCTGGAAAACTATGCCCCCCCCCCACCCCCCCCCCCCCCCCCACACACACACACATAGTTATTTATCAATTGTGGTTACTGAATGTAATCAATGGGCAATCCACAATCATTGCTGCATCGATTAGCTGATAAATGGTGATCGGATTAATCATCTGAAAAGAAAAAAAATCTTGTTGTCGATGTCGTTGGCTTTCTTAACCTGACTGCTCGGCCAGTACAGCAGCTGCACAGACCGAGGCTTCAGCGCCACAGACAGGACTTCAATAAGTGACAAAAGAGAGGTGATAAATTGATCAAAAATGACCACAATGAAATAGGCCTCTTGTGAGGCCACACATGTCCATTATGTTAGTGTGTTTGCCGGTTTGTGGTTGGAATACATCAAGGGCTCAGGGTCAGGGTTCAGCTTCATCCCAGACTGATGACACTGCAGACTGACTGACCTCTGAGGGTCTAACAGCTGGGGGAGGAGGCAGCATACTGGACCAGCAAGGAAGAAGTGACAAGACAAGAGAGGAAGATGAGCTAGATGGAGGTGAAATTTAGGGTAGAAAAGGAGAAAAGTAAGAGAGAATGGCTCATTTACAGAAGAAACATGGAGTATTATTACCACACTGGAACTTGATTATTTCCTTGCGGTTTTTGTTGATTTCTCCCTGCCATGGTCCCCCCCTGGTGTTTGTGCTCAGCTCTGGTTTGAAGCAGTGAATTAACACCTGACCCCAGTCTCTGACCCTACCCCGTCATCGAGCTACCCCCCTCCAGATTAGCAAACACACGCTATCTAGCCTGGACACACGCTCACACTCACGCATATACAGCTACAGCCACCCGCAATCACCATCACACATGGACACACATAACTACTTAATGTATAGAGAGCAAAAAACCAAACAATGCAGTGTGTGTATAATATCCACACAACCTTTGCACATCCCATCATCTGTCCACATCTAATTCCCCAGAGTGGAGCTTCAGTGTGTCACTGCTTGTCACCCTAACGGTCAGTCTGTAATAGCAATCTCCCCCCACCACACAATGTCCAGGGAGGCAGTCCCCCCCCCAACATGCACACACACACACACACACACACACTGACCCCTCAACCATTTTACCTGCAGGAAGTAACTCAGCTTTGGCCCGACTGTGGACCCGAGATCTGCTCTCACCCTGCCAACATCCCACAAACATGACCAGTAGCTTCCAGTCTGTACCAGTTTAAATTTTGGCTCTCTTGATTTGCCAACCTGATGAAGAAGTGGTTTGATTGGAAGTCCGAAGTCTGGAGAAGCTTCACAGGAACAAAACAAAATTAAATCATTGCGATCTGAATGTTTTATTTACAGCTGCAGCTGATAATGTGGTGTTTGAGCGTTGGCTTATCACAGAAAGTAGTTACGATTTTTGTTAAGTCGCTTTTACTGATAAACTGCAAGAATGAACATTTGCCAGAAAATTGTGGATACACCTGAAGACATGAAATAATATCTAAAAATGAAAGAAAATTCTACTTATTTATGAACAATGTGAGTGTAAAAGTGAGTAAAATTATATTCTTTTTAACATTCAGTTATTCAGTAGAATTAGTGTTGCAAATACTAGTTTTATTGTTTTTTTGCTGTATTGATTCAATCCTGTTAATATCTTTACATGTCAGCATCACACATCCAAAACAAGATACTGTAAATTATTATCATTATCATTATCATTATCATTATTATTATTTTTATTATTATTATTATTGTAAGTAATAGTATTTGTATTATCAGTACTTTTAATGATAAATTGAATACACTCTAAAATATAGGAAATTATGACAAATGCTGAAGTTACCATATGGATAGATAAATTCATATTATTTTTATCCTCATTCAGAAATATAAAAAAGGGGCACAGTGCATTTTTACAGTGAGGCAGCTGTAACCCTCAAGTGTTTAATAGTTTTTTAAAAACACATTTGAATTATTTGAATTCATAATTGAATTATTTTGTCTGCATTTTATGCATTCATTGACGTTCTCAAATGAAAAAACAAGGAAGATTAAATGCCGCAAAGACCCTGACTTGAACTTGAACTGGACATATTCTGGTTCACGGTCAACACCCCTAAACTCTTCCATCATTATTAGATTATTTTCAGATATTTTCATTACCAGAACCAATTTTCCTCTAATCAAATAATCAATGAAGCGACATCATGTTTCAGGACCTGGGGATTGAGTGTGAATCAGCAAGAGAAATTTATTTATGACTATAGTACAAATCTTTTCTTATGTGGTTTTCGTGGATTTTCTGCACACCATTCCTCTCATCCCAGCAAGTATCAATGTTCTGTCTTTTTTAGTTTTTTTTGAGGGGGGGGGGGTGTAGGACTGTGTAGTACTCACCGAGTATCACATCACAGGACCACATCCTCTTCCTTCTCATCCCATCTTCCTCAGCCTCCTCCGGGCTTTTGTACCGGATTGATGGCCGCTTTGGCCGGCAGGTGAAGGAGAGAGAGGAGGGGCGGGGGAGGGTGTTCTCAGTTGGGCTGGTCAGCAAAATTTGTAGTGCCCACCCTCTGCCTGTGAGTGTCAGCAGAGAGCAGGCAGAGTGTCTGGCTTGATTAGGTTTCCTACCTATCTTCCCACTGTGTCAGACAGAGGAGGAGAGCAGCGGGAAGTTGCCCAGAGGAGAGGGAGGACAACAGAGGAAGCAAGAAAAATACATCTTTTTATCCCTGCTCTCTCCGTCAAAAGACCTGTACAGTTTCCTCTTGCTGTGTCTCTCATTCTTCTGTTTTTTGCTTCTCCATCCCACCCGCCTCTCACTTTGTCCTGCTCTCACCCAAACCCCTAATCCTCCTCCTTTTACCCCAAACTCATTCCTTAATCCCAGATCTCCTCTTCCCTCTTTACTAGACCCTTTTCAATTGTTCTCCTTGTACTTCTCTTTCACTCACCTCCACCTTTTTCTGTCTATCACATGTGAAAATGCTACCTTTCAGCATAACCCTTTTACACACTCCAGATGACTAAAGCATGCTTCTTTTTTGTCTGTTTTCTTCTTCATCACTTCAATAGTTTTTCCCCCTTTAACACCCACTCATTCAGAGTTTTTACTCTACTTCTCTACCTGCTTTTTCATTTCATTACGTTACTTCCTGTTAAAGAGTTCATTAAAGCTTTTTCCAAAATCCTTTTTCTTTGTAGGAACAGGAATGATTCTGTTGCAAGAAAGCACTTGCTGTTGAGTCCCCCCCACCTTTTTTTTTTTTTTTTCCGTCCCAAACAAGCTCACACCAATTTTAGTCAGTGCAGCCATTTTGTTGGATGTGATCAATTTTCTGTGATTTGGTCACAGTGATTTTCAGCTCATCAGTTTCTCCGTTGTGTGAGGGTTCGGCGGTGTCGCCTTGTACACCTCAACATTGTGAGCCTCATCTGAGGGCTAAATATGAAGATTTGGAGCGTAATTATGGACAGATTTGTCCATTTTGAGTTATATGACGAGATAAGTTCATATAAAAAGCTTTTCTTACACTGAGACGAGACTCAGAAATTGAAAGAAATTAAGCTGATCTTGCGACTATACAGTGAAAACATACTTTCACTTCCACAGCTCAAGTTTTTCTCTCTTTTTTTCTTTTTTTGTAGTGAGAGCAGGCTATAATTTTAACCACACAATGTTTCACAAATAGTGTTTCGCTGCCACCTCAGCACTGCTCATATTATTCAGATAACAAGAGAGCCTCTGTCATGTTCAACAAAATAGGATATGTTTTCTTAATCTGTCAATGGCTGCGGCCCTGAAAGACTTCATTTTGGCTGAGCAATGAAAGGCTCAAAAACATCAATATGGTTGAGGAGGATAAGAAGAAAGGGCCATATTCCTGGTCTGTATCACATTCCCTCCATATCCCCCTATTTGTATGGTGCAGATATTGGGTCTCAAGCGAGAAATCAGGATTGCGTCCTTCCTGAATGGCAGCATCCGTCTGTTGAAGTGGAATAGGAATGTTATACGGAACCAATGCATCCGGGCTTGCCTGGACATCTCAACAATACCACTTCACACTTACTTTCTCCTCTCCCTCTCTATCGCTCTGTGTCTCTCTCTCTCTCTCTCCCCTCGGTAAGTTTCTTGCTCCCTGTCTCCATCATAGCCACGACAGTGTGGAGGAAGAGGTTTGGATTAGGCCTAAACATACAATCATGTCGGCCGGGCCATGACTGCCGGCAGCTTGCGCTGAGTCCACCATGAAAATAAGAGAAAAGGAACAAAAAAACAAACAGGAAATCCAGTCCACTTCATACGCCTCTCACTTCCATTTTCTTTGTGCATTTCACGTGTGAAAAGGATTGCAGAGAGGATGTCAAGAAGCTAGAAAAATATAGAGAGGAAAAGACAGTTATCCATGCTTTCCCTCGCCTGTCACACTACAATGTGCATGGTTGATAACTAATTCAAAAAACATGCACAAGCTTTTCAGATAACTTGTACGTCTGAATGTGATTTTAAAGGGTGTTTCCATGCAGCTGCCTGCGGCTGATCAATGCTGTTCCTCCTGTCACCCTGCAAGAATATCACATTGGTATACAGTAATCCAACAAAAGGCGACGGGACCATTTTGCTTTGTCTACGGATAACATTTGGTTTGCAGAGTATGATGTATATGGATGGAGCTTGGGACTGTATTGTAGTCAGTAACTGTCAGTGCAGAGAAGAGAACAGTCTCAACCCTGCAGACAGCGATTTCACCGATGCACAGTCGCTGCTTTTGCCTCCTGCCTTTTCTCCCCTCACTCATCCTATTTTCAGCCTTTCATTTTTTACACAAGGGGAAAATGAGGAAGAACAAAACCAACATATGAAAACTAAAACATGACAGAGAGGGGTGGGGATGGGGAGGGAGGAGGGAGGAGAGGAGGAACAGAGGAAGGAGAGGCAATCTCAGAAAACAAGAGGGCTTTCAAAAGTAAGGGATGAAAGCTAGTCAGGCTGTTATTTTTGAAAAATGATCCTTGTGTAGTGCTCCTCTTAAGAGCCAGGTACATATTATTTTATCTTCCTGAGGAGACTCAGCGAGGTGTTTTGGCACAAAAGAACTCAGCAATGTTTCCTTTAAGCTGTGCACTTTATTGACCTTAATGTTATTTTTGACAGCTGTGTTTTAAATCATTTAGCGTCTCTCTGAAGTGTTTCTCTAATCACCTCTTAGGGTTCTTTTGGAAAGTAGGAAAATACAGGAATCTTAGGTTGAGTTTGTTATGTTTACTAACAATATTTTAGGAAACGGTTACTGGAAAATACCTAAACTCATTCATCAGTCTGAACTGGAAGTGTGCAACCATGTTACATGCGAGCACACACACACAAACGTCTGCACCTGCATGCTCTGCACCCGTTCCCTCTCCCCTTAATTGAGGCTGTTGCCGGCTGACCACTGCCATCCACTTAATCATTGTAGCTCTCCCATTGTTTTCTTATATCTTTGGATCTATTTGATATGATTTCTGTATGAATCAAACAACATTGTCAAAATTGTTGCCTATTTTACTTGGAATCTTGAATAATGTTTTCTTTATCACACTTCTAAACAGGAAGTGAATAATCAAACAAGAAAAACTATTTAGTTATAAGCAGCATCACTATTCTGTTGTATTTTATCTGAGATAGTTTGCAAAAATAATTATTTAAGTTTTTCTCCTTTGCTGACATTCGAAAGATCTTCTAGTGTATGTGTGTGTGTGTGTGTTCTCATCCTGAGGAGGATACGACAGCACACATGTTAGTATTGGAATGTGCATCGGTATGTGCGTGTGTGTGTTTGTGTGTGTGTGTATGTTCAACACGTGCCACCCCGTATCAATAGGTTAATAGCTGAGATGTCAGTTTCAGTGACTAGCTGATTAGTTGTGTGTTCACTAATCCACTCCGGGGCGGGGAACTATTGGCTTCCCCATTGATTTTAGTGTGGTGAGTAGGCAGAAGATAGAGAGAGGGGAGATCTATTGATTGACCCCAAATTAGCCCCCCCACCACCACCCAGCAACCCGACCTGCCGTTCCTGTACTCAGCCGCATGCTTCCTCGTTGGGTGACAGAGCTGACAAATATGGGTAATGATTGGCTGCTTCGACAAAGAACGAAATGTTTCTTTTTTTTTTAAGAAAAAGAAATGTTTTTTTTCTAGCTTGGAAGTACTGCTTGTTTGTGATTTGGCTGTCACTTGATTGGCCATCTTGTGAGGATGAGCTACGCTGTGTTGTGTCTGACCATAGGGAGCAACTGGTTTGGAAGCCTTTGATGAGTGAAACAGCATCTTTCCACAGTGAGGGTATTACTTTTGTGTTTCTGATCACAAAGCGTGACTTTATTTGTAACTCTTCTTTTTTTCCCCTTTTTTTTGGACAAAGAATATGCATAAAGAAGGGGTTACAAAAACTGTATCCTGTCATCTAGACCCTCCTCTGTTATCCTTTATGATTGTCAACCTGCAGCATCATATTCCTCCTTTTTTCTGCTCTTTATCTCCATTTCTGTCCCTTGCTCTGCACTCACCCCTCCAATACATCTTTTCTTGAGTCTAAGCTTTGAGTTTCCTCTCCTGAGCCTTTCCATTCCATGTATCACGCCATCTCATCCTACTGCATCTACCTCTGATATTCCTTTTCAGGCCGTTTTTTTGCCTCTGTCACTCATTCCCCTTTTCCCTTCTCTGTCTATGTAAGCAAGAGGAGGTTGTTAAACATTTTTCTTCCCTCTTAATTGTTTTGACTTGGCCGATTGGCATCCCGATTAGGCCCATTGATTTCCTGGCGCTAAGTGCATTGATTTTTAAATTTCTTATTGATCCCCGCTCTAAATCTCTTGCGCACTCACTCACACAGTCTCACCGTTTGCAGGGGCAGAGATGGAGAAAAAGGTTGAAAGAGGAAGACAAAGGGGAGAGATTGGTGTTAGGTAAATACACTGACCGATGACAGTGGACTGAATTAACAGAGTGGGAGAAAAAGAGCATGAGGTGCGGGAAGAGGAACAGAGTTATGAACTGGGAGGTCGAATGAAAACACAACACTTTTGCAACACAATGCAAAGGTTGGCAGAAAAAACACCTTAATAACTCAGCATTAAACATTAGGTCAAACCTGCACAATTATTAGGATTTTAAACTTGTCTATCTTTATTTATACACATGCCTGTATTCCCAGCCAAAACCTGTCAAATGTAAAGACAACCAATGATTTAGTGATTGTAAGAAGCATCAGCAAACCGTGTCAGTACAGTAAGTTTCCACGCTGCAGCCTCCTGGATGAACGTGTTCATCTGAGAAGAATGAGACACTTTATGGGTGAACAGAGGTTTATGAGGAATAGACAGATATTGGAAATGTCTGAGATGGAATGAAGTGTTTTGTCTTTACCTTGCTATTTCACATGGTCTGCAGAGCCTGTTGGAGACGCACGTGTGTGTGTGTTATTTCTGGCTTATGACTGTGTTAGCTTTTAGAGGCCTGCTAGACTCCGAATCTTACATGCCCACTGGTGTTTCTCAGAAGGTGGTGGACCTAATTGGCTGTATCCGAGTCTGTGCATGTGAGTGTGCATGTCTCTGTGTTCACATGCACTCTTGAGTCTGTGTGTGTGTGTTTGCAAGCTCAACTATATTTGAACTATATGATGAATTCTGTCGCTGTGTGCACAGAAACATGTATGTGTTTTTTTTTTACATTTGTTTGTATATTTTTCTGTGAGAGTGTGTGTGTGTGTGTGTGTGTGTGTGTGTGTGTGTGTGTGTGTGTGTGTGTGTGTGTGTGTGTGTGTGTG
>JAOXYM010000006.1:10962263-10988707 GCA_028567055.1 Leptatherina wallacei | reverse complement strand
GGGGGGGGGGGGGGGGGGGGGGGGGGGGGGGGGGGGGGGGGGGGGGGGGGGGGGGGGGGGGGGGGGGGGGTGTGGTGGTGATGTGTGAGTAGTAGCGGGTCCTCTCTCGCCTCAATGTTGCGGCCAGCCTAGTGGCAGATCGCTACCATCCTGGAGGGAGCCGGGTCGAATGAGCCATTGGGGTTCCCAAATAATAACGGGACAAACAGACAGACAAAAAAAGACACACAGACGGATGGACGGAGATAGGCAAGTGTTCCGATAAAAAAAAGAGATAAAAAAAAACCGCGACACCATGAACGGATTTTAGTACAGATACGCTATCTTCTACACGCTGCTTTTTTGTGGTTTAGTGAATTTATTATTATTTATTTATTTATTTATTCCCTGTGTTTATTTATTTTTCTATCGATTGATTGCGTTTTAATTACTGCCTTCTGACAGAGAGCGAGGGAGGAGGAGCGTCAGGGCCAAGCGCGCGCGTTGTGTTTTCTGTTTGTGTCTGTGCAGCCGTTCTCTCTCTCTCTCTCTCTCTCTCTCCTCTCCCCCCATCCCACCACCTCCACTTGTTTATTTATGCCGGCCGAAAAGCTTTAATGAAGCTGTTTTAAATGTGCCCGCAACACGATCCTCTGCTTTGCGCGAGTGGATGAATGTAGATGTAGCTTCCTCATGCAAAGGGAAAAGAAGGAGCGCGTGCAGCTAGAGACCAAATATCTAATAGATAAAAACCAAATACTCCAGAAATCCAAATAAGACTTTATAACTCTTTTCTGGCCTTTTACACAGTCTTTTTCGTTGCTGTGTGTCCTAATTTATGGGGTTTTTAAAGCTGCAAAGCGAATACCAAAGCTTAACCCGGCCGGGGATGCCACAGGAATATAAGGCTAGCGACTGTTCTCATGCCTTTTTCACACCTACAGGAAACATAACTGGTGAGAAGTGAGAGGATAAAATAAGCTCCGGGGCCTCTATGTTTACTCAAACAGAAAGCTCTAGCAGTGCAAAGGTAACAGAGAAACGCAGGTGCATCACCGACAGACAGGTGACACGCAGCCTTTTTTAAAATTATTATTATAAAGCTATAACAGGCCTGTAATTGTAACAGAACTTTTCATGTAGCTATAGAGGTGACTTCTGGTCTCCTCTCTATCCGTCTGTGTGTTTGTCTGGACTAAAAAAGCTAAACTGCTCCACTCAAGGGACCATCCTACATATATGTTCTATGCACATTTAGGCTACACCAAAACTAATGCCGACCACCAGTCGACATCTACACGTGTAAATAAAAGTGCGCAGCTGGGGCTACATGTGTACACACCTAACGGCGAATGTTGTGAGCTCTTCAAACCAAAATATTCTCCCAAAGCTGTCTGACAGAGAAGCGGACGAAGATACTGAAGCCTCAGAGGAGGACAGAGCTTGTTACGGTGCTTCTGTCAAATTATTTGCATCAAAACAAGAAGCAGGAGGAAGATCATGTTTGTTCCTTTGCCGGTGCCGTTCGTGTTTCAGAGAACTGCCCCTGACCTCAACGCCTGGCGTCTCAAGTCTCCTCTGGCTCTCCGCTCCAACTCCGGTAAGACATTTTATCTCTTGTCCCTGCTACACCTTCTCCATGTCGGCCAGCCTTGCAGACCCGCCCCGCCTTGCACTGAGCCGAACAAGCACTTGCGTCGGGGAGAGGTGTCGGCGCACACACCCACTTCAACACGCACACTCCTCGGTCTCCTTTTTGAGGGCTTAAACTGGGTCCTTTGCGCTCTCCGAGCAGCTGTTTAAAATCTTAAGAAGCCTCTCCAGAGCGCTCTAGACTGTCCGGAGTGATTGAAAATGAATGTCACAAAATGTCCTTTTTCTTGCTGTCCAGTCTGTGAGACGATGCGCTGCTGTTCCACCCCCCGTGTTGGTTCATCTCTTGTCCGCCTATGTGTTCTTTTTTCTGGGTATTTTTGCTCTGCTGTCTCCGTCCCCGTCCTTCCCTTCCTCTCCACTGCCTGCGCCTGAGCCTCAGCCTCCGACTCTCCCCAACTAGACTCTCGGCAGGCAGGGAATATTCATGCCAACTTATCGATCCTGCGGAGATCGATTCCTGGGCCGGTGGAAGCAGTGAGAGGGGGAGATAGAAGGAGAGAGTAGGTGCACGGAGGAGCACCACCATACTGAAGCACACATATGGGGAGAAAAACAGTTTTTATTTGGTTTAATTTCGCATCATTTTGTGCTTGTGCTTGTTTGTGACTCTGCTTTCTGCAGGCTGTCCATCTTTGTGGTTGTCGCTTTGACTTTGCGTGCAGGTTAGCTGTCAAGCTTCCCCTCTTTGCAAACATCTCTAGGAATATACTTGGAGTGACTGCGTCCCTCTGTCCCGTTGCTTGGCTGCTGCACGGTTGGAAGGAGTGTGGAGTCAGGGCGGGGGAGGAGGGAGCCGGCTGAAGCTGTGGCGCCGTCTGCGTTTCATCTGCGCTGAAGTGGAAGAAAAGGACGCATGGTGGGAGCAGTCAGGCCGGCTTCAACGTGTCACTGACTGTCGTTGTCAGAGGCATCCAGTTCAGTCCAGTCCAGTTTCTCTGACATGCAACAGCTGCTCAGCTCTTCACCCCCCAGACATCTTTCTACTTTGTATATACTGAAGAACTTCTGTGTATGGGATGACGGACAATCCCTTAAAAGAAAGTGAGAGAGAAAAAAGGAAAGTGGGTCATTTCAGTGTGGCATTGTTAAAGTTATTAATCATCCCTATTATTCCCTATACTTCTTTGCATCTGTATGCTATAGGTAAATGCGCTTCAGTGTGCACCTTAGCGGTAGATGGACTCTTAAAGGGCCAGTCCCCTTCGAAGCACCACCAGTGCACAGCTCCCCTCTCATCTCCAGATCAGTTTGAGCCCATTTGATTCCAGAGATGCCCACTTTCACACTTAGTCCACATACTCAGTAAGCGGTGTGGACCATATGACAGTAAGAAGACAGGTGAAAGAGGTGAAGAGAAAATACAGTGATGAAAGGGACCTGTTACCTGCCATATCTCTAGAGAGGAAAGGGGGTGAGACATTGGAAGGAGGATGAGGCAAAGGCGCAGGGACCGGGGAGGAGGAGTTTTCGCCCTCCACACATTGAAAAATGGCGAATGTCAGAACGAGATAAAAAAAATGTGGAAAGAGAGAGCGTGAGAGGAGAGAAGTGGGTGAAAGTAAGAGCGGATGACAGAGTGAAAAACGAGGAGGGAAAGGAAAACCCAGTTTGAGCCTGAGAGGTGAGAGTAAACCACGGATGAGCCATTATGTTGCAGTGTCCCAGGCCGGGGCCAGCATCTGAATAAGCAGGCAAACTGATGGGATGTGTACACAAGCTGCTGAATTCCATAGATGCTGGGATAACAGTGATTCACAATGTTATGCTGATTTTATACCGTTTTTGAAACGCATTATAACACGCTGTCCTTTCCAAAATTGCTAGTGGTGGATCAGTTCAGCATCTCGGCATCAAAACAGGACCTCACTGTTTTCTGCAAGAGCTGAACAAAAACAAACAGCAAGACATGAAAGCTCCCGGAAGTTTTCTCAAACACATTTCATGCAACCTGCTGAGTGGCTGCGCATATTGTCCTTGAGCTTTAATGTATGCTTTTTCCTGATAGTCACTGATAGCTGCATAAAGAACATACGCACAGAATTCCTGTGCCATGGCAGGGCTCTTAACTGGAGCGCTCAGTTAACTTGTCTCTTTGACTAGTGGCAGCTACTTGACTCCTCTGCATTGGAGCTTTGTGTGGGGTCAGAGGTCACAGTAGGAGTGTTACACTCAGCCCCACCTGACCCTTCTCTGCCCCCCTGTGTTTTCATTCTCTTTCATGTTACAACAGGCCTCGAGCACTCATGCACAACCCCTGTTGGGGCTTCACACACACCAACAGGCGCACACACATTGTCATGAAACAGACAGGCCATCATATACAGTAGCATAAAACAAGTCTGTTAGAGCGTTTTCCACCCGGACAGCGAGCCGCTGTAACCGATCCAGGTTTTGTTCTATTTTTAATGGCGTCGTGTCTGTGGAGGTGCAGGTCAGAGGCACCACTCACTGTATGAACTATTTGTGTTAACGTGTGTGTTTGTGTGGTAAAGTGGTTCGTGGAGCCATCAGCATTAACTGGTGTATGAAAGTTTAATGGGACATAGAGGAGAAACCGCAGGTTTCCCACACAGTGCAGGGTTTGATATGATATGATGGGACATCAAGGAGACTCGAGACTGCTTTTTTCTTTCTCCTTATCTCTCACACTTGCTCACACATACACCTAGATTCAGTTCATCTCAGCTATGCACCTTCAGTCACACACTATTAACCATCGTCTCCTGCTGTATACTATCTGTCTCTTTCATACGCGCGAGCACTTACACTCTGATACATTTCAGATTTTAGATACCCATAAGTTGCTTCATGTCTGTTTATGCATTTCAGACAGGACAACATTAAACTACATAGTTACAGATTTCACATTTCCTGACCATATACTGTCGGGCAATCTGATGTTTACAGTTTCACACATTGTATTCCAATAAAATGTTTCATCTAAATCCATTAATCAACATGTCTTTTGTTCTGTTTATGTACTTGGTGCCTACTTTTAAGACATTTTTATCAGCTGCACGGGGCGATGGCACATGTCTTTCATGTAAGCACATGCACACGCTCACCCATTTGCGTAGTGTGTGTGCGACAAAGAGGGAGCGAGTGTGTATGTGTGCGCACACACGTGCAAACTAGTGTGTGTAGGTATAGATTGGTTTGTGGAGGGGAGCGTGCAAGTCGCAGTGTTAACATGATTGCAAATGACAAAATGTCAACCTGGGTTTGTTAGCAACATAATGGGGAATCAATAGACACGAGAAAGATGTCAATACTACATGCTTTATTGCATTAAGCTACCTCTCTCCTTCTCTGTAGCTCTCTCTCCCCTCTTCTTTTCCCTTTCCCTCCCACTCTATGCTCTCTGTCACAACACAAAACTCTCTCTCTCTCCTCTCTTGCTCTGTGGTAGTAGAATTAGATTGCAGCATATGAGCCAGCCACACAGTCCTGAATCTAGCATGCTGATGGCAGAATGCTTCAGAAGCTAATTGGCTATCAGCTCGTCCGTTTGTGTATGTTACGCTCACACAGACGCCCTCAGCACCGTTTGACAATATGACAAAACCCAAAAGAGCCACAGCAGTGATGTCTCATTAACCGATGCATTTATGTAATGAATAACCCATTAAAGTTAATATTGGATGAACAGTCATTCTTGAAACACAAAAGCCTTATTTATAGAAATATGAGCATGTAATCACCTGCTCTAATTAAGGAGACACTGCTCTTTAAAATATATATTGGGAATTAAGCCTGTTTCATGCTTTTGGATTAATCCAGCTAAATCCAGTCTCTGAGTGTATAATGATAACATTAGTACTGCTGGGTTGTTTGTGTAACAGCAGGGTTTAAAAATTCCTCATAATCCTATTAACTGTTTACCTTTTTATTGGATTTGCACAGGTGTGCATATGCGTCAATAGGTCGGTGGATTTGTGTGTATATGTGCACAGATGTGTGTGCTGGTTGAGACTAATGTAGTATTAATGCTGATGAGGTCCCACAGCTCATTAGCAGCAGTGAGTGGTATTGCGTTTCTCCAGGGGAATGGGGGGGCGGACGACAAGACACACATATAAGGTAGATCTTCATCTTCATCAACCATTACCGCGCATGCATGCAGCATAGATACACTTTCACACATACCCTGTCACCCAGAAAGTGACCTTTATAGGCATGCTTTTAAATGTACATGCACCAACAAAGACCCTTTGAAGTAGACACAGCAGGATGCAGCCGGAAAATAATTCAAAGACCTGGATGAGTTGCATTCACCGGCCATCCATTAGTTTTGAATGTGTTCTCTAAATTGCCACTGACTCCCATTTGGAGGAATAATTTTGCACGGTTGGTCACTGTGTCCAGTGAAATACAGCTCAGCATTAGTCCTGACCAGGAGCCCGGTGACCAGGCCACTTAATCAGACCCAGAAACCTTAATCATCAAGAGAGCACACGCAGAGAGGGATGGATGGACTGTGTGTGGTATGTGTGAATGTGTGTGCGGGGCATTTAATCAACACATCAGCAGGAGTAAACACATACAAACCACCTGACTCCATCCTAGATATTGATTTATACTTCCTTCTGTGGCTCTAGTTGCCTCTCCTTATCTCTCCCTTCAGTAACATACAGATGATGTGCATGCAGAGAGCTTAAGAAGACTTGACCTCTACATGGGGGACACATCCTACTTTGAGAGTGTGTGGATGCTTAGTCAGTGGTAGCCTGGCTGTGATCAGGACTGGAGTGGGCATCTCCACATGTTGCCAATCACCTGCAACAAACTATCAAGCAGTTAAAGCGAGCATTGGAGCGCCTGCTGATTATATCGAACACTTTATTAACTGATTTTTAGTGATTTTCTTCCTCCTAAAATTGCCTGATTTATTCCATCATCCCTCGGAGTCTCAGTGGCAGGCTCTCAGCATTCCTCTGCTCAGTGGGACCGAAGCCTCCTGCATTTTCTTTTGGCAGAATATGCAACATTTGTACTGTATTTGCTGAGATGACTGTGGGCTCATTTATTGACCAACAATGTGTTTTCACTGGCTGCTGTCTTTTTTGTTGTTGATTGCTGCAGGCTGTCACCTCTGCCACCCGGCTCATGTGCCAGTACATTTAGATAATAAAAAAGACCAATAAAATCCAGGGGTTTGATTGGGTGTCTCCCTTTTAAGCCCAGCAGAGCGGACACCTAAATCAGGGGTCCTTCTCTCCATTTCATTTAGCTGATAAGATTTATGATAATGAAGGAGTCCATTTAACCTTTGGGGTTCTGCTGCTGTCCTTCAGACTGAGGGTGGATGAGAGTGCTTACAGATCAGGTTTTCTTTAGTTTGAGGCAGCAAACATGTCTGCTACAAGCGATGTGACAGTGTAAGCAAATTCATCCACACATGCAGAGTAGAGACTCCCAGAAGCACCCCAGCCTTTTGAGAGCGTTGAATGCTTGTTTAATCTCCCTTCTCTCCTTTTCTTCTCAGCATTTTCCCTTTTCTTTATCCCCTCTATCCTTCCTGCTCTCTGTCCCTCTCTCAGTGAGACTATTCTGTCCTGAAATTAATCTGTTGTACTCCACCACCTCTTCTTCCTCTCATTTCCCTTGAGCAATCTCTCTCTCTTTCTCTGCCTTTCTTCTTGAAGTGCAAAGTCACCCTTTTTTCTCTTTGCAGCCAAAATATGACAATACTCAAGAGGCAACAAACACTTCCCAACATTATTGTTTGAAATCCCGACTAAAATAATATATTTATACATGTAAATGTGTCTAAAATACATTTCCATGGATGTTTTTTTAGTCTAAACGATTTGAACAGATCTCTGATGTGTCCACCTGTATATATATATATGTATCCATGCTAAAAATAATAACTGTCTGTCTTTGAATATTATTGATGAGAGAAAAAGAGAGGGGTGACAGAGGGAAGCTCAAACCCCTCCCTCCTCTCTACAAGGGCTGCTCCCCTCTGTCTCTTTGTCTGCTTGTAAAGGGGACAAGGGAGGAGGCACAGAGCATGGGGTGCCTCAGGAGTGACTAAGTGACCCCTCTCTCCCCTTTCTTTTGACGCTTCCATGTTCTGTCCATTTTGTTGTGCACGTCCCACTCCCTCCCTCCTCTTTCATCCTATTTCGTTCCCCCTTTTTTCAGCCTGGTTAAGTCGCAATGGCTGTTGGCCTCACATGTCCAGCCCTCTCCCTCTTCTCCCTTCTCTCATCTTCGGCAACAGCGGCCCTGGTTGCCAAAGTGTCTGTAGGACACATTAAGGCCCATAAAAGCCCAGTCTGCCGTCGCACTCTTAACCACCAGTCAGAGGTAGTGTGCAAAAGTGACTTTAAATGAGTCTGTGATTACCTTGGAACATGGGGAGATGCTGAAGTGGCCAAGAGAGTGCGAGACAAGGCCGCAGCATCGGAAAGAAAGTGCATCTCTTGTGTGTTTCTTGAATCTCTTCAGGAAAATTGAAGAGAAATTAATATTTGTTTCTCTCACAGCTAAGAACTAAAAGGAGCGGCCTAAGTGGAACAAGTGAAGACAAGTTTTAATCCAAATTTGCTCCCCGTCTCCACCCTCCACTTCATCACAACCTGCTCGTCCCTCCCCTCCCCATCACCCCTCTCCCTAATTGGCCACATGCTGCCATGAGTGACAAGTATAATCATCAGTCAAATTATGATGGGGTGGGGGGGAGGCCAAAGGAGGTGGAGGTGGAAGAGAGGAACAGCAGAAGGTAGTGAGGGCAGAGGGGGGTTGAAAGGATGTGCTTTGATCAGAAACAGAGAGGGGGTGAGTGGGCAAACAGACAGAACTACATGGAAACCTGCTGACCACACACCTGCTGCTTCATAGATGGGCAACATTAGCACCCTCACACCTTAAAAGCATTGCACACAGGCTTTTGATTGATTGGTTGATTAGTTAAAGTAAATTAAATTGGTCTCACATATTTGTAGTTGACTTCTAACAAAATAGCTAAGAGGGGGAAAAAAAACTTATACTAGTTAAAACAGTTGCAACCCAGTATGGAACAATGAAATCAAACAGTGAGGTATGAACACAGCCTTGATTCTCACTTGGACCCATCAGGCCATGTTGGACTTATATTTGGATATACTTTGTTACAGAGAGCAGATGTTGGCTTTCCAGCCAACTAACGAGGTTTAAAGTAATTAGGAGTGCTGATGAAGCACTTTGATTCTCCGGCTGTGGCGGCCCTCTCATTAGCGGCTAGCTAGCTAGCGCTCCAGCAGGCGCTCCAGTCACATCCTATTAGGCGGCTCAATGTACACTCTGAATTAAAAGCAGGAGATTAAGAGGAGATGAAAATTGTCTGCGTATATATATCCACACACAGAAACATGCACACATGTGCACAGACACACGTTCATTCAAAATGTTTTAAAAGGATCTGCGAGTCCACATGCACTCACACTTGTAATGATGTTGTTAAAAGAGGCATTGACCCAAACTTTAAGACACTAATAGAAGCTGGTGTTACACTGAACATTGCTCAAACTTATCTATGCGTGAATCCTGGTTGCAAACAGTTTCCTACAAATGACAAGAAAACTAAAAAAAAACAAAAAAACACACACCTTGAGAACATAAATTAGTTTTTCCCCTTCTTTTTGGGATTTCTCACTATTCATCTATGCTCTCTTCATGCTTTCCTCTCCGCTCTCCCCTCTCTGTCTCTTGTCGTCTTTTGTGTGATGGAGTGATTATTGAGGACGTGGCTCCTGTGTTTAACACTGGTTGATGAAGTCTGCCTTTGTCTGTCTGTGCTAACCTGTCGCTACCGGGACACCACTTATAGCAAAATCAATACACAGAGTAGAAGAGGGAGGCTGGGCAAGGGACGTAGAGAAAAGAAAGGTTGGGGAAGATGAGGGGATGGTGGGACGAGGGGGTTGAAGGTACACAAATGCTGCAGAGAGACAGACAAGTGAGCGCGAGGATAGAGCAGGAAGATGTTAGAAAAGGAAAAAGGAAACGAGAGGGGTGGCAGGAAATTTAAATACTTGCTGATACGCAGTGATGTTGAATGATGGTGTCACTCACCGAGTGAGTAAAGCAGGGCATTTATATGTATATGTTTGCCTTGCCTGTGCATGGCCTTGACCCAGGGACTGTTTGTATCCCTTGTGATGTGCGTGCATGTGATTGTTTGAGCGCAGCAGAATGGGCAGCTCCTATCTTTGTGTGACTATCAGCTGTGTTTGTGTGTGAGCTTCATTGGCTTCCACTCCCCAGAGTTGAAACCAGTGTGAAGAGAAGAGGGGAACAACAGAGTAGGACGGAGGACGAAAAAAAGGATGAGATGGGGAGAAGGAGAAGTGCAGGAGGGGGTGGGACGAGGAGGGGGGGGGCAGTTGTGTGAGAGAGGCACAGCTGGGAAATGAGAAATGCAACCCCCTTCTCCATACCACCACCTTACACTCACACATCCAGCACACACATACATACATACATACACACACGATCCCCATCTCTTTATCCTCCCCTCAGGAAAGACGGGGTGGTGGTGGAGGAGGTGAAGGGAAGGGAAGGGAGAGGCAGGAGGGGGAAGGAAGAGATGGAGAAGGGGACAGATAGGGGCATTAAAATTCATGGTTTCTTTTTTTTTTATTTTCCCTGCTGAAAATCAATAGTGTTTACTATGAATGAGTGGAACAGTGGACAACAGTGGGGACAGAGAAAGACCGAGAGGAGGAGGAGGAGGAGGAGGAGGAAGGAAAAAGAAGGAAGGAGGGAGAGGTAAAAAGGAGGAGGGGTGACTTTATTGCAATAGGCAGAAGCACCAGAGGCCAAGGTTAAAGACCAGCAGGGGCAGAGAGACAGAAAGAGATAGAAGTACAAAGTAAATTCAGTTGTCTTCTAAAGCAGACATACTGCCTTGTAAATGCATATTTATTGTTTCACTACTATAATGATGTAAACCGCAGTCTTCTATGCTGGAATATTGTCTGCAGTAACATCAACCGTTCAAGTGCCTTCACTTTTCTATCTTTCCATTCCTCGTTCCTCGCTTCGGCGGACTCTACCTTTCAGGAACTGTGTGTGTGTTAATTGGCAGCCCACAAATACAACTGCCACGATTTCTCACAAACAAACAGGAAAACTATGCAGGCGCTCAAAAACACAAGAGTAAATACACACCAACTCCAACCCTGCTCACACTCTGAGATGTTCAGCAACCCTGACCCTGTTTCTTGCAGCTGAAAGCCTGGAAGTTCAGGATGGCTTACCAGTGTTTTGATTAAGCACTGCCTGTGTGTCTCACACCACTCGATCAAAGAGGAACAGTGGGTTTTATCTCTCCTTTTCTCTTTTTTTTTAAACTGTCTGCAATGTATCTGCAACATGTTTCATAGCAATCAAAGCATTTATAACAGCTGTGTCTTTTTTCTTCTGGCCAAGTCCTCCCATCATTTAGAAAATATATCATCTATGAGTTATTTCTCCGATAAAATAGACCTTTTTTTAGCTTATTTGTTATTGATTTTTACATATGTGGTACTGTATATCATATTCTCACCATGAAGTCTGTGTCATTTTGTTTCTCGGTTGTAGTAGACAGGATGGTTGTGAACGTGTGCAAAAGTGCCAGCATGGCTACTCTGTGCATATCTGCCCCTTGTCACTGTGCACACGCTAGTGTGTTGGTGCTTTGTTGTGCATGTGGAGGTGTGTATGTGGGTATGAGAGAGCTGTGCAGAGGGTGATATATATGCAGTGGGCTCATGCATTATGGAGAATGCAGGTGAGATCGTCTAAATGTGAACTGCTGGTATGTGGAGGGTTCAGGGCCAATCTCACCGAAGCCTTTTGTATTAGCATAGCATCTCCATTTCAAATCGGCCTGTCAAAAACCAGCAGCATGTTTTATTCAGCAACAGATATTGATCACTTATTATGCATACGTATCAAATCTATATTACATGCTAAATTTAAGCCCTTGGTATGTATGTGATAGTTCTTTGGAAATGTACTGAATGGAAATTAATGTTGTGCACATAAACCCTGGAGCCACCTAAGTGATGCATAATTCATTTTTGTTTTGTTTTTTTGCTGTTGCAGTTATATGATGTGGTAATTGTTTGCTGTAATGTTGATTCACCACTGAATAGGGAGCCCTGAATGACTTGTTCACTTGTCAGAGGAGAAGACTAAGGCAGTCAAAGTGCTTCCATTTAGCTGATGTGTCTGAGTGGACATTGTATAGTCTAGTTGGACAAGGAGAGGCCCTCTCCTGTGGGCATGGCCACATTTGTTTCTTACTACAGCTTCTCGAACAGTAAAATGTTTTTTGCTAACTTTAATTTCTCAGTCCACTCACCATGCTTCTAGCTGTAGTCAAAATGACCTCCAAGCATCCAATGTTTCATTACAGGAGCTTCTGTTTGTCCGTCAACATGTTTTTCCATCGATATTTCTCCATGTGTTAAAACAGAGACCCGAGGCCATCTCTGCCTCTCTATCACGTGCTGGTTTTTACCATCATGCTGCCTCGGTACTGCACTAAATCTCCCTTCTCTAAATGACTGGAGTGGATGAGAGGTCACAGTATATGGGGGGAGGAGGACAATGCGGGCTGTAGCTGTGATAGAGCTTCGCTTGCCGCCCTTTATGAGCAGCAGAGGTGGCCCATTTACTGAATGGGACAAGAAGGTAAAGGTTGGCTTGTTTGGGAAATATTTTCCAGATCACATGACTAAAAAAGTAAAAAAAATCTTATGAAGTATCAATTTAGTGTTTCATAAGCTGTCTGTCTTCTATCTCTATTTTTTCAACTATATAACCCCCCACTCCTCCCCTCAGTATTCTGTTCCCTTAGCGACCGTTTCCAAGGTGCCCATTCCCAAGGGCTGGAGGAGGGGTCCAGTGATGTCATGCATGCATAACTCTACACCTGTAATTCATGGTCTGCTCTCTCTTCCTCTCTGTCATTGTCACTTATTTCTTTATATTCTGCTTTTTCCACAGATGCTCTTTTTCCTTCTATAGTCTTTCTCCCCCAGTTTCATCCCATCAGAAATAAGCTCTGAAGCTCCTTGTGTTCTTTTCTCCACCAGTTTTAAACCCCACTTTTGACAACGGAATCACTTGTTTTGCTCAAGATTTTGATTTAAAGTTGTGAGTGTTTTATGGAACAGCGACACTTATCTTTTCACTAGCTGTTAAGAGACAGGCAGTTGAGGTGCCCTCTGTCCATAGTGTGCATGACTCTCTACATCTGCTCCATGTTTAAAAGGTCATTTGTCTAACCTGACATTTTCTGCCCTTACCAAAGGTTTCCTCAATATCCAGCCCGGCTCCCTCAATCAGAGTTTATGTTTTTTCATCTATTTATTTGCGTTTGTATAAACCTTTTCTGACAATACGTTGCTCTTTGGTGTCAAAAAATATCAAGAGAGTAGGAGGCTGAATTCTATCATCTTGTTATGTTCAATAAACTAAGAAATGACAGATGTGGTCCCCTGTGTGTGTATTGTGCAGGTGTATGTGTGTTTGCTGTGGGTCTGGGTTGCCTGGGCGATGGGGCCAAGGATTCCAAGAAATGCAAGTTTCAACTGGAAGTGTAGCGAGTGGGTAGCACACACTCGATAGGGTCTGATTAGGAATTAATGCGTGTGCATGTGTGTGTGTGTTTGCTTGGTGTATATTGTGTACTTTTAGAGTTACCTTTACAAGAAGCAGTTAAAGTTTTAGACCATTGCAAAGAGGACATTTTTGGGAAAGTGAAGGCACGTTGGACAGCCTGTATGGGTGTGTGCAAGTGTGTGTGGGCCAGCAGGATGTTTTTACTCGGCACAGGTTGTCAGTCTCCTGTTTCGCCTTGTGTGCCTTTTGTTCCACCTCTACTCCACCATTTTGGTTTTTGTCGAGGACAAAAAGAGGCCCCACAGAAAGCCCCCCTACCTGAGCACTGACCTCCCTTCTGACATTTTTCAGTGCTCCCCTTCCATTACAAACTCTGCACCTCTTTCCTCAAATTCTTCAAATTCATCTCCTCACTTTTTTCCTCTAAAGAATTTGTTAGATTTGCTTTTGTTGTTCTCATACACTAGATTATAACTTGATTTGTATGATATTTATTTAAGATAATACTTTAGCTAATAGCTGATACCATTTGGATTTGTCATTTATTTTCCAATAAATGCCAGAAAAAATAATCACACAATAAAAAAGAAAGTTTTAAACTTGTGCTCTTCATCACACAATCTTTGAATCAGAACAAATACTTTCATAATGATCTATACAAAAAATACACATATTGTCAGTTTCAGGACAGACCAGATGACTCTGCCACTGCCATCGGTTGATATTAGTCCTAAATCAAGCTGAATAGCAGCCAATATTCCTGTGCATCGCAAAAATAAATTAAAAATGAATTGAAATAGGTTTACACACGGTCGGAAAGTTGAACACGTAGCAGAGATAGAAGTGTGGTTGAAATCTCCAGATCACAATAGTTTCTTTTCAACTAGAACCTATTCAGCTCTACTCAGATCTGTTTGGTTGGTCATTTCCCATTATAGATGTTCAAAAAGTCCTGTGATGTTATTTGAATGTGACACAAACACAAAACAACAATGGAGGACATCCAGGCAATGGTGTACCTGCTGCTCGGTATGGCTTTTGGTCAGATTTTATGGCAAATCAGTGGCGTCACATCACTGTAAACATCACATTTTCAGCTTGGCTCAGCTTGCTGTGAACCCCACTGAGTAGGTGCTAAAAAGTACCCGGTACCAGGTGCTAAACCCTAAAATTGAATCGAGTTGAGTAGGTAGGAGTAAAAAAGGGCCATATGAATGTATTTGAGTGTTGTGTTTATGGTAACTATTGGGATAATGACATCAGATGCAGCATCAGCAGGTAGCACAGGTAGACGGCATGAATCGAAGCCTACAGCTAAAAGTTTTGTATCCAGGGTTCAGGAAGGGTCCCTCACAATAACATGTCCAGGATTACAACAAACACTGGGATACTGTAACCACTCTGTTTGCAGTCTCTGCCTGTCTTATAGTGTAAAAAAAAAAAAAAAAGGGATAGTCAGGCATTTGAGTGCAAAATGTGTTTCTGGAGCCATGTCTTTGTGACACACATATAAAGCATTCCCATAGTTCCCGCTGTGTCCTTGTCACTGCAGATGCACATCAATTTTCTTTGCCGGTGATCTCACATTTTCCATAATGATTGAGGAAATAAAAGGTTTAAACTTTTTCCTGTTTGCGTGAACCCTACATCCATAATTCCTACTCTTCAGCTTATTTGGATTTGGTGTCTTATTTCAGGTATTACATGGGCTTTGGAAAGCCCAGACAGCTGCTCCCACGTATAAACAACTTTTGCATTGGCAAGGTAACTCATGATAGATTTTAAAATTGGCCAGAATTATCCGATGGAACTCATTAAAAGAGAAAGCATCAAGACCAGTGTAGAATAATATTTGCAATATAAAAAAAATCAATAAAGAAAGACACAATCATATCAGCGCTGCAGCAACAGCCAGCATGGCACCATAATATCCCCTATCAATTCTACATTTCTGCCCTCTGATCAGTAAAAGTAACTATTTCTATTACTATATTAAAACAAAAAAGTATTTGTTTTCTTTAAATTGAAATATGCATAAAAGAAAATATTCTTTGATGTGTGCATGGGGACAGCCTTCTTTAGTTGCTGCAGCACATGCACTGGAAACCTTACAAAGTTTTACAAGCAACTTGCATTGGTGTGAGTGGGGTTTGAGCAAGTTTTTTTTCCTTATTTCCTTCCCATGGGTTCTTTGTCTGTCAGGTGAAAGAAGTGACACAATCAGACTGAGCTAAATTCATCTGTGTCCTCATAGGTTGTGGTTACTCAGTGTGTATCTTTTTTAAGCCTCTCTCCCCACTTCTCTTTGTTCAGCTGTGTGTTATGATGATAGGAGGGCAGTGGATGGCTTGTTGAATGAACTCTGTGGTTGTGCTGACAAATCAATGATAAAGAGTAATGACATCAACAATGTAATGTATCTCCTTGTGCTTTCATTGACTCGCCCTGACTCCCCTCCTAATGTTTATGCCACCTTGGGTCTTTGCCTTCGTTTTGCACCATAAACGATGTTTCCAACTCTTTATGTTTGTCATTATATGTATCTTTTATCTCTGTCGTTTGTTTCTCTCTGTTAGTCTGCCTATCCTGTAACTCCCTCCCTCTCTGTCTCTCCCTCTCTATTGATCCAGTCATAGTTTTCTCAGTCTTCACAGTACTGGGCCGCTCTAATCAATACAGATAATTGTCTGCTCTCTCTCGATGCCAAACATAGTCTCCCCTTCTCCCCTCTCTCACTTTTTATCAATGAACCCCAGTCTTCCCTCACCCCTCCTCACCCACCCGACCCTCTCCCCCCTCCAGACAGGGATTCCCCCTCCCCTAATGACGGGAGATAACCTGCTTTCTTTACCGATTTTCTCCCACTCGCCCTCCCCCACACACACATCCCTACCTCGCCCGCTGCCTCCCTTTCCTCCCTCGTTCATCGATTACCGTGAGAGTCGGGGCCCGGCCTGCCCACCCTGCAGATGTAAACACACACAGCATTCGTGTTGTGGTTTAGTTGCCCTTCAACCGCTCCATGTGTGTGGGCCATGTGGTTAATCGGTGGGAAACTGTGGTTTCTATCTGCTCTGATGGTGTTATACATTCACTGTATGCCCTGTGGTCCATCACGGTCAAAATCTGATCACTCAAATTTCTCATTTGTCTAATTTTCTGGCTTCATTCTACCAGACGATCTTCTGTCTTTCCTTTATAACTTCATCTGATGCTGATGGAGACGCCACCCCAACAAGAGTTTGAAGTTGTATGAAATATATGAATTATTCATGTTGCAAATGCTCACTCAGATTGAGATGTGAGCTGCCCTCAGACCAAGTCGGCACCTTGAGCTTTCTGTTGAGCCATTCTCCAGCAGTTTTAGCTGTGTTGACCTGCTGAGAGAGGGGGCTATTTTGGGGGTTGTGCCACTGCCACTAAAAGAAGGCTGTGCTTCATCTGGAACTATTATTAGGTGGGTGGTATAAGTCAAAATAACATCCATGTCAATGCCAGGACACCAAGTCATATGGTATTTCACCTTTCTTTGTTATGGTTATCTCCCATCTGGCTGATCGGTGACTTTTATTTGAATTACTCCACAAAAACTCAAACATAAGCCAAGAATCACATGTAAAGTCAGCCGTGTTCATATAGCTGGAACCATACATTAATCAGAGTTTTATAATCTCTAACTTATTCTCCAACACGCGTCCCTTTACTAAATAAGGAAGAAAAAACAAGAACAGAGGAATAAGGCAGAGAAACATGTAGTGTAAAATCAATAATAGCAGTATTAGCATTCAAACATGAAAAAAATTGCACTTGTAAGTAAACTATTCTCTTTCATTTGATACACTTAATATTTATCAAGTGAAGACAATAAGTAAAAGAATTTCAACAAAGATATAGAAATCGAGAAGACTGGAGCAAGCCAGCGAATATCCACAGCAGTGCAGCATTCATATTCTGTCTCTACATATGAAATCCTGTGTGTTTAATAATGCATTCACCCATCCAGCCAACAAGGCAGGTTAGAGGCCTGCTGGTTATTGTACTTGTGTGTTTGTGTGAGTATGTGTGTAAAGTTGCACACATGTGAGTATATCTTTCTACAAATCAAAAGTGTAGTATCCAGCCAAAGTCTCTGATGTATACTCTATCACTGAACTCAGTCTGGAGCTGCACTAAACCACACAGGCAATATCAATGACAATATATATTTATAGTATATGTACCCAATGTTTACACGAATATGTCATATCCACTCACATCTGCTGCAACTGATAGCTGAAGCCGTGCCATATTTCTGTTTGGTCTTTTCCACAAGAGGAGTAAGTGAGATGGAGTTAGAAAAGGTGGAAATGGTTTCAGTCACGATGTGGGCTGAGAGTATAATGATCTGCTGTATTATGAGAAAACAGACGACACCAAGGGCAAATCATTTGTATTTGAATTGAAAGAAAGTGTTGGAGTTTTTCTGGATGTGTTTGTGCATGGGTGAGTAATCTGTATGATTAAATATGAATGCGTGAGTTTGTTTTAAGACCGGGTCAGCGTGTGTGCATACATGCGTACATCTGGGGTAAACAGAGAGCGTCTGTGGGCCAGGCTAAAGTTTACACGTGTGTGATCAGACTAAGTAGCGCTTATGAGATAGCTGTGGGATGGAGAGGAAAAAAGATGGGTGGAGGGAAGTGAGGGCAGGGGAGTGATATTGTCCTGGAGGGGGCTGGAGGGGGTCGGTTGAGAAACAGCGTGGATCTTCCTTGCCCCCTGGGAGTTGAACCTACAACCCCCTAACCTCCCTCTAGCCCTTTGGTCATGGACTTGAACCTGGTAACCCCCTGTTGGACAATCTGTTCCTGTCCCTGGCCTCGCTGCAGCGCTCTGCATGCCATTAACGGATAAATAGGCTGTGTGTGAGTACACACATGCACGCTGACACTTCCATGTGTGAGTCAAGTGTTTGGTCAGTTGACCTCGGCTTTGATGTTTGGTCTTGCCCTCTTTTTATTCAATGCTTGTCAAACAGATGAGGTGAAAGAGGAGTCGTGGAGTGTTGGGATTTGTTATTTGAACTCACCGGTTTTTGTTTTGTTTGTTGAGATTTGTGTTTTCTAAGTCTGTGTGAAATGCGATTACATTTTTTTCTTTTTTTCCACCCTCGTTTTGCACACACAGAAATAGTTAAATTGTGAATGGATCATGAGCCAAGGGTTTTTTTTTTTTTCAGCCTCTCAGTGGACACTATCTCTCCTGCTGTCCCTCTAACGAGGACAGAAGCAGGGAGGTTTATGCATGCTTGGGCCGACTTCATTCTTCACCTGTCAACAAAATCATTCTCACCTCAGAAAAGAATGGAAATACAGTAGGGAGAAGGACAGGAGGAGGGACAGTTAATGAGAGGGAAAAGGTGGAAAAATAAGGAGGAAAAAAAGAGGACAGGGGCTGATTTATTCCTTTTGGCTATTTTCTATGCTCCTTTATTTCTGTATTTCTTCCCTTGTTTGTATTTGTGGACTGTGCTTATCAGATCCCAGCTCCATTCAAGGCCTCAGTCAGGGGGAGAAACCAGACGCCTCCGTCTCTTTTTCATTCAATCTCTCTGCTTTTCTTTCTCTCCTGCTTTCTCGGGCTCTCCCTCTCCTAACCTTTGAGACTAAGAGCTTTGAATTTGAATTTCAGAGCGATCTAGCGAGTGAGAGGAGGGGAGGAAGAGGACTGAGTCGGCGGAGGGGGTAGGTGGGGAGCGCTGGAGCTGCGGTCATTGAGAAAGGGCCTGCTCAGCGCGTCCCCCGGCCTCCCCCCTCAGAGGGGCCCCGATCGATACAAACTCGGAGCAATAAAGCTTTCCCCCTGTCATCTCTGCAGAATACAAAGCAGAATAGAGGGAGGGAGAGAGAAGGAGAGGGAGGGAGGGAAAAAGAGAGGGAGAGAGAGGGGTGAAAAGCTGTTCCGCTAGCCAGACCAATTTCCTTGCCCCTACCCCCCTCCCTCCCCTCGTTTGCTTCACCACCACCTCCCTAACACACCATCACCACCACCTATATCACCCCCTTCCTTAGCTCCTTATTTTTTTGTCTACCACTCTTTCACCTCTTTCTCCTCTTTGCACAATCCAACCCCCTGACTGTATCACTGAACAGCTATTTCTCCATAATAAATACAACATGAATTAAGTATACAATAGATTCCCTGTTTCCCCAACTACCTGAGATGTGGCAGAAACGGTGATATGAGATGGAAAAGAAGCAGCCAGGGGAGTGAGATGGATGTAAAACAGAAAGGAAGATAGTTATAAGAGGGGATAAAGTGCATGAGTGTGTGAGTAGAGGGAGGGGATGCTTTTGGAGGAGAAAAAAAAGATGGATGTATCCATACAGGTAGAGAGAAGGCGGAGGAATATTAATGAGGAGGAGGGGGGTAGGTAGAGGAAGAGGCAAAATGTGTGGAGATGGGTGAGGAAGAGAATAGGCACTGAAAGGTGAGGGGGTCAAACAGCAATCCCTTGAATTGAGAGCCAATTACTGTAATTGTAATCTGGATTCAAAGCAGTGAGACAGCAGTGACGGGCACAAAGACAGTGTTAGAGTGTGTACGCGCTTTTCTACATGCTGTGTTGATTCTTCTGTGAAACTGCAGATGTGCATGCATTTGTGTGTATGTGTGTGTGTGCACCTCTGTCTCCATTCTTCTCCACTGAATGGCAGTGCAGGAGTCAGCCTGCCAATCAACTATTGTGCTCTTGTCAATTTAATAATATTTCTGGGCGCTGACCTCCACAACACAACAGCCATTGCTCCATGTGTGTGTACGTGTGTGCATTTCTATGTTTGTGTGTGAGCTCTTTCACCTCGGTCTAACCCCCCCCACACAAACACAAACCTCCATGTCTGTCTTCCTCTCGCAGTCGCCGTCTCTTATTCTTTTCTTTATTAGAAAAAGATAGTGTGAATCCTTCATCTCTCTTCCACTAATTCTCTCTGTTATTGTCCCTCAATGTCTTTACACTCTTTCTCTTGTGTCCGCTTGTCGTTTTTCACTCTTGTTTTCTTTACTCATATGCTGGACTTCTTCCTTTCCCCGCCTGTAATGCTTTTACTTTCCCTCATTCTTTCTTGGACTCTAATGCTTCACATCCCTTTCTTTTCACTGGTGTTTTTTTCCTTCAGAGCCCATCCCTCCATCGCCTAATCTCAACTTCCTCGATCCGTCTCTTTCCCTCTCTACCCCAGCTGCCGTCCCCTTTCCAGGCCGGCTCTTCCTGTCTCATTGTCACCGTTGTCCCGTTTTGCTTTTTCATCATCATAGGCTCATTTTGTCAACTCCATGTCCCCCATCACTCCTCAATCTCCCTCGCTCCATCCTTCCTTCCTTCCTCCCTCATCCCTCTCTCCCTCCCTCCACCCTTCTCATTCCCTGGGGAGGTCAGTAATAATGGTAGTGATGGAGTGAGAGAGGGAGGTGCGATTATTGTCTTGTCGGGAGTCAGAGGAATCGATCGGCCCAGAAATATGAGGCGCGAGAAAGAGCCGCTGTGTCAGATACAATAACCACCCGCTCCCGGGGGCTTAGACACACACACACACACATACACACACACACAACATACACACACATACTCGTTTTCAACATGAGCATTCGCATTCATTTAGTTGGACGCAAGTGCAGACACTGACGCGCACACTTGTACCATCTTTCTTTTTCATTAACACACACACATCCCTCTTCTTCTGTGGTGGAGGAGAGCAGTGAGGCAACCCAATCATCTACATGCTTTGATCTGAGATAAAGCATAGAGGTAGATCTGTTCTGATCATTCTTCATGCACAGATAAAGGGCAAGGCGAGGTAAATCGCTCACACACCTTTCACTCACGTTGCTACAAACAGACATAAACACACACATAAGCACGCACGCCGCACACACGCTCGCGCTGAGACCTTTCACTGCTGTTGCCTGGCAACGTGGCCAAGTGTCCAATCGGGGCAGAGAACAGTGGCCAGTGATGTCACAGCTGCTGCTGACCAGCAGGTCTGAGAGAGAGAGAGACCAGAAGAGGAGAAGAGAAAGTTTGAGTTGGCGAAAGGAAAGGCAGAAGGTTGGCAAAAGAGGGGATTTGAAGGAAAAGAAGCAGAGGAGGTGAAGAGCGGGGCAAAGTGATAGAGGGTAAAAAAAAAACTAAAAGAAGAAGTACTTCCATGTATGTATTTCAATAAAAATAATATGAGTGATCCTTCATAACAGCCTGATTGTGTAGGAGAACAGTGTAAGGTGGCCCTGGTGCTCCTTGTATCAGTGATGAAGGCTGCCAGTCCCTCACTGCTAACTCTTCACTCTTGTGCCAAAGGAAGAGGAAGATAAAGATGGGGTTAGAGGAGGGAAGAAAGAGATTTGAGCCTCAACCTTGGTAACGCCATGGGAGAGAGCGGTGTCTGTCTAGACAAACCCAGCTCCCTATGGGCTGCCGAGATGACATAGAGAAGAGGGTAACGGTGTGAAAGAAGGATAGAGGGACATATGGGCCAAAGGAAAAGCAACAATTGAGAGGTATTAGGACAGGAGAGGAATAGGTGTTGTGAAGGTGTAGGCGGCTGAGATGGCACTGGTCCCAAGGTAGCCAACAGTGTGAGTGTGTTTTAGCCCCTGCTGCTTCTCATACAAAACCTCAACCTCTGTTAGTCTGCACACTGCTATACCTACTGTTTATAATCCTGCAACTCCTCATGGGGCTGCACCTGAACGCATACACACACATAAACACATCTATACACCAGACTGGATTTTAAAATCTCTCACCTTGGATAATAGAGTCTTGGCGTTTGACTGTGTATAGAAGTTGGTGGGTCCATCACCAAGTCATGCTCTGTCCCCACCCATAAGAAGAGGAATATGATGGATTATATGAATTAGAGCCTGTGTGTGCTGTAGGCCTGAGGCTGCACTAGATATAGGAGGGCCGAGCCATTGAGGGGATGCTGAACTGGTTTGGAGACCTCAGAATTGTCCCTGCAATGACCCATTATACACACAGTCTCCTCCCACCTTCCTCACCCGCAGCTAACATCCTTCCTCCAATCTTTTTATTCATCTCTTTCTATCGCTCACCTTTATTCCTGTCACCTTTACATCTCCTTCATTCTCTTCCCTTTTTTTTGCTGTTCTCCTCATCCTCTTTTTCTCTCTTAGTATCCCTTAATACCCTCCCTTTCTGCCTCACCCTCACTCTTTGACAGTGGAGTGATTGATGGCCCTCCAGAGGCTTCAGCGTCCACCCATCCTCCTCCCATGAGTCTCACTATCAAATTGTGTGCTTGTAAACGTGTATGTGTGTGTGTCCATTGTTTTACAAACATAACTTCTAGTAGTGACTAAAACACAACATAAATAAGTAGTTTTCTAAGACAAAATTATTCAAAATAACATCCATTATCTAATTTATACTCATGTATTTATTCTGTTTTCAGTTTTAATAAGCAGAATACTACAGTTCGTTAAGGTTTCACTGACTGTTTGTGGACCAACATCTAAATGGCAAGGCTTTGAGTGTTGCTAGGTCTGAGCTCCATGGCAACCAAGGCTCAGACCTCCATGGGACAGGAAGGCCCCCATGGCCATGAACTGTACAACACAAACACAAAACCATTCACCATGCACGCACACACACACACACACACACACACACACAAGGGTAGTTATGCGGTTAGATTGGGGTTTGAACAAAGGTCACGGCCAAAGTTGGGCTGCCCACATGACCTCTGACCCAGGAACCCCCCCCCCCGTCCACGATGTGCAGTCTGTCACTGTCCGAGAACAGCCTCAGCCTGCCGATTTTCCTCATAAACAGGCCCAGAAACACATCCTGTATCTTTCCACTAACTGTTCACAGGTAAATGAATATGTTGTTCATGCACTAATGCAGGCATGTAAATCCTTCAGCCAGATAAAGCTGGTGTCAGGTATTGAGTCACTTTGATATGCAACAGTCCTAACATTAAACTGTTAAGGATTTAACTGAAACAACTAGCAAAGAAGATAATTATCATTTTAAATAAGAACATTTTATTTTCACTTTTTTGTTAATCTGATTTTTTTTCTTTAATTGATCAGAAAATCTTTGCTTATAAAATGGTATAAAAGATAATATAGGTCCCCCAGAAGCTTTTTTCTGTATAACTCAAGCGCAGCCCTGTATTAACTTCTCACTGAGCGTTCATCCTGTAGTACATTGGCTTGTTGTAAATCACCACATAAAGTATTTATAAGGTTAAACTAGGGAACTCTGCTGCAGTTAGCTTTTGAATGAGTGAACTCGGAACAAGGGAGGAGGACAGGGAGGGTTGAGCAGTGTGCCTCGACCTCTCTTCACTGGATGTAACGCCGTTTGCTCGTCTGGCTTTGGAGAATAAAGAGCGCCACCTCGTGGCCCGTTTGGTCTGCTGTCACAGCGGCACAGATTGTAAAATCAAGGCGCGTGTGGAAACATACACTCTGCCTGGTGATCCTTCCACAACTTCACGTCCACACTTGTTTATCTGTTAGACTTTTAGTCCAAGTGGGTGGCACAGATAATGGCTCTTATCTAGTTGATCAGGAAACGTTCCACTTGCCGTGCCATATTTACCCATCACGTGTAGATTCACGGCGTGGGTTTGTGTGGTGTATCATTGAAAGCAGCCCACAATGTCGCGTGGTCAGTGGTACAGTGAGTGATGTGACTTAGTTTTTCCTTCCGATCGGGTTTGAGCGTGAAACCTGGTAGATGTCTCACATGTTCTGTTGGTGCCGATCTCTCCTCGATAGACCACCTTACACCCACTGATGTGCTCGAGCCCCCTCAGCCAGGCAGAAATAACACGTCTAAGGGGGGGAAATGGTCATTATAACTGCTGATAAGTTTAAAGAGTGTATAATGCTCTCTAGGTCGTACTACATACAAGCCATAAACTCTTCGGTCATTATGTCAAGCTTGCTGTTTTTCGCCTTGAGTGTATGAGAGTGAACGAATGTATGTGCGTGTGTGAGTGGCTGTTTCCAGCCGCGCCATCACTTTCCGACGGTACCAGTCATCCCCCTCTTTTTACCTCATCTATCAGTTCATCTCTCGCTCACTCACTCTCTCCCACTCTCTTCGTGTCCCCCTTTGTTTAGTTTTTTTCTTATTCTTCAAATATATTTTCTGTCCTCTAAACTGAGTTATATTCTTTTTGAAACTTCCTGTTGCAGGATGTGGGGAGGAGGAGGTGGGGCCTTGGGGGTGTGGACTGTCATACGTGCCTGATAGAGAAAGAGAGGGAGAATAACTCTCAACCATATGATTTAATACACTCCTCCTTTACAGAACGAAGCAAGGAGGGAGAGTGAGAGTTTAACTTTAGGTAGCGCACACACACACACTCTCACACAGATATGACCAAGACGGCGGCAATAGCAGCGAGGGACTTTTCCAGTATGTGGTTGCCAGGTGAGTGACTGTCTGTGCAGCCCTCTTTCATTTGCCAAGACCAATTAAGCTTTGCGTTTGGGAGAGGGGACTGTGTATGTGTGTGAGCGAGAGAGAAAGAGCTGTGTCTATGCTGTTGATTAATGCCACTGGGTCTAACAAGCGCAGCTAATTAGAGAACATCAAAGGGTGAGAGGTGGTACGAAGCGAGAGGAGAGTGGAAGGATGGAGAGATGGTGGATGGAAGGATGGATGAGTGGACGCCTGTCGCAGGCAGCGGGAAAGGTCAGACACCTCACTACCTCGTAGCTTGTGTGTGTTTCTATATGTGTGTGTGTGTGTGTGCTTCAAATGGATATTGAGTTTTAAATAAGCTTAAAGGAATAATTTCAATGCAGTTTTTATTATTTTTGTCTGCCGTCCCAACCTGCTGATCACATACTGTTTTCCTATAGTATGTGACCAACAGCTGTTTTTCTAGTTAAGAATTAGTTACACTTGTGTTTACCTTACAGATGTTAGGCTGTGGAGGAGGTTTGTGGAGCAATTTTTGAATTGTAATGTCTGCACATGAACTTAAAACACATTTCACAGCACTTAGACTAAAAATAAAATGAGTAAACTTAAAGGAAAAGGTGTCTAAAATAGGAAATCTGTTAAAACAATCATTTCCATGACATGAAAAGGATTTGGAAAGACGGCAAAAGAACGTGTGACTCGTGCTCATTGATAGTGGTCAGCTCAGGCTGCCAGAAGTGACTGACACGGTCTCAGTTGACCGGCGACAAGTCTCTCAGCAAAGCTCATCAGGCTGTTATCTGACTCACTCATTACCAGAAAATATTTTTTTAAATGTCAATTTGCTCATATCACTCAGTCTTTGGAGTCATGAGACAATTTCCAAACAAAAGAAAAAAAAACATGCAAATTTCTGAAATCAAGTGCTTTATTTTTGGCTTTAAAAATCACAAAGTCAGTTTTTAACCTTGATGTGGTCACTGCTGTGACCTCCGCAAAGTTGCTCTGACCAGAGAGATATCCTGCTCACAGAGCAGCACAATGTAAATAAAGCAGAAATGGTTTAAAAGTTCATGCAAAAAGTTTGAGGACTAATTCTGCATGAGCGTTCTTACAAGCTACAGTGGGTGAGCATCTGTAACACTGATCAGTGTTAACATGCTGTTTGAAAGTCAAGCGGCATTTGCTGATTTAAAAACTTAAGAAATCAATTCATAAGTATGAAGTTTAGCATCACAGTGGCATTTTGATGTATGCATAAGCCTGGGTAATGTTGTGTCTCTGCTCTTTGTGGCCTTATTCACCAGATTCAAGTGCAACAGTGAAAAAAGTGAAAAAATATCTATTAAATCTGAATACAGCTCAAACTCACACAGGTTTTCTGTCACAGAGAAATTAGTTAATTTAAATATTCATTTGATTGCTTTGTGCACACTGAGAGTCGTCCTTTAGTAGCGATGGGTTATATTTGTGGGGGGGTTTTGTGAACTCCTGTTTTTCATTTTAATTCTTATTTTGGTGATACGTTTGGAGAAATATTTGATTAAATTGAGTGATAATTGACATTGAACAAAATATGAGCACCTTAAATGTTAGCTTTGATTGTCAATGATCCTCTGCTTTTGGTATTTCTTCTTGTTAATTCCGTCCTCCATCTATGAGTTCTTCACACAGGTTCTTTCCAAGATAGATAGATAGATAGATAGATAGATAGATAGATAGATAGATAGATAGATAGATAGATAGATAGATAGATAGA
>JAOXYM010000006.1:10948169-10962163 GCA_028567055.1 Leptatherina wallacei | reverse complement strand
TAGATAGATAGATAGATAGATAGATAGATAGATAGATAGATAGATAGATAGATAGATAGATAGATAGATAGATTTTTCAACATTCAAAATGCACATAAAACCAATAAAAGATTAAATAAAATACAATCAACAGAGTCAGAGTCACTGGTTATATCATCATAAAGACATAAAAAGTGATAAATAAATGAGTAAATAAACACCACTGCTTCTTAGAGCTAGGTGATCTCTTCGGATGATTTGGTTTTATGGTAATTAAGACTTATTTCTTCATCTGTGCTGTTTGAAGACAGATGATTGTGATACTCAGATATCAATAAAAATGTTTGTTTTTTATGAGCACCCCTCAGCTACAAGTCGTTTTTTTATAAAAAATCTGTAGTTTGAAATTTTAATCACTCCATTTCCAAGTCTTGGCTCTGATGTTGTGTCCTGATTCAGGAAGTGAGGTGGGGGGTGTTGGTGGTGGCGGGATCACGGTGGTTGCAGTGGAGTTTCATCTCGGCCAAAATACCCAGCAGAGAGTAACAGAAACAGTCCAGACTGAGCACACGCTTTTGTTCCTTCTTCCTATCTGTTGCATAATTTATTCATGACAGAGGATTATACAGCATTAAATGAGATATGTTTAAGATACGCTGAGCATGGTGTTGTAACCAGGTCCCACAGGGTCACAGATGAGTTTGCAGTACCCTGAGCATATGTCATGTCGGCACATCCTAAAGAAAAACAGTTGACTAATTCAACTTTCTACACGTTAGAAAAAGTTCTTCATGCCTCCTTTAAATGAAGTATGTGCAAAAACTAAACAAGAAGCCGCTGCTGAAAGTTGCATCTTCTCATTCGCATGCTTATCTCAAATTACATCAGTAGCATGTAACACTATCCAGCGCAATATGAAATCATTTGTGTGTGCAGCAGTGTGTTGAACAAGAGCGGCAGGTTTTAAAAGATGGAGTGAAAGAGAGAGTGAGAGAGCAGGTTAATATTAATAGCGGCGTTGACAGTAAGTGTTGGGTTTAGCACTCTGCGTTCAACCCGGTACAAGGGGAAGTCGGGAGGGGAAGTGAGAAAAAAGGCACAACATCTTGATATACTGTCCAACCACTGTATTACTGACCACATTATCCACCGTGCTACTGTCTGCAGGCTGTTTTAAACCATGAATCAACACACAGCTTCTCTGTGCGTCTTGCGACCGGGCGGCACGAGAGGCTGCACTTTGGGAGCTAAACATTACAGCTGTTTTATGAGTGAGACCATTACTTTATACGGCAGATTTGGCTTCAGTGTAGTACATGCCACATGCTGAAGATCTGAGACGTCTGCTGTTATAGAAGTGATATTTTCAGCAGCTTACTGATGCTGAGTTTTTTTTTTATATATAAGAGGAAGATGCTATTTGGGGGCATATTCAGTGGTTTTCAGCAGAAATTGAGCAACAGCGGGCAGTTAGTTTCACTAATAGACACATTTTACACGATTTGAGCAGGTGCCATATGTAATGTTGGAATAACCACAAACTGACCATCAGCATGAATTCCCCAGATTTCTGCTTCCACATGTGCGGTGGCTGAGTTAGATCAAATTTTTTCAGGGAAACCCTGCAGTCAGCGTGTAGTTCTGCGTGTATGTTTGTGTGTTTATTTATGCACGTGTACCCTAAATAGTTTCATGCCACCACAGTGGAGCCTCTCAAGCTGATCGTCACTTCCTCTAAACACACTGAAGTCCACTGATCTCACACCTGTTTCGCCGAAGCTGATGTGTTGCTGCTGCTAAATGTGCCTCTGATCAGGGAGTGGCTCTTTATCTGCCAGTTCTCCTCTTTATAAAGATACAGCCAGATTGACAGCTTGTTCATTTAAAATTGGCCTCAGGTCACTGTTGGTCAGTGGACTGGTGGGTGACTACTGCCCCCCGATGGTGAAAATCAGGCTTGACCACTTGCTTTTCCCCATTACAGAAAACCTCAATTTCTTTTTTTCTTTTTTTTAAATCTATTTTCTTTGACATTTACATCAAAACATGGAGCACAAGCTGATGGGAAATGTGCCATTTTGCCGTAAAGTCTGTGCTGCGTGTGAGAAACAGCAGGATGAAGAGAAAGAGGGGAGAGGAAGGGTGAAAGAGGGAGAGAAAAGAAGGAGGGAGACTGAGAGTTTATTATGCAGGTGGCAGATATAATTAGTTGGTCGTTGGGCAGATTTGCATTTTTGCACAAAAGGGAAGTAGCTCTGTACGTGTGTACGTGTGTGCGTGTGTGTGTGTGTGTGTGTGTGTGTGTGTGCTTTTGTATGTGTGTGGATGTCTGGGGAAGACGGAGCAAGAGAGGGGAAAAAATGGTCACAACAAAAAAAAAGTTGTTTTACAGTTTGTGGGTTTCAGACAAATAAAAAAGCTTTTGTCATTAGATGATGCCATAGGCTGCTAACCAAACATGACATTACCACATACACACAGTCTATGGACAACACAGCTACACACTCATCTATTCTCTATAAACTCTCCTCAAATCAACCTCATTCCTATCTTTTCCAGCCTCCCCGTTGCCGAAATGCTCTCATGTTTTTTGCGCTAAACAGAATTAAAGAATTAAATTTCTCTCCTCCCTCCAATCATTGCTGTTGTCATGGGGACTGTCCCAATACAGTATCAAACAGAAAGTGATGTGGTCTTATAATGAATGACACACAAACATGAGACATTTTTAGTGCCGTGCTGCTCCCACGAAAACACCTCGAGTTAATTTTAGAACAAGCGAGCACCTTGGGTCAACCTACTCTTGTGTAAACCACTGATTGGAAAGAATGAATGAATGTGGGCTTGATTCAGCTTGTAAATGATTCAGCTTCATTGTTTAGCTTACAGTGTGTAGGCCCCAGTCTGTGACCTGAAAACACTCAACCCTAACCTATCTAAGATCAACACCTTGGCCATCCTCTTTCCCCTTCTGTCATCTAGATTCGGATCACCTTCTCCATTACGGCCTATAGTTCTGCCGGCGTCTGCACTTTTTGTGTGACACATGTGTACCAATCTGCCAGGCTGACTTATTTATCTTGTGTGCTTTCCTGTTGCAGATATCAGGATGTCAAAGCCAGTAGAGATTGAGAAAGTTGGGTCTGATTCACCGTTGGAGGGCACAGGTAGGATTTGTCTCTCCAACAAACTCACACAAATACAGCTTCTATACGTGATATATGTAAAAACTTGCACATGTATGACATTGGAAAATTCATGTATAAACTTGCACAAATGAGTTTTGCTCAAGGCGTTTGTTTATCACTTTTTCCTCTCCCTCCTACGCAGATTCAGAGCGGAATGGACCTGAATCAAATCACCAGGTATATGTGAGTCTAGTGAATTTTTTTAAATTTTTTTTTACAATTATCTCCCACCTCTTTCACCTCCATAACTGAGCTACAAAAGAACAAAACAAAGTAGCTAAACATTATCTCCACTAGTGATTAAAAGTCCATGATTAGATTGAAATTTAGGCTGTGAAATGTCAAAAATGTTTAGATATGTTTACTTTATTAACAAAACACACAGACTTCAATATAAAGCATAATTTTGACAGTAATTTCTGATTTATTTCTTTTCTTTGTTGGATTCTCCAATTTTAGGCTCAGTCAATGAAAATCAGCCCTTTTCCCCAGTCACCAAACCTGAGCAGCAGCAAGGTGAGTGCCAGCGTGTCTGGCTGTGTGTGTCACTGAGCTGCCTCTGCATGTCTGTGCGTGAGTCTGGGCCCATGTTTGTGCATCTTTTGTGTCTTAATGTCACGCTTTGGGCTTATTGACTGTATGGCCGTCTCAGCTTTGTGTTCATCTCTATTCACTGAATTTCTCTATTGTTGTGTTAAACGTTGAGGTTGGTTATGTGTCGACTCTCCACCCAGACCTGAATGTAAACAAGTTCCTAAAGATTATGATGGCACTCTTAACTGACAAAGCCCATTGGCTGTTGAAGTAAATCCACAAGATTACGTTTCTCACCAAAAGTTGAAATCTTCCTCATTTTCATACTAGAAATGATATGCAAATCCAGTGAGCTGGAAAAGGCCCCCTCTGCTAGTTCAGACATGTCTTGTCCTGGGAGAAAAGATCATCCGTTTTGCTTAGATAGACTAGAAACATTTAATATCAGCTTACTTGTGCTTACTTGTGACAAATGACAAGAAGGATAAGATATTACACAGCCAGTTTAATAGTCTTTGAATAAACATGTCATAATTAAGCTTTAAAAGGACAACATTTTCCTCCTCGCATTATCAGCTACTGGGTAGAATGGGACACATTAACAAAATTCTATGCATCTATTTATCCTTATTGTTCTTCTCTTTGTCCTCATACCAGAATAAGATGGATGAGTGCCCTGAAATGTCTCCCGGCCTTCCTCCCTCCCATGGCCCGACCCCTTCCCAGACAGCCCTGCAACATACGCAGCTCATGCTAACCGGCTCCCATCTAGCAGGGGTAAGACAGACTTACAACATATACGTAAAGACGTACACTTTGCTTTGCTTTTTCTTTGCTTGCTTCTCTTGTGCTGCTTTTTAAACACTTTGCTTCCTTCTTTATCTCCCCCTGTTAATTTCCTTCTCTTTTCTAATTTCTTGATCCTTTCCTCTCCTCTCCTTCTTCATCAGTTAACAGCGCTATTGCCAGCACAGCAGCAGCTGCTGCTGCAGCAGGCTCAGGCGCAACTCCTGGCTGCTGCTGTGCAGCAGTCCAATGCAGCCCATGCAGCTCATGCAGCCCACGCAGCCGCCCAAGCCAATCAGCAAGCTCAGGCAGCTGCAGCCGTAAATCAGCAAGCCCAGCAGCATCAGCAGCAGCAAGCGGGACAAACAGGGCAGCAGGCTCACTCACAGTCCCAGGGTCAGAGCACACAGGAACAGAGCGCCCAAAGTGTCCCTGTCCCACCACCTCCACCCCAGCTCACCCTCTCCCAGCCAATCCAGCTCACCGCCCAGGTACTGCCTGCCAATCAAAGCCGTTTTCTGATGAGAGGCTTGATTGAGGAGTCGACGAAGCCATTGGTCTTGCGTGTTTGTTGTACAATTCATGATTCACAGTTTCCACCTTGCTTCAGTGCTGTCGTTTCCCTTTTGTTATCTCCGACACCATACAGTTGCAAAGTTTTTCCTCCTGCTACAGCATCTTTTGTTCATGCACATCTGCTCATCTGGTGGAAATATATGCAGCACTAACGCATGCTTGTGTTTCTTAGCCCTCTGTCTGCTTAGAAATGAAGAAATTCTTACGCTTCTCTCTCTCTCCACTGAACAGGACATTCAGCAGCTGCTGCAGCTTCAGCAGCTGGTGTTGGTGCCTGGTCACCCACTCCAATCTCCGGCCCAGTTTCTTCTCCCACAGGCACAGCAGAGCCAGCAAGGTGGGCACCCGTTTTCTTGTTTTTTATATCTTTGTCAGAAAAGGTTTCACATGTAAAAGAGCCTGCCTTTTTTTTATCATCATTCAAAAGTAAGAATGTGCTTTTGTTGTTCAGGACTCCTATCGACACCAAATCTGATTCCGCTACCTCAGCAAAACCAAGGGAGCCTCCTTTCTGCTCCAACTAGAATGGGAATGCAGGCACAGGTAGGAAACTTTTAGACAATAGTCAGTGGAACCAGTGATGAGCTGACGCCTCTATTTCTTTCTCTCACTTTCATTTTTCTGATGTTACATCTGTTGCAGAGAGATAAGAGCATGGATGTGAGTGGCAGTGGAGGCGTAACCACAGTGCCCTCCGTGACCTCTCACCCCGAGGAACCCAGTGACCTGGAGGAACTGGAACAGTTTGCACGTACTTTCAAACAGCGGCGCATCAAACTGGGCTTCACACAGGTCGGAAGAGACGCCTGTTGCTCCAGCACAGAGTAACTGTCTCCATGTTTTAACTTATCTCTACCTGAACTCTACTTCCCCTTTTTCATCTTTCCACCAGGGAGATGTTGGCTTGGCCATGGGGAAGCTGTACGGCAATGACTTTAGTCAGACCACCATATCCCGCTTCGAAGCTCTAAACCTGAGCTTTAAGAACATGTGCAAGCTGAAGCCACTGCTGGAGAAGTGGCTCAATGATGCAGGTGGGCTCTCATAGAAATAGAGACGCTATATATTAAGACAGTTATGAGTGAAGTTGTTTAAATTAGCTTCAACAGCCACTAAAGGAAGAGTATCATGTTGAGGCAAGAGGAACATCATTGTATGTATGTAGCACAGTTGGTTTAATGTAACTTTTTCCTCCAGAGACCATGTCCATAGACAGCACCCTGCCCAGCCCCAGTTCCCTATCCTCATCCTCCATGGGCTTTGAGGGGGTACCTGGTCGCCGCAGAAAGAAGAGAACCAGCATCGAGACGAATGTACGTGTGGCCCTGGAGCGCGCATTTTTGACGGTAAGATAACACATCTAGTGTGTACCTCTTTTAAATGAAGCCTTTTACTTTTTAGATAAAACACTTTTCCAATCCTTCTTGTTTAAGTAGTTGTATTTAAAAAAAATTCTGAGATTGAGAAATTTCTGTCTTTAATTTGATAAAAACTGTCTTTAACCTACTAAGTGGTGTTGCTATTTCCAGTCACCACTGCAAACAGCTAAAATGGCAACTTATTTGTGAATAGATCTTTTGTAAGATTACTCATCTTTATAATGTAAAGCCTCATGGTTTGATTCTAGCACTGCTGAGATGTTCTGGATTTTTGTTTCTCTCCCTTCCTGCAGAACCAGAAGCCTACCTCGGAAGAAATCCTGCTGATCGCAGAGCAGCTCAACATGGAGAAGGAGGTGATCCGGGTCTGGTTCTGCAACCGCCGGCAGAAAGAGAAGCGTATCAATCCCTCCAGTGCCACCCCTCCCCTGCCCAGCCAGCCCCCCACTGCCCCACAAACGCACAAACAACCCTGCTACAGCCCCCATATGGTAATTAGCAAGCCTTTGCATGCCTGCTACATTGGGGTAAATGAACGTGGGTTTCCATCGTCATCTTTAATATCTTTGATTTTGAAGATGTGAATAAGAAAGGGTGAATAGAGAATTATACTCACTTGAGGTGGTTTTTGTTTGTTTCAAAGTAGGCTTGACTTGTGTAAAGGGGGAATGAAAATAACGTTTCAGATCATGTCAGGCCTGGAAAATATGAAAATCATATTTGTTTGATCTGGTAAACAACAATCTCCCAGATAAGATATAGCACCCCCGATATTCCAAGAGATGAAGGAATTTGTCAAGCTGAGCCCCTCTGTTTATCTCTTATGGATGCCCCCCTGCACCCAGAGGTTACAGGGACCATCAACAGAGCTTTGTTTCCAGTTAAAAAAAACTACTCCTTTTAGTATTACTAGACTTCCTGCAACTTAGTCACTACTGGCAGCACTAATTTACTCACTTCGAATTAGTCATTAGTCTGATTCACGTTTCTTTTTTGCAGATTTTCTAAAGGTCACCTCAGATTTGCCCCGATAGTGAATCAAAAACAACTCGTACAGTTCTAGAAACCTGAACGGCTTTTTTCTCTCCAACAGATGTCCAGCCAGCTGTCGCAGGCCGTGACCAGTCTCAGCAGCACAACGGTGACCACCATGTCCCCCGTCTGCCCCTTGACTTCCAGCCTCACCTCCACCCACCCTTCAATGAGCTCAACCCACACCCCTCTCAGCTCCACACCTTCCCCGGCGACTCCTCCACCTCCTCCCCGCAGCACAGCGAGCCCTGCAACTCCCAGCCACAGCACACTCAACCTTAACACAGGGTAAGAGACAAGGACCAGGCATGCTGCCAGATTAAAATCAGCATGTCCTGACTGTATTTGTTGAGGTTTTGGAAATCAAATACAGATTGTCATATCCGCAGCTATCACAGGCATATAAATATATTTGTTTACTTGAACTGTCTTGCAACAAAAATTGTAAGACACTTGGCTTAATCACTGTGTCTTTGTCTGTGGTTCCCACCACAAGTCAATATATTTAGGCAAAGTGTCTAACACACAGTACGCTTCAAAAACACACAGCCACACATTTCCATAAATGTGATCAGCCTGAAAGCTGCATCCTAACACGCTCGGTTCACCGGCAGTTTGTAGTTAAATGGTTGATACCGAACTCACACACACACACACATACACACACACGTTTTCTCACATACACTGATCACCATGCCACTGGCTCCCCACTGCTCTCTTCTTTACAGCAGCACAATCTAACCCTATGTGTGTATGTGTGTGTGTGGTTCTTTTGTTCACAGCTTATGGCGTATGGGTAAAAAGAACGGTGAAATGTCTAACTACATCACCGATTTTGCTGCAAACTTGAGGTGAATATGACAAAGACAAACACATTAAATGTTCCTTCAGGTGTGTTTGTGTATGAAATTGTATCAAGTCTGTGTTAAAAATGAGTTGTCACTGAGGGTTTGCGTGTTTTGTAGCATTCCCAGGACACTCTCTTTTTTCTTTCTTGCATTTCTAATCTCTTATTGGTGTCTCTAAAGAAGGTCTGTCTGCAAACAGCTGCTCTTTACATGTGCAGGGATGAATTTACCCTCTGCCTGTCCTTGCTACTAAACCTGCTTTTTTCCTCACCTTTTCTCCTCTGTCTGTCTGTGTTCGTGTACATGCTTGCATGTGTGTGTGTGCGTATGTACCACAACAGGAACACTGTGATGGGAGTTAACACAGGGATGAACCAAGCCCTCCTCGGTAACAATCCCCTGGCTACTATCCAAGGTGTGTGTGAGAGAGAAACCGAGATGCTGAAAGGCAGATAGATTTTCTGAAAGAAAATAGTAAAAATACAAAGTTCAACCTCAGCAAAACTGATGATCTGACAATGATTTAGAAATTCACGCCTGAGAAATGTGTCAGTATTTAAAGTTTGGAAAAATCTTGCATAGAAAAAACATAAAACACGCATATTTTCATACATTTTCCTCTTGTTAAACAGTTACAGAAACCTCTCTTATACACTCCCACATACACAAGCGCAAAAACTCACATGTGTATACTGTATGTGACACATCTCCACATGCACCTTCCCACATTGAGAACAATACAAGATGAACTACAAATAAAAACACGCAATCTGTCATGCAGCAGTGACCACCAACCATTACCGACCACCCTCAGTTTGGCATGGCTCATTATTAACCACTCTTTGTGGGGTGAAGAAGAGAAGGGGAAGGGAGCTGCGTTAAAACGAGAAGTATTATGATGAGTAATACAGTTACTCATGGTGCGTGAGTTAAGTCGCAGCGGTTGACTACTGACTGGAGACATGGATGAATAAGCAGCCAAGTGTGTTTGCTCATCCACAGTATGAAGCAGATGAGGCAGGCAGAGCTGTAGAGAAGAAAAATAACTTCTTTTTCATACATTGTCATCGACATCCATTAATTCATCCCATCAAGTGTCTGTGCGAGTGATGGTGCTTTCGTTAATGTGTGGGCTTGTGTTTTTGTTTTTGTATGTGGGTCTATGCTGTCTCATTCATCTTTAGATCTTTTTGTCTCTGTGTTATTATCAAATCTGTATGTATGTGGACATCAAAGTGTCACAATCTTAGTTTACTGAGTCATCATTAACCTTTTCACCCTTCTTCATGTCATTTAAAAAATTTAGTTGTTGTCAGTTTTCAGTTTTTATACTTATTAGGAATAAATGCAACAATCATTAAGTCAGTAAACCATTTACTGTTTCATTACAGTAAAAAGTCTCAGCTTTCTGTACTTTTTGTTATTGAGGTGCTTACTGCGTCTTTTCAAAAATAAAAAAAAGGTATAAGTGTTGCTAGGTAAACAGAAATGATCAATCTACATATTTTCCATTCTGAATGTAAATGAGGCTCTGCATGAAGCTGAGCTTTGAGTGAAAAACTGCCAATTATGCACCTTGTTTCAACAACAACAGACGTTTCATGTCAGATAATCTACTGTACTATTAACCTGGTGAAGATATGAGAAAATGTTCCATTATTTTGTTGATTTGTTTATTTAAAAGGATCCCCAGCAGCTGACGCCAAAACGTAAGTTAGTCTTCCTGGGGTCCAGAAATAAAATATCAACAGTCAACATTATACTCTCAAGTAAAAATAAATTACAAGTTTGATTTCCATTGATTCCTGTTGAAACAATAGTTTTTGAAGTCAACATAGTGTGGAAAAATTCATTGAGAAGATGCATCATTATCTGCATCATTTAAAAGAGTTGGTTACTTTCCATCAATTTCCGCTGAATGCAACACATTTAGTGTTTTTCTGTGGTTGAGTTCTGTTCTGTTGGAAATATTAATTTCAGTAAACATAGATTATCGGTAAAGATAGACAGAATAGATAGATATTTGCTAGACCAAAGCATAAAGTTATCGCCTCAAATCATTTTTCCAAAGTTTTGTTTTTAATTCATTCAATATGTATTGACTTTAGCTCGTATACACATCAGAATCTAACCCAACATGACCTTTTTTTTTTTTTTTTAAGTATGTTTAATGGCATTTTAGAATTTGCCACTAGCTGGAAAACAATGAAAAGCATGTTGATGACTCATACTGCACTCGGGGGCAGATACCAAATTTCCATCCAATAAATGATTTTCTCAGGTTTTCCCATCTTCATGATTTTAAGCAAGCACAGTGGCAGAGTTGATGTTTTGGTTTGTTGCATTCAGGATCATTTATTGGTGGAAATTAGGGCTCAGTTATAAAAAGATTTGAAGTTGAATCTAGCTTAAACATTTGTTGATCACAATGACAAGAGTTGGACATGTTCAAACAGCTTATCCTTCAACATCCAAATTACCTACAGATTTAAAGTTTTGGCCATCATCTTTAAAATATATGCTAATTTTACCTCAAAATATTGTTTATTTAACATTATAGCCAACAGAAATGTGAGGGAGGAATGATTACATCTCACAAGAGATACAGAAACCGGAGTAAGACTCCAGTTGAATTTATTGAATTGAGTGGAAGTCATTATCTAAAATATTAATGGTTGTTTAGCAGTCGATTTGCATGCAGTGCTTCTATTCATCTCTATCTTTAAACAGCCCACACACTCATTTTTTATTGGTCCCTCTTCTCCTGTATGCACAGATACACTGAGTCAATATCCACAGAAGCCAGGCTTGTTGGGTTTCAGTGCTGCTGCCTGAACGCTTATGTTGCAACACTTTTTTTAAGGAACGTTTATGTAAAGAAATCATCAAGTAAAAAATATGTCTATTACTATATCTCTATATCTATATCTATACTATATGTCTATATCTATAACACTATTAAGAACACACTTCAAATATAGTTGCAGCCAGATTTAGTAGAAGTTGCAGTGGACCCACATGCAGATTTCTGAGTCAGTGCAGAGCTGACAAGGATGTGAATGCGACTTAGACAGAGCGATATAAAGGCATTCTGTTGCTTATGTAATGATGTGCAATGTGAATATAAATACACCTGAATACATATAGATATGGACCAAAATTACACTGTTATCAAGATCGATCAATATAGTAAATAATAATAGATAGTTTTGGTGATATGGCACAGCGCTGGCAAAAATCTAATTTAATGTTTTTATTCATGTAAAACAGTGTGGAAATAAAACTAGTTGTGAATCTTTTACCTTAAAACAGGAACTCTATATTCAGAAATGCTGCTGGTCCTCCTCTTTGTCTTGTGTCATTAGTGTGTTCTTGTGGCACAATTGTGAGTCGGTGGTTTGGTGGATGGTTGCAATGTACTATTTTTGCCACTAGATGTCACTCTATTTAAGTTACTGGACCTTCAAAGAATTATTATTAAAAGTGATGGAGGAGGAAAAAATCAAGGGGAAAGAGGAGTGTACGGTGCCAAAACAGCAGCAACCACATCAAAATTTAAAAATAAATAAATAAATAAATAAAAACAACAATAACTCAAATAATGAAAACTAAGTTGAACTGTTCTCTGGCTTTGCAATAAGATGGTCTTAACTGAGACTTTTTTTCCCCCCTCTTCCACAGCACTAGCAGCCAGTGGTGGCCAGCTGCCTCTTTCCACTCTTGAGGGCAGCAGTAAGGTGATGCTGGGGGCTTCTGCGGGCCAGGGAGGGGGCCTTCCCTCTTCCCTCTTCCTCAACCACCCCACCCTCTTCCATTTGGGCCAGAATCCCAGCGCCGGATTGATCAGCGCTGCTGTAGCCAAAGTCTCCCAGCCCTCACCCTTCCCCTCAGCCAGCAGCATCAGCCCCACACCCTGCTCCCCTTCTCCCTGCTCAAGCCCCATCTCTTCCTGCTCCTCCAGCGAAATGGCACACAGCCCGCCCTCTATGGGTGGGGCCAAGATTGAGTGACCACACCAAAGAGCCAATCGGAGAGGAGGAGGAATGAGGAAACGAGAACCTCGCCTTTCACACCAAAGCTATCTCTTTCTCTCTCTTGTGCTCTTCTTCCGTTATTTCATTTTTGCAATGGCTCTCTCCCTCTTTCTCTCCCAGTCTTTCGATGCCAAAAATACACAGAATGAAAGAAGAGAGAAGGAGGGAAAGAAGTGAAAGAGGGGAGAAGGGGGGAAAGGGAAAGATTAAAACCAAAAATCTTTATCTATCCAAACAGATGAAAAGGAAACAGCGCGGGACCTTTTTGTCTACAATGTGTGTTATCGACACAGCACCTCTCCACTCTTTCTGTCTAAAGGAAAACAAACCAATGACTCTAACGAAGAGATGGCGGAGATGCATGTCGAAGTGCATAAACCAAAAATGACATAAGATAACTTTACTATATGACGAAAGGAATGGCGGCAAGGACAAAACGATGAAGAGGACTGTGCTTACGCGTCTTTTTTTTTATTATTATTGTTTTGAAACGCTGCGGGTCTGAAGGAAGAGGAGTGAGGAGGATATGTTTAAACCAAAAATTTACCTGAGGAGGAGGCGAAGGATGAATACACAATGATTTTAAAAAATGACAACCATACCAAAATCACAAATACCAAAAACCAAAAATACGGAGAGAAAAGCTTTATTCAAAGGACGTGTAAATACTGAAGCTATCCAGGACCAGTTCTCTACTGCTACTGCTTCATACACACACACACAAACGCCACACACACACACAAATATACATGAAGAGCCAACCCATCCTTTCATTGACTCATCTTGTCTGTCGGCTCATGTGTCTCTCATAAGTTTTCACACAAGTTAATCTGGATGGTTTTGTAAACTATTTTAACTTTTTTGTATCATGAGCTTATGTATGAATGTCTGCTAGAACTGCTGTCTCTTTACCTACCTCTGGTTATAAGAGCATAGATTAGCATTCATTTATCAAACCTGCTTTTTATTTTTTACAGAAGTCTAGTTTAAGAATTCTTTTTTTTCTTTTTGAATTATTTATTAGTGTCATTATACAACTCGGCTTCTATTTATTGCTGTGCTCTACTGTAGTGTTAGCTCTGGAGGTTTCTTTTTTATCGCGATCACTGTCATCATCTTTGTCTTCATCGTGCATATTTGTATCATCATCATTCATTTTTGTTTGTAATGAGACTGTGCAGAAACGCAGGTGAAGATGCTCATCTTAGTCCTCAGCAAGTGCCAATAGATCACAAATAGAGTTGGCACACTGCGCATTGATTTCAAGGTGTGAATGATTTCATTAAGACCTAGACATCTGACATTTTGTGCGCTTAATCAGTCCTGCTCTGCCCTCACTCTGAAAGATAGCTTATTATCAGAGAGTCCATGGCTAAATGAACATGCCCAGGAAAACTTCACACACTGAAAATGATGTTTGTTAAGAGTGGTGACAATTTGAAAGTATGAAATAGGGCTGTGATTGGAGATTTGACGAAGTAACAGTTGAGACTGAAGGCTAAATAAGTCAATAAAGCCAAGTTTAGTCACAGATGGCTCTCATTCCTGCCTCGTCAATCAGCACATATGCCCCAACACCTGTATGTCTAGACATGTTTACTGACATTTGTCTGTTTCCATCATCACTCCATCAGTCAC
>JAOXYM010000006.1:10924771-10935895 GCA_028567055.1 Leptatherina wallacei | reverse complement strand
ACACCATCTGGACCTGCAGCCTTGTTCCGGTTTAGTTTCTCCAGTTGTTTCTTCACCTGCGTGCGAGAGACATACAGGCGTGCAGATTCTAGGGATCATATGGGATCACCCCTGGCTTCAGAATCTTATTGCAACATATCAATTTATCAATTAGGTGCCAATCAGGTGTCAGCCATACATCTGTGACCGACATACAGCTTGTAGCACTTAAATCTCAGAGTGTTCACAGGAGAATATTACAGGGGATTATGGCGATTTTTGCTGGGTGCACTACCCTCGCATTTAGCTCTGTTGATCATACCACAATTTCTTTTTTCAATGTGTCTCTGCTCCAACACACCTGACTAAAATTAATGAGTAATGAGTAATTCATAGGCTGTTGTGTCCTTTGAGTCAGGTGTGTTGAAGCAGGAAACATAGAAATCCTGCAGCACAGTGGCCCTTGAGGACTGACTTTGGACACCCATGACATAAAATATTAAAAGCAATACAGATGGCGAAAAGAAAAGCATTAAAAAGTTGTAAAAGACATTAACAAAAAGCAAAAATCTCAATAAAATTTAAAAAATCATTAAAAAAATTGAATTCATAAAAAGCAAGATCAGTAAAAGTTACAAGCATGATCATACCTCATTATAAAGGTGATAAATTAGGCTTTCCAATGGTGTATAATACAACACAGATTGGTATTATCAAAGAGGAGAAAGAATTGACCAATTACTTTTTTGGAGACTATAATGCATGTGTGATAATAATTTTATGACACATTTTACATAATATAACATTCACAGTGGGCTTGTTTTTTTTGTGCTTGTTTGCTTTGCATTGATAATTTTATTTTTTTGTTGCTTAAAACATGTTCTACGTATTACATATTTTCTAAAGAAACTTCTTCAGTGCAGGATATTTATTTAAGATAGAAGGTAAATTGTTCTCCTTTTTTCTTTCATTTTTTGTGCTCGTTGACTGAAGAGATTACTTATAATGAATTACCAGGAATTAAACAAGAAGAAAAAAAACAAACAAGAAAGAATTCTTCAGCTTTTCTGTGTGGTTTTAATCTTTCCAATCTTTCCAGTTGAAATCCTTAAAATCTTTTTTTTTTATTTCTCTTCCTGTCCAGCTAAACTGCAATTGAAGCACAAATCTATAGGTTTATAGACATCTGTTTTATTGGCAAGACAAGGACAAAGTCATTGTTTGTCCTTTGACAAAGTAATGGTTGACTTCATTTTGCAGAAACCATGTACATGCATAATTTCACACAAGGTCCTTTCATAGGAGCAAAAGAAAAATATAAAAAGAAGAATTTCAGCTCTTATACTTCACCTAAAAAATCTCTTGACAACATCACATGAATCCATTTTCTTCCGTTCATCAAAAAGATTTCTTTCTTAATAGATCAAAGATGTATTTGGCCTTGTCTTCTCAGCTGCATTGTTAGAGTCGCTTCAAGATATGTGTGGTTTAATACTTGAAAAATAAAGGAGCAAGTGTCTGAAGCTAGCATTGCGTCCCAAAGCTTTAGGCCTTATAAACTCTTGTTTCATTCTGATGCTGTTTAATCTGTTTTCTTCCAAGCATCTTTTCAATTCAATGAACTGTTTACAATTTATTTCTCCAGGATAAATCTGGAACAATGGTGTAATCAGCATCATGTAAATATGCCACAGTGAGACTGGGGATATGTTGTATGACTCTGCTCATCTTATCTCTCCTGTCATTCCGTCTGCTTTCACCCTGTCAATAAATTGCCAAAAGCCTGAATGAAGGCAGGATGCCGACACTCCACGGAAATTAACGACAGACTGCTTTGGGAGAGATAAGGATGTAACAGCTATTTAGTGCCTCCTCTGTTCGTACATCACAGCACTTTTATGAATGTCTAAATGCACACAGGCTCACGAATAGTGCGCACAACAGGGAAGCCATCCACCTCCCTGAATGACACATCACTCAGAGCTCCCGCTGCCCTGAGAAAACCAACATAAACCTCACACCTCATCTCAGCGCAGCTCCTCGCAACTCCACAAGAGATCATCTTAATTTTCTGCACTCATATGAAAAATATTCAGATCAATCTGCAGACATAGTAAGCTTTATAGGTAGTCTGATTCCTCATTTTAATGAGAAGGCTAAAAAAAAACTCCCATGAAAGGGAATAGACCATAAGTTCTAGATATATTTTAGTCAAATTGATCAAAGGTTTATTTTTCCACTCCGCAGGAACAGTTCAAGCACTTTAGAAACATGACCACAGGTTGGACAATACTGTGTACAAGTAATATAAAGAGACACAAACAGAGGTGCAAATTAATAGAACAATAGAAAGACTGTGCGAAATAGTGTTCTTGTATTTTGACATGGAGATCGGTGAGGTTTCTGTGACTTTCTGATAACCTGACTTGTTGAAGTTTCCTCCCAGAAGTTCCAAAGTGTCAACCAGCTGAATGTTAACAATGAAAATAAAACCATAAGCACATCCACTTTAGCATTTGACCCAGATTTGACCCCAACCTGGAAGTCAAATCCATTGCTTTAATTTTTACTTGTTGCTTGGTTAGTTTAACATACTTATAAGTCACTGACTCAATGTAAATGATTATTTACTTTGACCCGAAATTTTTAACTTCATGTAAACTCATCACTTAGTTTCTTTCAAATAGAACAATCTGAATCTCTCTGACTCAGTCATTCTTTCAATTTCTTGAAAACTCAACTTAAAAGATTAAAGTAAAAAATTTGATTTATCCTAAAATAATTCTATATTCACATGTTACCAAGTGGAAAGAAAGTTAATGAACAGCAGATTTCAACATGCCTCTTTAGTCTGCATAGCAGTAGAACAATACAGTAACAGGTAGAACTGGTCTACATAATGATCAAAGCACTTCTTTCTTCCTCTTTGATACAGCCACTTCACAATCGAGACAGCTTTCGAGGTGGTGGTGGGCGTCACTCCCTGCACTGTCCTTCACATTCATGGTGCCAACTTTAGGAATCAAACAGAACAGAATATTCCAACAACATTGTCTCAACGTAAACATAACACAGGAAGAAAAGTACAAAACTCAAATTTATGGGGTATTAATCACAAAAGGTTAACATTTTGCTGAATGTAAAAAATTCCCATGAGTCTTTGCAGAATAACCTTTGAATAATGAAAATTCCCATTTTTCCCCCTTTATTTTGTTTTAAGAAGTACAAGTACATTATTAGGAGGCAGAGACCTCTGACAAAACAATGTTTGTTAGTTGTTGTTTTTTTCAGTGATTGTAAGCATCAGTTTTTCAGTTAGAAGCTCTAATGGCTAAATTATGCCCATCTCCCCATGGCACAAACCTACGTCACAACCCGGTGGTCACATGACCGTGAACAGCTTGCCGGTGAAAAATAACCCTGCATCACATCAGCTGTGTTGAAGTGGGCCACTTGTTCTCATAGTTTTAGGTTTTCACCAGGCTTTGACAGAAAATTATCCATAATGTCATACAGTTATTTTGACACCTTCAGTGTCAAGGCTAGAAAAATGTATGAGGTGAAGCTAGTGGCAATAGGACTGACTGGCAACAGGAAACATAGAACTTCACATAAACCACCAACAAACATTTATTATCTGTAACCATTTCATGGTATTTTTTAGCATCTATACAAAAACAACCAAAAGTTTAATATCATTATAAATGTTTTACTTACCAGTCACAAAATTATCTGAACAAATTGTTGAATATTTCAAAGGAGTCCAAGGTGTATTGTCAGCAATTACGCGCTTGATAGCCGCCAGCCAGTTATCACATCTTTCTGTGCTTTTGTGTCTTTTCGTTCAAAGAACAATCTCTCGTCGTCTGTGGAACGACTATGTTTATGGCTGTCACCACAACACAACGTTTCAACATATTAAATCATAAAAAATTTACTTGAATCGATGCTGAAAAGCCAATGGTGTTACACTTCAGCAACCTTTAGAAAAAAAATCTTTATTTCATTCAATGAAACAAAAATGAATTTAAAATCAAACATATTTTCAATCAAATTTCTGAATGAAAAAGGAGCAGCGAGAATTAAAAACGTATGTTAACTGCCCCTTTTCCACCTAGCCATCAATACAACACAAGATTTTCAACAGAATACTTCATCAGGCCAAATCAGCTCACAAAAATTTCCCAACACAAATGTTATACTATTGGGTATTCATCCCATCATCAACTTTAACCATTTTAGTTTTATTTGTTTAACAAAACTGCTTTCATTTTTCTTTTCCTTTTGCAAATACATCTTTCTTTACCTTTTGTTATCACAGACGAAAGGATGTGACAAAGTTCCCCGATGTCCCCAGATGTTTACGCCAGCCCTGCGCCTGTGAAGAATCCTTCAAAAAAATTCCTGTAACCAGTTAGTGATCCGAATCACTTCCAAAATCTAATCGCTTGTTCCTTATTCCGTTTCGGAGATTTCCTAAAAATTTCATCAAAATCCATCCATTGCTTTTTGAATTATGTTGCTGAAAGACAGACGGACATACAAACAGACAGACAAACCAACTTTTCAAGATCTAGATGTTATTTAAAATCTCCATACGTGTACATTTCCACATTGTGGTAATCCTGACCATCTGAACTGACTCACCTGGATCTTTTAACAAAGATATAAAACTATACCTTTTTTCTTTATTTTCTCACATACCTCCTGGAGTGTCTCCAAGTACCCCGAGGGGTACATCTATCCCCGTTTGAGGAACAGTGCCCAATTATACGTTTTAGAGTGTTATTTGCTAGGTTTAGGGAATACAATCTGTTTTGGTTTAGACACCAAAAACAATACTTGTTTAGTCAGGAGGTTAAGGTAATTCTTACACCACTGGTATGATGATGGCCTCTTGACTCCACACACAACAGGTCAGTGTGTGTGAGTTAATCTGGAAACACCATATGAGCTAAATTCAAGCAACATGATAAACATGGCAGGTAGCGTGTCGGCTAATCTACTAATAACCACTAAACACAGAGTACAGCAAATAGAATTACATCAGCGTCGTAGCTTTTTGGTTTCTTATTTGACATGTACAAATGAAGATGTCTATCTGCTAGTGAGATCCAGAGAAAACCAAGAATTTTTATTCATCCTCTGAGACATCAGAGCAAAATTTCATGACAATCCATCTTGTTGTTTTTCTCATGTGTTCACACAATAAGGAGAAATTGAAGGTCTTCTTGCAGTTGGTTTACTCTAACTTGGATCTATTTGGTATGAGTATCCATATCATTAGATGCGCAACAAACAGGTCATCTAGATTTTATCTGAAAGTTTTATCACATTTGTTCTTCAGCTATTAGTGGAAGACAAAAGCGAGAGGAGCTCTCTCAGTCCAACAAAGTCACTGAACACTGCTACGCATGAGCACTTGATACACCCCGGTCTACGAGATAATTGATATGCCACATCCACTACCAAACAGCGACAAAGAAAGAAGAGTCAATAACATGAGGCTAATAATACCCAACAATGGAGGCAATGTGCAAAACAGCTACAATATTGCAAAGATTGTTCGTCAAATGTCAATCTTCACCTTAAAAACTGACTTTCAAATTTCAAAAATTCAAATCTTTTAACTGAATAACATCTGTCTCCAAATACAATTATCCAAGGTCTTCACTGAATAAGAACCCTTGACAAAGCTTGTTTAGGTGAAAACATTTATTTGCTAAGCGACAGAAATTTTTTGTAGCTTGTCGTCTTATCAAGCAAGTTTTCTTGTGCTGTTGTCTACACTCTCAAATGAGCTGTATTGCACAAACACTGCACACAGCACAGTTCCCAGCACAGAGCCGGCTGCAAATAATCACTTAAGGAGTTGGGTGATGTAAAGCCTGAGTCGTCACAAAGGCACACACAGGTCAGAAAAAATGAATCAGTGCCACTGTATAGCTGCAGCTCCCACACTGTGAATGAGCCCACTGCGCGGCACCTCCACAAAAGGACCTACAGAGCAGCAACGCAAAAACAATCACTCATGCCGGCACGCACGAATGTGGAGAAATCCGACAAAGCAAAGGATGGTGATTATGACACATAGCTATGCCACCCACAGCGGTGCCTGTGCGAGGGCAGAGCCCATCAAACTGAGCAAGTGTAACACATGCTCTGTGTCAGTCTTCCTCCCCTGCACTGGCATGTCATGCATGACACATAGCTGAACCACCTACAGGCCTGCTGTCTCCATGCCCAGCTGATGATGAGGGAGGGGGCAAAGAGGGTACCAGCCAAGGAGACAGATTTTGCAGGATTGTCCTTTGAAAGAAAGAGGGGATTGGGTGAGTGTTAATAAGCTCAAGAAACCGCTCAGTGTGTGTCATGAAGACAGCGGAAAGAATTATTTCTGTGGTTTGTTGTTGATTAATTTTAAAAATATCCCCAAATGTCACTTGGATGAATGTACAGCTGAACGTCATCCGCTCCTGCTTCCCACTCCCAGCTAAACATGTGAAAGCATGTTGGAAATGGACCTCTGGGTGTTATTGGCTGCAGGGGTATCTGCCTGCTGTTCAGGGCTATTCTCTGAATGTGATGAGTGTGTGTGTATCATTGGATGGGCGAGTTGGGGGGGTTGATGGCTTGTGGCCAAACACTTCCAGGTGATCTAATCTGAATGACCCTGACTTAGCCCAGTATGAGGATGACAAATTGAGGCTGTGAAAGGGGGGTGAAGCAGTAGCTGTTACTGGATCTGACCCAGACTTCCTCCACAAATACGGTACATGCATAATTCACACACACATATGCACACGCATAAAACAGGGGAGTGATCCAGTAACCTAATCTAATTCTGGACTTGCCATGACACATAAGGATGAACGAGAGGGGGCAAGAGGAATATTTGTCATGCACGGAGGTGAAAGTTGAAATAAACTATTTTGTTCCAGTTATTTATGTTTTGCTCGGTCTTTTTATACTCATTTTTATGTCTCATTTTGTTTCAGCTGGCAGAGAATCTGAATTCTTGTGAGCAGTTTCAAGACAAAAATATTTATTTATTAAAATAAATTCCTGACATTTTGTTCAAGCTCCACCACCACTTCAAACCTCCAGTGTTAAAATAAGCCATTCACCTCACCAGTCAGTTCAAAATATCTACGGCCTACTACCATCTTATCTTCTTATGATTTCTGCTATCGTGTTGGTAGTTTGTGTGGAAGTAACAGATGCTAAAACAGGTAGACTCACATTTCAATCCAAACATTTATAATATCAGATCTTTAAGCTGTTACGAATCCATTTTTATTCATACATTTGGGAGAATGGCTAAACTGGTGTCTGGAGATGGAATATAATGCAAAATAGGCACAACAGAAATCCCAACGTTTCAGTCTGCTAAAAAGCAAATCACCCACAATGACAAACAAACACCAGCAGGCAGATAAATGTATTTCAGCAAATCTACAATATTGACTTTGTATACTTGCAAGCTGAAAAAAGCATGAAGGACTATATCCACCTGCTCTATTTATTCTTGAGACACACTTTTTTCTAGGGAGCTGGCTGCATCGTCCAGTCTGATGTTGGTTTGATGAAGAATTCTCAAATGCAAGTCCTCCAGGTAATGTGTAGCGTATATAATGGATGCAATACAAGTGTGAAAATACTACTATGTTCTCCACCTTTCTAACTGATCTGATGAAGATTTTAGTCAACAGCTGCATATTTGCAAATATAGAAAAAAAAGCGCCTTTATTTGGAGCTGTGCAATCGTGCAGATTACACAGTATATCAATTTACTATTATTACTCTTTCAGCTCTTATTGTTTTTAAGTGAGTGGCTCTTTATCCTCTGAATACTCCAAAGCCTGGTCTCCCGGTAAAGCAAATTTAAAGGAAGTTTACAAAACTTTCACAATTCTTAATGTATCACGTTCATTAATCACCAGTTTAATTGATTTATTTGTAATATTTTGTGTTGTTTGCAGAGGATTTCAAACAAGACTCTAGTTTATTCTCTTAATATAACTGGTATAGTGTGTTAAAATATGACTTAAATCAGTCTGACTTAATTATTTAACATATTTCATCATTATCTTTTCCTTCTTCTATATGACACAGATGGTGAAACCCCCCTGTTAACCAGAAATATAAGCCTTGGCAAACATCTGTCCTCTTCCGAGTACTTAATTGTTGGTCTCACAATTATAGCTGCCTCACAGGCATGCAAATAAGGAATAACTGAATTCAAACTGACAAAAAAAAGAGGAAGAAGACCTTCATGTATGCTGAGCTGAGGTGTTAAAGGTGACTGCACTGAGTGGGAACAGATGATAGTAAGACAGATGCTGTAGTGAGACAAAGATAAGGGAGGAAAATAGAGGGGATGTGTGGAGACGGATAGATTGCACTTTGCTCACTGAGGGTTGCAGAGCAGTAAAGAGAGGAAGAGGAAGCTCTGCACTGTGCCAATAGGAAGAGTTTGTTCCTCAGTGAGATACAGGAGACAGTGTCAACACACACGCTGTGCTCAATATAGCTACTGTCACACAGCCAGGCATACCTCTGTCTCCTTTCCAGCCTGACACCTGCACCTCCCTTAATACCCCTCCTGCCTCACTCACGTTCTTCTGTCTCCCCCCTCATATACTGTATGAACAAGTTGCATTCTTCCTCTCTGTTCCCCCAGTCCTCCCTTACCACCCTGTCCATCAATGTCAAGTCTTCAGATCTAAATTAACTGATCTCCTTTCTTGTGTTCTTCCCTCTCCTCTCCCTCATCATACTGTACAGACTTGACATCATGCCAGACATGGGTTTAATATAACACTTTCTCTGTGCCTCCCACCCGCTCCCACATTACCCTCTCTTTCCAACTCCCACCACCCCGCTTTCATATGGGCACTGGCCGCTTGCTTTTTCCATACTTTACCCACCGCAAAAGGAGCTTTTTGTTCTCGAATAGCTCCCTCATTGCCATGGTAATCCAGCAGAAAGAGTGTGGTGTCTCTGTCTAGGGCCTCTCAGATGAAAATAGTAAGTCACGATGGATTTCTTTTAGCGGCCCTGAATCTAAGAAATCTGTCAGTACAAATCTGGAGCTGGAAGACATTAATACACGTGTTAATAGTATTCTTGTTTAGCAACATCAAACAATATCCCCCAGTTGTGCTTCTTTTTTTTTCTTCTCCTTCTTGTGGGTGCACCTCTTGCTCCAGTGTCAGCCCTCCTGTGGATCCCCCTCTTCCTCTGTCTCTCTTGTCCTCCAACAACATGCTCCCCCCTTTCCTTCCCTCCTGCATCACCTCACCGCTTGCTGTGGTAATCCCATTACTCATGTGCGAATACCAGCTGGGGGAGAGGGGGAAAGAGGGAGGGAGCAAGTGCACAGAGGATAACTGTGTGGAGGCCTCACATCTCAACTAGACCGTTGGATCCCAGGGATTTTTTTTTAACACTTGTACAGTGAGGAGAAGAAATGATTGTAGATTGTTTCCTTCTCATTCTAATTGAATATTTAGATTTTTTTTTTTACAATTTTGGATCTTTTAAAATAACATTAAAGAATACAATAAATTGGAAGAAATAACAGAACCTAAAGAAAACAAATATGGTCATAAGGGAATGTATCAGTAATCATTTTCAGACTCACAGCACTTTGCAAATCAGTCTTTATTTTGATCCTCAGGAATCTATGGATTTGTGTGTTTGACAGTCATCTACAGATGGAAAAAGTTCACGTTTGGAGAATTGAGGGTGAAGACGGTCAACCAAGATACATGATTTTGCCTCCTGTTTGAAAAGGTTTACTTTCAAATGTCACTTTAGACTCAAACTCCTTATCAAGCAGGTCAGACCTGGGCATTAAAACTACTTATTTTGAGGAAAAAACATCCTTTAGCAGATGTTCACTCTTTGGCACCCCTTAACGAAGGCTAATTCAGCAACTGTCCTGCATCCTGTCTCCTCTCTGAGCTCTCTCCGGCCAGTAAAAGTTAGCCTGTCATTGATTCTTGTCTTATCTCTTGTTTTGTCTCTTCTTTCTTTCTTAGCCTTGCTTCCCCTGATAATGTCCTCATGCATAATTATCCATGATGCTTGTTCTAAATGATTTGTGTGTTGATGTCTAGTTTCTGTTGTGTGATGATGCTATAAAGTGAAACACTGCTGTCAAAGTGATGCTCCAGGCTGGAGCATCAAAGTTGTGAAGTGCAGTTACTCGGTCTTGATACTGCAAGGCAGTGACAGTAATGTGTATAGTGAATGTCAGTGTGCCATCAAAACAAGGCTGAAGTACAGAATTTTAAGGTTCAAACTTGTGTGGAATTGCTTTTTAAACCTTGTAACAACATTTACTGCATGTTAGACATCTCTATTCAGTACTTTACTGACAGACACACAGATGTGGAGGGAGGATAAAAGAAGCCACACACTGAGTACCTGACTGTGTGCTGGGTGTCACAAAAGGATGCTTAATCATATTGTGATCATCTGTACAAATCAAATCAACTGCACTTTTTAAAAGGATTTGCTATGAGAATGATCTAGTGTCACCCACCTTGTGACAATTCTGAGGAAAATTGGATTTTTGAACAAACTGTAAATTTTTCACAAACACATCTGCATGTTTTTTTTTCCCTGAACATAACCAGTGAGATTTTCTTCTTCTTTTTCTAAAAACGGAAGGAAAAAAATAAGTGGTCCAACACAGGACTTAAAAGAAACTGCAACTACACTAATGAAAAGACCAGCCATTTCTGTCATCACTCTTACTTTACCAGGCCGATTTTTGCAAAGTGCCACAAAATCATAATGTCAAGAATTTGTCTTGTAAGGCCTTAATTTTATAACCAAAACAGGTGAAGCTCACCGGTGATGACCCTCCAAACAAGGGTATGCTCACAAGGAAAGAGCTGGGAAGCACAGTCTTATGGCAAAGTCAACAAATGGTGACATTTGTATTTGTGCCAGAAAAAAAAGCATGATTTTCAGCAGCATGTGAAGATATAAGGAAACAGATACTGAATGTAAAGTTATTTCAAACTAAAAACCCTCTATGGAGTTGATTTTAATTAGAAAAAAGAAAGAAAGAAAGAAAGAAAGAAAGAAAGAAAGAAAGAAAGAAAGAAAGAAAGAAAGAAAGAAAGAAAG
>JAOXYM010000006.1:10892715-10903471 GCA_028567055.1 Leptatherina wallacei | reverse complement strand
TTGTATGGGTTTCCTTTTATTTGCTCTTCTGCACTCATTTCACCACCTCCCCCCGTCTTCTTTTTTCTCCCCCTGACCTTTTCCCAGTTTTCCTTCTCTCCCATTTCAATCTCAATTCTGCACTCATATACACACACAGACATGCAGACGTAGACACACATCTCAAAGAATGACTAGCAGATGTGGACAGAGCTTTTCCTTCATCTAAAATTAGCTGCAATAGAAGAATGGCAGGAAAGCACACAGGGTTGGATTGCCAAAAGGGAGGGGTTCAGTGGCTATGGAGTGTGTGTGTGTGTGTGTGTGGGGGGGGGGGGGTAGACTTAGTAAAGGAAGGAATCAGTTGATGGGATACATTGAAGTAGTATGTATTTTTGGTGGTGTTCACACAATGACAACACACAGGTTCCAGTGAAGACTCAGTCTGCTGGCATCTGACATTGTATTTGTTAATGTAATGCTGTGAACTGTAATAAGGCCACACAGTTATTTGATTCTTTTATGAAGGTGACTCAAAATTAAACTTAAACATTGACTGTATGTGACACAGCTTGCAGCTGTGCTGCATTCAAGTCAGCTGAGAAATCACAACTCACTCAAGGGCAACTACAATATTAAGAAATAAACAAATCAGTATGAGTTATCTGTTTAGAATTGATGTGGGCTTCCTAACAGCTTGCATAAGTATTATATAATTATAAATATCGTGCAAAAAACAAAGTAAGCTAAATAATTTATATATATCATCTTTTTTTTCTGCAATTAATATGCAATTTAGATTTTTAATCAACCGACAGCCCTAATCTAAGCCGTCTTTATGCTTTTGAATGCAGACATACAACTGTTCAATGTTTAAGTACTTATTGTACAACATGCTGCTCTGAACAAGGTGATTAACTACAAAAAAAACTCCCAAAAGGTGTGTGAATCATGAATAATTCACTACATGTTCTGGTTCAATGACAACTTGTATCTAAAAAGTCTTTTTTATCACCCTGTTGACATGTAGACTAGGGGTGTCACGATTCTCCAAATCCTCAATTCGATTTTATTTTTGATTTTAGGGTCACGATTCGATTCTCGATAAATTTTTTTCTTTTTCTTACAGCACAGAGGGGCCTATACCATTATGAGGCTAGTTTAGTCTACGATCATTATTTATTCATTACAAAACTTCTTGGAAAGTTGTTCAGTTTTTATTTTGTAGTTTTCTCAAAAGAAAAAAAAATAGTATGCATCTCTATTTGTACCTTACTACTGACTGTGAATAATACCTTGTGAATGCAAACCATTATCAACGCAGTTAGCAGCAGCAGAGCAGTGAGAAAAACATAATTCCCTCGGGCCTATCACGTATTCCACTCTCACCTCTAGTCTGAACAACATTCAGCTCATAACAAACACTCATATATATAGTACATCCCCAGGCTTCCCATTTAAGTCTTTGAAGATGAGCGTGAAGATTTCTTTTTCCCCTTTGTCTCAATCTTTCTTTTGCCATTGGAGAGTGAAGTTGGAAACTGTTTTTCTATGCATGCATAGTTCGGAGAAGTGACTAGAATTATTTTGGGATAACTCGGCTTCAAGTAGGCATTAATTGTAGTTTAAAATGTCTATTAAAGACACTGCAGTTTTAAATGAAATAGTAATAAGATTTGATTGGAAAAATGCATTTCAAAGCATCAGTCGTTTGCAAAAGTTTTTGCTGTAAGTAACTTAGAATATCTGTGCAGGGAATTTGGCTATACTCAATTATAAGATTACCTACAGAGAAAGTTAGAAGTGGCTGAAGGTCTTGAATGTTTTCTTTTTCAACCCAAAATATCCTGGCGTCTCAGTCAATAACTCGATTCCCCTTCTGTGCATGTATACTGGGACAAGGATAGTGAGCCAATTAAATGGACAAGTCGAAACCGTAGCTTGACTCAACTGTGCATGTATAATGAGTCAGGGCCCATCATTTTTTCAATAAACTATCAAAGGTTAACAAAGAGTCTGACTGGGATGAGATCCATTGTTATTGTCATGATTGGGGTTACATCTCAAATAGATATGGTGTCATAGTTATTGGCGTGCCACCAAATATCGTTTATATATTTCAAGTTGAATCAGAAATATACATCATTGCATTGTGTACTGCCTTTCAGACTCTGGGGTCAACTTAGATGTACAGGTACATGATTTCTAAAGAATGAACTGGATAAATCGCTGCTGTTGTGGTAAGATCGAGTTGCTATCAAGATTTGCTACTTTAAAGCAGATCCATTAAACCAAGCCTATTTCTGGAAAGAAAAAGAAAAAGCAGATGCCAAGTTCTCTGAATACTTAATGGTTTGAAGTTTTACCACTTAGCTGACATTGGCTGTCATCTGAAAACTGTGAAAATTCCAGTCACTGGAGACACAATTCTCTTTGCATTTAAATCAAACCTGGTGCTCGTGTTGCTGTGTGTTGCACTTTGAAACTGTAGAAAGGCCTGCTTTATCTGAGACCGAGCTTAATCTTTGCACTGAGTTGAATATTTTTTGCTATTAAAGTCCCTGATGTCCCTTGGAGCACACTTCAGATGCTTCCATACAGATATGCGATTGTTCCATAAACATTTAAAAGAATAAAAACCATCTACAAGAGCAAAGAGGCAGTAGTTTCAGTTCTTTTGGTCTGAAAGAAATGAGTCAGATCTAACAGGAGCTGCAAGCAGACTTTTACCTGTTGAATGTTGCTTTCGTTTCAGCAGAAGTCTAAAATAAATGTAAATCGGTCTTAATGGATATAGAACTCCTTTGCAGTGTAGTGATTAGTGAAGTTTTAAGAATAATTCAAGTTATCCTGTAAATCTTTAGTATGTTCTGTTGCATGCTTATGATTTTCATGGTTCTTCCTCTTTGTGATTAAATCTGTAATCTTTTGACCTCCCCATAGTGTCATGTTGGAAAGCTCAACATTTTTAGAGGACGTTTGGATAGCTAGTCTGGATTTGTTGCATATCCATTCCATAATCCTTCACTGCATTGGTTCAGGCTTACAGAGCGACACAAATGTGCAACCATGAATCCCTCTTAAGGACAACTGCAACAAAGAAGTTAAAGCTTGACATTTTTAAATTGTCATTCACGCTCACTGGTGCATGAGCTGTGTGCTGATCTCTCAAATAGTGATTTGAACACTCAAATTGTGTTCAAAGTGTTCAATTTTAACACTCATATAGTTTGACTGGGTGGCAGAATCAGAGGTAAAAACACCATCTAAAGTTTGAGTGTTCCTTTTCCCATCTTTTTTCCTCTGCCCTTCCCTTTTTTTTTTTACTTCTTAATGTCTCATAGCCGTAAAAAACAAAAAAAAAACACTTCACAGTGCAAACCACATTTACTTATGAAATTATTTAAAAGAAGAAGGAAAACTTCCCATAACTCGTGAGATATCTGTTGTGATGCTCAGGTGCCTCACAGCTTTGTCTCGAACTTGCCTTCTCACATCCAGAATGCTAATTTACTGAGGACTGGGAAGGTGTTAGCTTCAGACTGATAGACTGCAGGCCTCTTTCCATGACTCAGTTATCTTTTGCTTTGTTTTCTTAAAAATGTTTATTTCATGCTTAGGGGAGAGGAGAATAGCTAACAATAGAAGCATTCACAGCCAAAGAGAGAGGCCTTGCTAAACTTTTAGACGCACAACACACTAGTAGCTGCACACAGGCAGCACATGATGTGCATCAAAACACCCACAGATAGTTTTCTATGTAAGTGTGCACACGACTGTCGAATTACTGCACATCAACATTGTTTGACACTAGCTGCCATTTTGGCATGCACCATTGTCAGATTTTAATGAACCTTACCTCTTAGCAAGGAAACCTACCATGATTTCATCTTCCACCTGTCACGATGCCACATTTCTTATGTGGCATCATAACAGATGATGCCTTGTGAAAAAATGTTGCAGACAAACAATATTGGAGATGAAAACTTCCCTCTGGAAAATTAGGAAATCTCCAGTAGAACCAGACTGCTGTGGGGTGAGAGGAAAGCACAGAGTAAGTTTTTATTTGTAAAGCCAGTCCTACAGAAACTGGCATCAAACTTGAATTGATGTTAATGTTTGCCAAGTAGTTTTGGCCTGCCAACTTTCATCCTCCAGTCAGAGCAATATTAAGATTTTGGTTGTGGTGGGTGGGTCAGAATCTCTAACATTTTGTGGGGTTTTTTTTTTGTTTGTTTTTTGCTGGCATGTCTGTTTCTCTGTTATGTTTCTTTTATTTCTCTTTTTAACATTAACTTTGGGGAATTTTAGTTTGCACTGTCAGCTAAATCCAAATAAACAAATGGTTTTGCTTTCTCTTTGTTAATGGATGTGTTAATTCATGCTAGAATTATGTAAAAACATCTAATGTGCAGGTCTGTTCCCCCCCCCCCTGTTTTTTAAATGAAGGATTGACTTTTGAGCCTTGTGAGAGCAAGTGTCTCACACAAAAAGCAACAGTGTTTTAAATCATGGTGATAGTTTCAATGGGTAAATGTGACTGCAGGCTTCTGCTATGCAAGAGTTTATGATAGTACCGTATCTACAAATGTTTTCATTAACCAATAGAAGTGTTAGCTTGTGAATATACCTAATTGTAAGTAAAAAAAAAAACAACTTGTATTTTATAAGCAAAATCGACAGATGACTGTCGCTGGTAAAGGTTGCACAAGCTTTATTCACGTCGTTTCTCATGTACGTTATAGGTGTCGTGAAACAATTTAGATAAATTGTGTCTTTATTTTCCTTAAACTTTTTAACTGCAGATAATTTTTTTCAGCTATTTACATGACTGGTTGTTTTATACTAGAGTTTGTGTTTGCCTTGAGCAGCTACAGCACACACACACACACACACACTGTCATGTAGTGCAGAACTCTGTCTCCTGACAACTACCTGTTGCTGGCAGATTCAAATCCCTCTCTTCTTCTTTCTTTTTTTTCCCGTCTCTTTTTTTTTTCTTCTTCTTTTTGCTCCTGCCCTTGCTCTTTCCTCTCTAATACCTGGTCTATTTGAGTCGGTGTTCCAGGCTTGAAAGGATTAATTGCCGTTTATGCTTTATTTTTTTGTTCTGTTCATTTCTGGGGGGTTATTTTTAGGCCTTAAGTGTCTGGTTGCTAGGAGACAGAGAGAGAGAGAGCGAGAGAGCGAAGCAAGAGAATGGAGGAGAGTTTGCGTTGTGAAGGCTAAATTACAAACACATTCACGCACTGAGTCAGCACTGACGCACACTCACACACACTGGGTGTCTTAGTCTGAAGCTGTTATTGTGGACTTGTTTTTCTGGTTCTATTTATCTGTTTGTCCCTGGCTGTCATTCATGTTTGAGTCCCAGCTTCCTTGCAGTGCCTACTGTCACATGCAAACAAAAATGTGACTTTACATGTATGGATAGTGTTTAAGTACATACAGTACAGGTGAGGAAAAATAGGGTTAACTTGAACCCTTGGCACACACATTTAAGGTTGTTATGTTTTGAGGAGTATTTTTCTGACACGATTTAAATCTTCTTGTCATCTCTCAGGGCAAGATCACAGCAAATCAATATAAAGTTGTGCTGGATGATGCTTTAATGCGTTATGCCTGATGAGAGTAGTTTCTTCCAGGAAGACAGTGTCCCCATCCATAAAGGTTCAAGAAGTAAATGAATGGTTTGAGTATGTCAATCTATATTTATATGCTATGGCCGTGGCAGTTACCAGATCTCAACCCAATGGTACATTTTAGACCTTGGTGTTAGACGGTGCTTTCCTTCATTAAATTATATTTTTCATTTGAATGGTGACTCACTGGGTTCCACAGACTTCAATAATGGATTTCAAAGGTTTTCTGGTTGCATGTGGCAGCCCAACACACAGCTACAAGACTTATAGGCTTGTTTTATAAACTTATAGAGGACAGTGGTCGTACTTACCCCTTACTCATTTGTTTTGAAGTTTGCGCATTATGCAATGCGTGTGCATGTGTTGATTTTCTGATGAAACAAGTATTTAGTTTTTATCTTTTTCATTACTTAAAAAAACAAACAAACATAACCATGGTTATTTTCGGCAGAGACAATGATTGTGTAATGTTTAATGCAGCAGGTTTTTAATTCCTGCCAGATTTAATTGTGTATCAGAAATGACACGCATACACACAGGAAGCAGCCCCGTTGTTGTGGTGCACATACAACAGTTGCTAACATCCTGTCCCACTATAGTGGCACATTCCTGGAAACCACCCTCCAAAAGTGCCACCTACCTCTTAGACGCACACAAATCTTCTTCACCTGGTAGATATATAGTTTGATTGAGCCACATCTAATTTACTCCTGTGTGGCAAAGTCTTTAACCCACTGACCTTACAGACACAAGCCATTTTCACACATGACCAGCATGTTTCTCTGATGTTTACTGTTCACATTGGCCTTCATGGTGGAAGACTCAAACACTCTGGAGTCAGAATATAAAAGTTTTTAAAAAGTTTTTACAGCAATTTGAAAGGGATGTATATTGATATTGTAATGATGCAAAATCGTCATGTGCAGCACTAATCAATGCAGCCTGCATGTGAATGTAGCCACAAAATCAATCACTAAAAGGTTTGAAAAGGTTATTGTTTACATTTGTACTGTACATGATCACAATTCTCAGTAAATGATTGTGTTTTAAACATTTAGTTGCAAAAAAGTGGGAAAATTAATATATTTGAAAAAAACTGACCACCTGTAAGTTACTTAGTTCAATATGTTTTGTAATCAAGTCATTTCTCCCATCCAAAAACTGTAAAAAAACAAAAAAAAACATAACATGGGAAATATTTTTCATTCAACATAAACAGACATTTTGAACAAGTTGGACCCACAACTGTGCTTTTACATAAAACGGGCTCATTTTTACTACTGATGTACTAATGAGTAGCTACCCAGGACATGACTTGTATGAAAACTGACTGACAACAACAGATTGGCTCAAACTGATTGATTGTGAAGTACCTTGAGATGACATTGTCATGAATTGGCGCCATACAAATAAAGCTCAATTGAATTGAATTGAATTGAATTGAATGGCAGTGGGTAAAAACAGTTATTGTGTTTTGTCTGACTGAAATCAGACTTTTAAAAGCATGTAGACACATTAGACTGGAATACTGTTAAATCAAGCTCTCAAAACCACACTAATGGCTCATTTGTGCTCTATGCTAAATACAGACACAAACAGAGCCTTCTGTTTGTCTTCTGCCATTTTTATGTCTCTTTTTGAAAATATTATCATGATCTCTTCTGCCATTGTCATGTTTGGTATTGTCTGAAACCGATGTCGGAACTTGGAGTTGAACTCTAAATTACACTTCCCTCTGGTGGAATTACAGTGTAGGCAGTGACATTTGACAACATTTCACGTAGACCTACCTATTAATTGCATAAAGGGGAACAAAAGGCCCATTTAATACACCTATACATTGCTGTTGGTCAATTAATGCCTCTATGTACATGCTCAAATGGGCCTAGGTGCACTACACAAACTCCAAAGTTCCGTATTTCCCTTTTATAAAAACGGTTAACTAGCAACTTTAATTAACTCAAAGACATTTTCAACTGCAGCAATGTCGTACCTGCAGTAAACAGCAGTTAGTACACTGAAGACAAGCTAACTGCTGCTCAGACCAGGAACAACAGAAGATCAGTTTTTCTCAGTCTAGAAGCTACTCAACCCTACAAAATTTTTTACTTTGGCCTGAGTGAATTCTAGATTGTGTGTGTGTTTTCGTAGACTGCCATTTTTGCAACATTGCTTTTTCGCTACGTTTTCATAACTAAACATAAAACTAGTCACATAACATGGATTGTGTTCTGTAAACGCAATGTAGGCTGTAAAAAATACAATTCAGTTCAGTATAGTAATATATTCAGTGCTAAATAAGTTAGACTTTTGCTGTTTTTCATCAAAACTGGAGAGAATTCACATCATAGAAATACTGAGATGTCGCTGTAATCATTTTTTATGTATCAATCGTTGATCTCAAACACTCCTACATGCAAAGGTGTGCATACAGTATTACAGGCTTAAGTGACTAGTGAGTGTAGGCAGTGTGTTGTTGAACCAGAGGTGAGATGTCAACTGGCAGCTCTCTGCCAAGCTGTTGGCTGCAGAAGTACATTAACACCAGGCTGCGAGGTAGGTAGACTGGGTGAAGGAAAGGAGAGGCGCCTGTGGGCAGTAACATGGTTGTGTGAGGGCGTAACGACTTCAAAAAGAAATAACTTTGAAGGAAATTATTAGCTTAATGTGAGAAAATTTCCATATATATTTCAGTTAAATTACACAAGCATATTTAATTCAGTCAGTTTTTGGTGGTCCATTTGAGTTATTGACTTCCTTATTGCTGCAGAACTCTGTAACAGATTCACTTCCCTACAAATTTACATGCGAGGTTACAGCAGGCTTTATTTTTACAGAAAAGGTTTGGTTTGCAATTTATATAATTTCTCTTTACATTTCATTGTCCTGGTGTAGGGGTCAGTGTGGTAAGACACATAAGAAAGCTGCAGGCTCATTAAGAGGGATGTAAATTAATAAAAAATACCATATAGTTGCTTCAATACCTGATATAAAGGTACAGTTACCAGCCGTGTAAACATATCAGAATGTTTGTAGCTTTCATAGGATGTTATGTTCACTGATATATGTTCCCCAGAATGAGTTTGACAGTGCATGTGCTGGTCTTTCTCTGTTCTGGATCATGGCGTGTTTTGTCATGCTAGTTGTTTTTAGTTACAATGAAAACTCCAGCAGTTTGAACCCTGCATATTTGGGCTTCTCTCCTTTTCATGGCAAGACAATGAGAGCGCTTCATAGTTTCATGTACTCTTGTTTAGTTACGTTTGTTTGAAACACCAGCACAAAAATATATCAAACATTATCTTATCTTTGATTGCCGAATGTCAAATTCTGCCTTAACTTCATGACAAGCCAAACAGAATTGTTGCTATTGTCAGTGTTGGATGCTATCTGACAAAAGATGCAGTTATTTATTTTGGAAAACCCACTTTTGTTTTTGTTTTTGGGGAAAAGCATCAATTTTAGCACTGTGGACTCAGTTGATACACTTATTCTGTAGCCACAACAATTTTAACAGAACAAAACATGTACTTTTCTAAAACAAGACTGTCAGATCAGAATCTGCTTGTTAAACTCCTTATAAATGTTTCTACTCAAGCTGTAAGTTTCAGCTGGAGCATTTTAGCTTCATGACTTTAGTTTTGATCTGAGGTTTTGAGAGGATTCGCATGCTGTTTTTTTTCAATGAATAAAAGGTTCAATTCTGATAAGTGATCGCCATTCATTGAAATATGTTTTAAAGTATTTGTGTTGCATCTGTTGTCCCTATTTGTAATTAGCATATAGGGATGCAGGTATAAGTTTTTATCCTGGCACCTCAGCCATTATGCCATCTCAGCTCATAGTAGCTGTGTACATGTTGTGTGCTTTGATGTCCAAGGAGAGAACTTAATGTCCTGGGAGCAGTGTGTCACTTTGGTGAGAATAAATATACCTAACAGCGCCCTGAGAGCAACAGGACTCTCCTCCCGCTGACACAATATTATTCTGCTGTTCTTAACACTATCTGGGGAATACACATAAACACACACACACACACAAACACGCTTTCTCCCACCAGGCTTATTTATGTCTGCGATTACAAAGGGAGAGGTCCAGTTGTCCAGCCCACCTGAGAGCATGTTCGGTGCAGTGCCTCATTGCTTTGAGAGCGATTGTGCACAGACGAACCTCTTTATTTCTGTTCACAGGGTGCTCATTCTGCAATCTTTTGTTGTATTCTCATGTGGGAAATCCAGATTAGTGTGTATTTGTCTTTTCTTGGTGCCACCATGTTACTGGAAGAGCTGCCTGTTGTGTGCATGTGTTGCTAGTTATGTGCTCTCTGTAGTGTAATTTTTCTCATGTGGTTTTATGCTGCATCACTTAAACAGCCTAAATTCCAGTTCTCACCCATTTACTGAGCCTCTTTAGAAACCAGAAGACCCCTCACAGGTGATCAAATATTTACTCCACTACTTTTACCGGCTGTTAATAAGCTCAGGGGCAGTACATGTTGTTCTGAGAATTTCAAACCCTTATATGCAAATCATCTACATTTTACTTTACTATCATCAATCATTTAAGCACACTTTTTGAAATGGACTTTTCTGGCCACTTTTCCACAGCCAGATGTTGATATTTATTTCTTGGCCATGAAAAACTTTTTTTGTCAGCATGTTTTGTTTTCCCCAAAGTTACAAGTATCACATCTGCCAGTGACTGTTGAATCATTTTCCTCCTTGAACACCATTAACACACTGTATTAAAAGTCTAATGGAATTGATGGATTGTGCTCATGTTGTGCCGAAAAGAGCCCTTTACAGAGTCTTGCTGTCCAGCAGGTAAACTGGATGTTGAGGGCTGCAGGAGAGGATCTTGTTCTGGGATTGAGAGTCCCTGTGGACGCTTCTCCCGTTGTTTTTTTTGTTTTGTTTTTTTTTGGTCTTGCTCCTCCCCTCGATTTCCTGGAAAAGACATCTGTCTGTTCGCTGTAAGACAGCACTGAGCTGAGAGACCAAACTGTTCATCTTACATCATGTCCTCCTCATTCTCTATCCCACTTGTGCCCCCGTCTCCTCCTCCTCTTCCTCCTTCAGCTCTTCTGTACTTTCCCTCGTCTCCCTCTCCCTGTCGTGTGTGTGTGTGTGTGTGTG
>JAOXYM010000006.1:10869086-10885041 GCA_028567055.1 Leptatherina wallacei | reverse complement strand
TGTGTGTGTGTGTGTGTGTGTGTGTGTGTGTGTGTGTGTGTGTGTGTGTGTGTGTGTGTGTGTGTGTGTTTCCTGTGAAAGATCTGTGGTGAGGCAGTGACCTAATGACAGTAGAGGAAAGTGGTTTAAAGAAAAGCCTGTGACAGTCATGTTGAAAGATAAATTAAAAAAATCAAGTTTTTGCAGCATCCCAAGGTTCAACAGGTTGAGATTAACATTAGAGTGATTTTAAGGCCAGTGTTCATTGATCTCTTGCTGTTCAAACTTCACTGATTTTTTTTCTGTTCCTTGTCTAACTATTCATTAAGTCAAACTGTCCACTACCAAAGCAAGTGCCTGAGAATAACCAAATGATTGAATAAGAATAAAAGAAAACTGCTGAAAAAAAACTCAGGGAACAATGAAAACAGTTATGTGCATCGTAAAGAGTGAATGAGGACAATCTATTCTGGGATTTATTGTCAGCCAGACACCCATAATCCTTTTATCTCTTTTAGAACAGTAACCTGAAATGGCTTTGACCGCTGATCTGTAATTTTAATCTTAATCTATTCCTTTGCCTTCCTTTTTAAAGTTTTCTACAGGGACAAAAGTGACTCATCTGGGTGTTCTTGAGTTGCATGTCCTCAAGTAGAGGTCATATACAGAAGCTTCATTTTTAAATACAACATTTTTGCTCCCAACTACTTCACTATTCCTGGTTATGTTCATTTGACCCCCAACTCTCTTCATCTATCTATTGCAGGGTTTGCCTTTCCAGAATGGGCTTACAAGCCCGAGTCGAGTCCCGGATCCAGACAAATCCAGCTGTGGCACTTCATCTTGGAGCTGCTCAGGAAAGAGGAGTATCATGATGTCATCGCATGGCAGGGGGACTATGGCGAGTTTGTCATCAAGGATCCAGATGAAGTAGCCCGGCTTTGGGGGGCCAGGAAGTGTAAACCTCAGATGAACTACGATAAGCTCAGCAGGGCACTGAGGTAGGTTGACAAAGAAACTGATTGAATATCCTTGTTTCAATGTTTATCTAGTTACTTTGAATACATTATATATGTATTATCTATAAATACCAACTGAATAACAAGATGAGATGTTCTCCAAAAGACCAAATTGTGCTGCACTGCAATAATCATGATCACGAGAAACATCTGAAGCTCTTCAAGATTGGTATACCAATATAAACATTTCTGTCGTATCAGCTTCTAGTTGTGTTGGTTGTATACAACTATCATACCTCCTGTGGTTGTTCTCCATCACCACTTGAGCAGCAGAAAGCAGGTATCTTTGAGGAAAGATCCACAGTAACTGTTTTCCAAGATATGAAAGGTCATCCTTTTGGCGCAGTAGAGAAAAATAAATAAACAAAACTTAGTAGAGTTAGAATTTATGGACATGAGCCAAAGTTCCTTTTCACGTTTCTATATTCTGATTGGGCACAGAGGTCCCTGCTGTGGTGATTTAAGTATTCTCTGCAAGTTAAATATTTAGACTGTTGGATGGAACCTACTGCTGGCTGGTGTTGGGGAAATATTAGACTGAATACTAATGGGAAATGGTTATCAAACTGATGGGAGGCTCATTCAGGTTTTGCTCTAAAGATAATTTGTTTGGTATGACCAAAAAGTCGATGGTGTCTATGAGCTATTAATAAAGCCATTATGCTGATAGATAAACTGTTTTATTTTTCTGGTGGCAATAAGATCATTTTAGGACATAGCCCTCAATTCATTGAAAAGTAGAATTTCAGATAAATCCCAGATAATAGATGTGGCACGCACCTCAGTCCAATAGTAAAAGTCTGAATTCAGTTGTCTACAATCCAAATGCCACCCATGATCTTCATGAGCTCGCTCCTAACAATAATACTTACCACCAGGCACAGCAGAAGTCCTGTCCATGTGCAGAAAGGTGTGTGTGCACAACAGGTAACCTCATTTATGTGACCTTGACAAGTTTAGCTACTGTTATGCTTTAAGTAGAGCTACCACACTAACCCTATTCCCAGTCAAACCTTTACAAGTTTTATTCTTGGACACTTGCTTCTCCAAGCCCATTAGTGCATTAGTGGCATGGTTTGGTAAGACCTGTTGATTTTAAGTTCACAAAAATATTGTTTTAAAACATAACTCTTGTAATATCATGGTAACACTTGTTGTAAGTACTGTGATGTATTCCTGAAGTTTATCTATAATGTTTGTCAATATATGTTTTTCCCTATTTTATGTAACGTTTTTTTCATCTATCAGTTAAATCAAATTGGACTTATTTGCAAAAAATATTGACAAAAGAGAAAAAATTCGGGGCCACAGCAGCTGTTTATCTTTACTGTTGGTGACCTGTTTTTAAAGAGTAAATTTATTCAGTAATAAGACTTTGTAGTGTTTACATATAAAAAATTTCATAGCAGTGTGATCTATACAACAAACCTGCTTGTGATCATAATGGAATAGAATATTACAAAATATTACCGAAATCCCATATCCCTGGGGAAGTCCTCTCAGCTGATCCCAGATGTAAGCTTCATTCACGGTGTCTTGTGTTTCCAGCTCACTGTGTACAGACAAAGTGAGCCAAGATTAGGCTAAGTACTTTAAAGAAAGCCACAAAGGCCAGTAAAGGAGGGAAATGTATTGGACTGCTTCGTTTAGGGTTGGCAGAGCTTATGTGCGATGGTGTGTTGGTGAGATTAAGATAAGTTTGGTTCCAGATGGGATCTCATGAGGACAGCGAGCATTAACGTGGACTACTTATGTTTGCCCGCATAGAACAACAAAAATATTCAGGCTCGCAATCTGGATTTAGTACTCCTGAATTGGATAGAAAAGGAATATAGATAGTGCGTTTGTTGCCAGCCTATGTATTTATAGCATGTCCATCCTCTGGAGCTGTGGCAGATTTGGAGCTTAGGCTTCATTTAGTGCTTATATATAGTGGGTCTTAGTGCCATCTGATGGACTGGTCTTAGAGGCTATCAGCAAGTTTTCTGCAAAGAACTTATACTTCTCACTCTAGTGCTCTCATCCACCTTCTTAACCAGGTTGTCTCTCTCTTTGTCTATAAATTGAGCAGAGTCTCTTCAGGATTAGACTGAGAAGGACAGTCAACACATCAATACAGGCGCACCAATATCCATGTTGCCACCTGATTTGACACCAGACCTGCCATCACCCCTTAACTGCTACAGGCGCAATAAATGAATCCTCTCAAGACATAGAAATAGTAATGTGGCAAGGCGATTATTGGCTCTAAAGACAGTTGAAGTTATAGGAGATGCACACGATCACACATGTGCATGGTAACAGTCCCCATATGGAGTAAACTGTTGGAGTGCAGGCCACCTTGTGCCCCTCATATGGAGAAAACCTGGAGGCTGCTAATAATGGAGACCACAGTCGGCATATGGCAATTAGCCTACACACACATGGACACAAACATAAAACAGCGCACTTGTTTTGAAGTGCTCTTTTTATCACTCAGCCTTTGTAATTATTATTTTTACTCCAACGTTCTTATTCTTTCCTGTCTGCAATGCACATGGTGGAAATTCCCTTAATCAGGCCTGCTGTATTGTGAGTGGACATGTGCGTATGTGTTGGCTTTCCGTTCAGGGGACACAGCCTCGTCCCTTGCGTCATCTTGGCCTCCCGCTCCCACGGCTGCTGTGAAATTCCCACTCCTGTTGAGAGGATTACACTCATACTGTGCGGGTGTGTGTTTATGTAAAAGAATCTGGATGTGTGTAATGGTGCTGGAGGTTAAGAAGTTAGATCATCTTATAGGTTTATGCGTGAATTCGTTTAATGTATTGTGTCAGTATTGTTGATAAGATTTTAAAAAAGGAAAAACAAAAGCTGAGGACATTTAATGCTGGTAGCTGTTGTCCAAGTGTGTCAGATAACCCTACTCTTGATGCTTTGCTCCACCTACTTGCTCCGATGAAACGAAACCTGTTGCCAATCATGTATTGCAGAGTGCTGGCCTAATGAGTGTAATCATGCTAAGAGGTCCCAGCTCCTTTAGACCTCCAGGCCTCTGTGCCAGCCAGTCATCAGCCAACATCGGCTCTAACACAGTGGTCAGAGGTCAGGGCAACTGCCACGCACAGCTGGCAGAGATTAACAACACAGCACATGTGCTTATTCACATACATAAATGCACCATTGTACAGACTCTTACCCAAGCAGGCTTGCTTACACACATGTTTGCATTTGCTTCATTTCCAGTATTTATTTAATTGTGAGCCACCATGGCTGGAAATGCCATCACAGATAAACGCATACAAAGAGTAGCAATTGTTTTATAACCTTTTAAACCTGCTTGAAAATAGGCACTTTATATAATATTTTCTTTTTATAAACTGGTGGTGCCATGGTAGACTCTTATGGTGCAATAACACTTCCAATTTTTTATTTCTTTATCAAATGGTCACACTGAAACCAGTACTGATATGTATTTATTTATAACCCCGGTGGCCACATTTACACAGATATACTGCAGCATATGCACAGCGGTACTCGCCTAGCTGGCTGGGCCTGTTTACAGGTCAGAGGTCCTCTATCTAAAGCAGAACATTGTATGGAAACACCTAGGGCCTAAGAGAAAGTGCAGAGGGAGCACCCAGGGACAGTACCACTGTATGACTTAGTGTTCATCATATGCGTATGTGCATTGTCTTCCTATTGTCTGTATCTGCAGCATGTATGTGTTCAGCTTACATGAGTGCTGTGTGTATCTCTTTGTCCCTGCGTGAATGAGGCCTCTATTTTCTTTGAGGGTGGAAAGAGCATGAGCTTCATACACACACCCATACACATTCACACAAGCAACACTATGTATTTACACCCTTGGAGCATGTGACTGGCCCATTCGGACCATGACCTCATACTCATCTTCATGTAGAAACGCACACACACACACACACACATACTGTATATATTTTCAGCCCACTATGGACACACATGCACAGAGCATGCAGCACAGACCAACCTGCCCAGCCCACATAAACACATCTAATTTCCTTTTAGGCTCTGTAAACACTTGTCAAAGCTGGCCTTTTCCTCAAAGGGTTTTTGCCCGTGCAACTTGTACACATAAACACACCTGAGCACGAGAAGCTGGAGTGTGTTTGTGTGTAGAGGTTGATCTGGCCGGGTTGTGTGTGTGTGTAACAGCCAATGCTGACGAAAGAGGCAGAAAATAAACACGGGACGCATGGGGAGTATTGTAATCCCAACTTCCTGTCACAGTCAGCCCCTATTTACAGCCCAACAATGGGCAAGGCACAGGCTGTGCACGCACATGTGAGCAGGCTGGCACAATTCCTTTTTACTGCTGACATCCGTGTGTATGGCACGATGCTGGAAAAGATTAGTCACTTTATACAAATATGTTAAAGGTTTGTACAAAAAGTTAATCAGAGATATACGTTTTGACCTGTCCTTTGTCTATATCAGGACTGATTTGTGTTTACAATGAGTTTCATGCTGTGTCCTGATTTGTCCTGCTTTCGATCTCATATAGTTCCAACAAGGACTCTCAGAAAAGTAGGTGCAGAGATATGGCACCATCAAATCAGAGGCAGCAAAAATTGTTGTAGGTTGCATAATTGTGCAAGTGGAAGCTTAAATGACCGCTTAGTATTAATTCCCTGTTGGATCTAATTTTAGCAATGTTGGTCATATCCGAGCAATGACATGATGAGATTGAAATCTCATCGGTACAGCTGATGGTCACAGTTAGAAGAGAGCTGTTTTTAAATTTACACATGTAAAAGCAGTTTCCCACAAATTAATACTTCATTGTCCTTGTTCTGATAAGTTCTTGTTGTAGTTGCTTACTTGTTAAGAAAGAAATACAATACAATACATATTTAATACTGCTTCCGAACAGAACTGTAAAGCAAATTTTTAAGCTTTATATGTTCTTTCATTGCAATTCAGCTCCTTTCCTCTCTGCTTTGATCATAGCCTCCTGGACCTCAATATGTCTGTGTAATTGCGGACTTAATCCTTGGCCTAGAATCACTCACAGTAACAATTGAGTTGATAGAAAGCCTCCCTTTTGTCTCACCATAGGCTTTACCTAAATCCACAGTCGCACTGATTGTTCAACATATGCTTTTTGGTTAAATGGGGAGTGGGTTGACTCTGAACAAGAGAAGCGAGTCGGGGGGGGTACCACATGCGCCCATGTTTTTTGAGTATATCTGAACGAGGTGGCGCGGGATGCAGTGGAAGTGCATGTGTGTGTGCATGCAATGCGAGTGTGGTGAGCAGCTAAACACAGGCACTCAAAGAATCTCTTTCTTCTCTTTTGAAGTGAGTTCAAATGCTCTTCAAAGACCGTCTGCCCGTATGATGGCGCGGGGGGGGGGGGGCATGGAGAAAGACTGGGTGACCATGTGCTTTAAACATGGTCTCAGTAGCTGAACAAAGTGTTTGTTTCTAACTCAGCAATTTGATTAGTTCTGTGAACTGCCACAGATTTGAGTCAGTGTAGTAGCAGAGACTGGAGACTGTTACAGGTTATTTACATGCTACTCGCTAGCAATTAGCAAGATAGTTGTGGATGCAGTGTCATGTACTTTTAGCATTAGAGTTAGATAGTTGTAATTAATAAAGTGGCAACAAGTTGGTTTGTTTAATAACTCTGTTCTCTCTCAGTCTGTATTAATATTGGACCCTCATGTGGGCTCTAGCATAGCTTGTTGACTTTTCTATCAACAGCTAATTCGATTGCACTCCTGTTGTGGTTTTAATTCTGCTTGACTTCCTGCCTGCCTGTCTCTTTCCCGCCCCTCGCTCCCTACTGCCCCTCTCCCCTCCTTCCCGGCCCTGGTGAGTGTCTCCCCTTGAGCAGAAATTACAAGCTGCTTTGTGCCTGGCGTAAACAATGTTTTCAACAGTGCAGGCCTGTCCTGTCTCTCGCTGCCTCTCCTTTGCTCTCCCATCGCCTCAGGGGATGAGTGGAGAGAGTTGGGGATGAAGAGGAGGAGGCTGGTGGATGAGAGAAAGTGGGAGACACAGGGGGGGGGGGGGTAAAGGGAGAAGGGGGGTGGTGAAGAGAACAAGAGAAAAAGAGCAACAGTCTGTTCCCAGAGTAAAAACGGTCCAACAAGTCTAATAAGCATAATAAGAGGGGGCAAAGGGGTGACACCTCCCTACAACAAACACAGACACTTGCATGTGCACACACGCCACCATCTAGATAACCACCATTCAGTGTAATGATAGTCAATGGGCTCTGATTAACTCAACAATACCTACATGCCTTGAAGCCCCTATCTTTGCCAACACTCATCATTTAACTTGAGCTGGCAGAGAAATGCTGGAGGAACAGAAAGGAAAGTCTAGAGCTAGAGAAGCAGCCGAGACGACAGGAAAAGTGCAATCTGGTTGACTCTCAGATGTAATAACCAGAGGTAGTTGTGAACAGATACGTGGTCTTTTTGGCAAAAGTTTTTTTTATTCCCTGATTGACAAACACATCCTTTTTCCTCCTCTGTTGCTTTTTATATCCTCTTCTTTCCTTCACACGGTGTCTCAGTGTGTGACGGTTGGACGTGAGGGATAGAAAGGTTACATAAAGTAGATGTGGATCTGGGTAAGAAAGCAGAGATGTTACATAAAGAGCTGTAGCTGGACAAAGGTTAATAAAAAAAGAAGCTTGTACTGTAGGCAGGAACCATGGGAGAGAGAAAGCTGGGGGAAAAAAAGAGAGAATGGCCATTACATAAACAGATAAAGATGGGCTGAATTATTGGTGGCTTTGCTTTGCTGTTACATAAAGAGATGGCTCCATCTAGCAAAATGAAGGACAGAATGTGCTGTTGAGTGTGACACCGTTGTGACCACATCTGATAGTTTTTCGTTTAATCCCAATCCCTCTTTTACCCTGATGCCAAAACTACAAAATCTCCACACCTGTTAAATATCCACTGAGCCTCTCACACACCCTCGTGTCCTGAGAATCCATGCAGACTGAGAATAGCCTAACCTTTGGCCATAGCACTAACACTGCTTACACTCACCTCTGATCTCTTTTAATTATTTGCTTATCCCAACACACAGCATCACCGTGCTGGTCCACAGCTAAGTCTATCCTCGTTTCTTATCTGTCTGTTTTCTCTCATCTCTCATTGCTCCCTCGCTTTTCGTCCTCCCCCTTCTTCTTTCTGGGTCTGCTTTGTGCAAATGTCATACAACACTCTCCAATATCTATCGCGGTGGTGGCGATGAGGGAGGGAGGGAAGGGGGGCGCACATGAAAGACTTGTGATTATTAAAGTGTGTGCTTGTGTGTGCAAGCACATCTGTCACAGTCTCAATGGTTTCAATGAAATCGTCATTTAACATGAAACTCACTTTTTGAAATTAAATATAATGTGAAAAGATCAGTACTTAAATTCACTGACGTATCGAGATATATATTCTTTTTTGTGTGATATATTGCATGTTGCCGCCTTTTTTCATTTGACATTACTTATTGTGTCTTTTTCATGCTTTTTTCCAGATATTACTATAACAAGAGGATCCTTCATAAGACCAAAGGGAAGAGGTTCACCTATAAGTTCAACTTCAACAAACTGGTTTTAGTCAACTACCCCTTCATCGACATGGGCTCCACTGGTAAGCCTGGATGGACTAGCGCAGTGTGTTTGCATGCATAAATATCTCATAATCCCACAAAAAGAGGGCATGATTACACAGGATTACACCAGAGAACATTGTATATTATTTCTGAGAATCGCCTCTGTCTCCTTAACATCTCCAGGAAGCAGTGTTCCTCAGAGCGCCCCTCCTGTCCCGACTGGTGCTGGGACCCATTTCCGCTTCCCTCCTTCCACGCCCTCAGAGGTCCTCTCCCCCAATGAGGACATGCGCAGCCCCGGGGGCATGTTCAGCTCGGTGGCGAGGCGAATAGGACGCGGCTCGGTCAGCGATTGCAGTGACGGCACCTCTGTGAATTCAGAGATTGAGGAGGGTAACGCAGGAGCGGGAGAGGAGAGGGGAGAGAGGGGTGTGACCGGAGGAGGGGGAGGACCTGGTGGTGGAGGAGGATACCGGAGTATCATCCATCCCCGTCTGTCTCATGAGACCCTGTACCGCATGTATGGGGGGCCAGGTAACCATGCTGGTCACCCAGGATCCCGTGGCCCCGGAGGACATCGGATCCACCAGGAGCCCCTGTCACCCTTCCCTGTGTCCCCTCTGCCAGGGCCCGGAGGGGCCAATCTCTTAGCTCCTCCTCTGTCCCCAGCGCTGTCCATGACCCCGACATCTCACCTCCCTTACACTCCCTCACCCACCTTGTCTCCCATGCTGGGCTCACATTTCTCCTTCAACCCAGAAGACATGAAGCGCTACTTGCAGGCTCACACCCAGTCTGTGTACAACTACGGCCTCAGTCCCAGAGCTTTCCTCCAGTACCCCAACATCATCATCCCTCAGCCCCACAGGCCGTCCACAGACAAGACGGGTCTCACTGCAGATAGAGGAGCTGCCGAGAGAGCTGAAAGAGCCGCCACGGCTGGGAGCGGGGAGAGAGGAGGAGAGCGGCACCATCATCCATCTCTGGCTCACTCTGCTCACCACCATCCACATCCTCCTCACTCTGCCCATCCTCACCCCCTTTCCCATCACATGCATCACCCACTTCACCTGGGTGAGGAGCCCCCTCACATGTCCCCCTTTAAGTTCAAGCTTCAGCCGCCTCCTTTGGGAAGAAAGAGAGATGGACAAAGCCAGAGTAAACCCAGGCAGAGCTCACTGTCCTCAGGCTCAGGATCCGGGTCCATGTCCTCTACCTCTGGCCTGGGTTCCTCTCTGTCATTCGGCAGTGATTTGAGCTCAGCCAGCGGTTCTGGAGTCATCTCTGCCTCCTCCTCAACGCAGTCCCTTAATAGTGCAGGACTCCCTAAAATAAAGGTATACAGATCAAAATTTCCCCACCATGAGTAGTTAAAGTACAACTTTGATAACTTTATTTTTGCATTCATTGTTTCTGTTTCTACCCGACTATCCAGGTGGAGCCCATCTCTGATATAGAGTCAGAAGAAGAGGTGGAGGTGACGGACATCAGTGATGAAGACCCAGATGAGAGAGATGATGAGTTTGAGCGGTTCTCCCCTCGCCACCCCAGACCATTTGACCATCGTCACCACCACCCTCACCTTGGAAACGGCACAGCCACCGCCCACCATCAGCCCCACCCCGATGAAGATCTGGATGAGGATGTTTTCAAAGCCCCCGCTCCTCCTCCTCCTGGCCTGATGCCGTTCTTCACCTCGCAGCACATACACTCCACTGCACATCGCGAGCTGCCCACCCTCAAGAGTGAGCCTATAGAGCCAGGAGAAAGCAACACCTCCTCATCCCAAACAAGCTCAGCGGGATCCACACAGACCAAATGCATCCCCCTCAAACTACGCTTCAAGAGGCGCTGGAGCGAAGACCAGCGTATGGAAGCCTCGCAGGAGGAGTCGGATGACAAAAAAGTACGACCAGAGAAGGAGAGGCAAAGTAATGGATGCATGGAGATGGAGGAGGATGGGACAGGCAGCAGAGAAGGGGACAGTCCCCCTCCGCTGGTGTACGAGGGCTCTTTAGCAACACCGCTGGCTTCACATCAGAGGGTGAGCACTGAGCTGCATCGTGCCACTGCGCAGCTTTCTTTAGAGAATAAAGACTGCTGATGAGAGCCTCAGCTCAAACACTACTGCTCGAGCAGTAAAGGAGGTGATGCAGGAGTATGTAAATGGTTCCTCTGTAATCCCTCTCCCACACTGACAAACTAGATTCCTGAAACCTCCAGTGACCTGAGAGCAGAGTCCAACATACACACTCATGAAACTGACACCTCAAAGACAGCCTCACTCTTGCTGTATCAGACCCATCGTCAATCCTGGATCAGGGCTCTTCTGGGAGACATCTGTAGGGAGAAAGGCCTCGCTCCGGCTCAGCCACACAGACTGTAAAAATCTCCTCCCACCTGGCCAGTGAAGCTCCAGATTGCCCTGCTCCAGTAGCACAGCCTTCAGGCCTCCATTTGCAGGATCAGCAAGCCAGTCAACACTTTCCTCAGAGGACACACTCCCTATCAGTCCAGCAACCGATCTGGGACGATGACGTAGAAGCCATGCTACTTTTCCTACAGGATGACGGGACTTTAAGTGCCTGTATCTAACCCCGAGAGTGACATGGAAGAGTGCATTGGGAGGATGAAATGACTGTCAATCATAGAAATAAATGACTAGGATGAAAAGGAAAGTGTTTCAGACTGATGAGTGGGGCTGTTGAGTGTTATCTGACTCTTAAACTTGGCCCACTCCACTCAGGGAAGCCTGCTGTATGTTTATTGGATCCATGCACACATGCAAAAACAACCCAGGCAACAGTGAATGGGACTTGGGGGACAGTATGGACATGAACAGTGTTCACTGCTACGCCAGCTCCTGCACATTCGCAAACCATAAACACACACATAGACTTTGACTCTCTGGTATACTGACTTTTCTATAACCTCCCTCTTTCTCCTGTCCTGCCCTTCTTTCTCTTGCGGACCACCTGTGGAAATAACACAATTCCACTCACAGAAATGATTTCAACCCTTTTGGGGGGGGGGGGGTGAGGAGAGGATAAGGGAAGGATGAAGAGCTGCTGTTGGGAACCACGAGGACGAGTTTGTGGGGTTTCAGCAAATGTTTAATAGCCTTCTTACCTCACCTAACATAGCTTGTACACTGAAAATACTCCTTATGTTTCAGCAGCACAAACTCCCAGTTCACCAGCTAGAGATCGTCTAACAATCATAGTGTTAAACTAAACCAGCAAAAACACACACATACACTTGCACAGCACTGCCTTCAGCTCATAAACATGCTCCATCTCCTCTTGACTGGACCTCCAACTCTCCCCACACACACACACACACACACATACACTGCCACTGTACGCCTTGTTTTTAAAGCCTGCACAATAGTGCAAACTGAGCTCCTATTACATGCAGATTATATCATTATATATTCTAAAAGAAATTATTAAAGAGTTACATTTTTAAGAAGAACCTTAGCATTTTAATGATGTGATTGATTCAGGGTTTTTTCCTTTTTCGCAAGTGGATTATTTTGCGTGGTAAAACTTGTCATGCGACTCACTGTGGTGTAGTGGGTGGGCGGGCAGAACAAGGAGAGTTGGGAGGTTTTCTTGTATATCTGTTTCATAGATAAACAAACCTCAGGTCAGTCCACCAGAGGAAGACCAACAAGACAAAATATCAGGACTCAAACAGACTGCTAATGATTCAGACATGCAGTTCACTCCGCTGCTCACTTCATTTGTAGGAGCTTGCCCTTTCAGCACGCAGCACTCTGCTCTTTCCTGTCTGCAGTCTCGCTCAGCTCAGCAGGGTTTCTCGCTGGTTTGAGCTGTCCTGGCTCCAGGCCGCCTCTCCAGGCTGTCTGTGTGTTTGTGCGCGCTCAGTCAGCTCATGGGTTATTAGTGAAGTAGTAATCCTGTACTGTCTCATAGGCTAGTTAGTGCTCCAAAGTTCAGCGCAGCTCAAGGAATGCACAGAGAAGAGGGGGTTGATCATTACTGTGAGATACAGTCTGGAAGAGCTGGAAAGACCCTGTCCTGTAATGCCCCCCTCCATCTATGCACATCCACACACACCAACAGATAAACATGTTTGTGACATGTTTTAACATCCTGCAGTCGCAGCTCATTAACATCTGATTGGTTAACTGAGCCGTGTTGACGGGCGGCCTGTCCCCGCCTGGCCAGCGACAAGACGGATCTAATAGCAGTAAACTGTGGGATAGATGGCCTGCAGGCTGTCTGTGTTGCTTTGCTGATCAAATTTCCTCATCAGACCCCCCCCCTTCTGTCTGGACCAGAGCATGTCACAACACGTACACACACATACACACACAGTCACACCCACCAGGTCTTGTGTCTGTATTTGAACTGACAGCTGCCTTACTACTACTTTCCATATCTCAGCAACAGATAAGACACCAGTCTTAGCTGCTCTGCACTCTTTCCTCATACTGCTGAACTTTTCCTCGCTCTGTTTCAAGCGTTTGTCTGACTTCCTGCTAACTGCAGTGTGATCTGACTCAATCATGATATTGCAGGGTAAAAAGATTAATTGGGGTCAGATTGAAACATAAGCGCTCTCTCATGCTGTTACAGTTAAAGAAAAAAAAAACATGGACAAGCAGCACAAATATACATTTCTCTATCAAAAGAATAAAGGTTAATTTGTTTATTTTTATGTCAATACTGCTATTGATTATTGTTGTTTATATGGTTCTATTGGGTTATTGACCTCTCCACTTGGCATTACTATCCTTATTCCATGGCTGTTCGCTGTTGCATTACACATTGTGTACATCAGTTCGGATGATGTGAAACGCCCCCAAACTCCATTCCCTTTTAAACCCTGCAGAACCAGAAACCCTCTCCCGTCTATAGTTTTCACAAATGTAATATAACTGAAATGTGTAACATTAATTTTGATGCTGACAGAGAAATAACACCTGGGATTGAGTGGGAAGGGCTGCGGTGAGGGATTTTATTTAGGGACACAGAGGGAGTGATTTTACTTCTTTTTTTTCTTTTGTTTTTGTCCTGTATTGTAATTTTTATTTTATAATTTGACTTATTTTTTTCTTCTCTCTCACTCTTGTATATTTCCTTTGTTAATGGGAGGGCGGTGTATCATTTTAAAAGAAAAAAACGTGTTTTACTGTGTAAAGATCTATCTTCTCCCTCTTTTAAGTCTGTTCTTTCACCTCTTCTCCCCCCTGAGTGTTTACATAACACCGGAGAGCCGAGAGGAAAGTTAATACCATGATGTAACATTGAATTTCTCCACTTCTTTCGTGTTTTTTGTTTTGTTTTTTTTCCAAACTTGTAATTAAGCTGTAATCAGGGTTATTTAAAACCATTTAAAACCCAATATGAATATCAGTTTGTTTGTATTTGTTCTTCTTCCACACATCCATATTCATTGATGGCACATAATCAGACATTAGAGTTTTATTACCTGGTTATTTGTAAACAAAGAGATTAACTCCTGACATTTTGTCTTAGTAATAAGCTAGCAGTTGTCCAATTAAGGGATTTGGATATTTGAAAATGCAAACTTATGCTGAAAGCCACATCCAATAAGCAGTCGGCATTGATTGAAATTAGTTTCTTAAAACAAATTTTTAAATTATTTATCTTATTTGTATTCTGCAGAGAATTGATTAGAAGATTGGTAGCAGACAACATGCTGAAGATGTGTTATTATAACTATGATTAATTAATCATACTAAGTGGAGAGGAAGGCTTTGTTTTCTTTCGCACTGGTCGGTAAGATGTCTGAGTCTCGGGTGAACTGCAGTGGTGCATCTGTAGATTTATTCCATCTCTATATGTAACTCTGGGATCACTTCATGATGATATGAGAAGGATTGTGTTTGGGACACATCATCTGTGGCAGGATGAGGATACCCACAGTTCTTCACGATCGGGGCCATATATTTTTGCTCACAATCATGAGTGAATTTAGGATTGATTAGATGCTATCTAGTAGCACCACTGCATATTGCAACTAACTCAGTAGTACTCCCAAATTACATAAAAAATGCAAAAGGCCCTCTTGTGAGCCTGTATTTAGTTTGTCCTTTTTGACTTATTGTAGCAACGAGGTGAAAGGGAGAAGAGGCAACCCTTCACATCTTAATTCCCCTCTTAATTAAAACACAGCTTTAGAAGTAGGCTAATGGTTGTCATAATTAAAGAAGTATGAGAGAAGAAGCAACCGTTATTCCCCATATATTTACATTAAAGACTATAAATGGCATCAATGACATCACTCAGTTGTCATTTGTGAAGGACTTGAGTTGAGTACGGTGTGTAGCTGCTGCTATTGTGAGTTTTTGCTGTTCAAAGTGTCATGTATGAGGTGAATGAGTGGGAACCACAGAAAGTTGAGGTCTAGTCAGTAACACACCTATCATCTAAAATCACCCTGCCTAAAGTAAAGCCACACAGGTGAGTCATGAAAACTTTGTCCACAGGTGAATTTTCATGAGGAGACAAAAAACCTCTTCTTTTTTGAGAAGTTGTAAACGTGTTTTTTGCTTTAAAGTCGGACATTCATGAGTCTCTATGGGAACTAACTGTGTATTGGAACCAGCCGTTCAAGAAAACGCTCATTTTGGCACATAAAGCTGGTTTCCCTTTTTCAAAACTTTGCCTCTGGTCCATTCAACATTGGTCTTTTCAGTTTTGTCTGAAAAGCCCAAAAGGTTGCTTTAAAAAGCCTGATGAATTTTTCCATTGTAAAAAGACTTTTGATCCACACGATTTGAACTCCTGTTCATCAAACAATGAAAATATTAAGCTCCATAAACTGAGGTTAAGTTAGTTTACTCTAGCAAAATGCATCTTTTGTACTGGAATGACACAGCCCATTGATCAGCACCACTAAAGCCTGTTAATTAACAAATTTGAGCTCATTATGTTATGAGAAAGCAAACCAATGTGTGTGCGCAGTAATCTGAAATACAATCGGTGTGTTTACAGGTTTTGCTTTTGTCAAATTCCTCATACAAAATCACCTTCAGCTATATTGTGAATGGTCCCTGTAAGCTCTGTGGCAGTGGTTTGTTTTATAACCTCTGGAGAACTTCCCTAGAACTTTCACTTTAGCGTCTGTATACATTCCTGAAAATCTGCAAGGTTTCCCAAGAGTTATTAGAATAACCTACAGGGAAACTTTAGGCGAGGCAAGTTTGCATTGTCTTGAACCTGAAAATGTGCTATACAAATAAAGTGCTTTACATAAAACATTAAAAGCATTACAGATAAGAAATAAAAAAAAAATGAGCTAGAATTACAATAAAATCATTTAAACACAAAAACAATCATTAAACAGATTTAAAGCAAGAGAGGTTAAAAGTT